>JACBWV010000610.1:5827585-5941844 GCA_013435795.1 Chlamydomonas sp. ICE-L | reverse complement strand
TGTTCTTGGTCCTCACCATGCTTCCTGGAAATGTTGAGGTAGGGGAGGGGGCAACCCTTTTTATTTTATTTTACAAAGGGGGGAACCAGGAAAAGGCGCAACTGATAAAACCTAGCCCTTTGTGACCAAGGAGAAAAGGCCAAAGAAAAAGACAAGAACGGCAAAGGGACAGCAATGGGACGGTCACCACCTGGGCGACTAAAAGGAAAAAGGAGGACAGGAACAGAAGACAAACAAACCAGGGAGGCAAGGAAGAAGCCCAAAACAGTTAGCCCAAGAGAAGGGGCTAAGACTACTAAAACAAAAGACCTATGAAGGGGGGGCGAAAACATTGCAACCTCTAACACTCACTGGATCAGAAGACTGAAAGAGGAGATGCAAACTAAGGAGGACTAAGAGGAAAACTATGCGAGAAACTAAGAGAAAAAAGGGGGGGAGGGGGGGGGGGGGGGGGGGGGGAGCTAAGGGTGGAAACTGTACTAGGGGAAGCAAACTAAGGGAGAAACTGCGAAAACAAGCCAAAAGCAGGGAGGCAACCAGAATAGAAGAAAAACAACTGAAAGCAAAGCGAAGACCTAAAAGAGTGGTCTAGGCAGGTAAACAACAGGAATGAAGACAGAGACAGTATCAAGATCTAGATTTGGATCTGGATCTTAGCTCAGACCTTGATCTTGGTCCAGATCTAGACCTAGATCTGGAACGTGGTCGTGAGCTGTGTCCAAATCTGGAACCTGATCCTGATCTGGGGCAGGGTCTTGATCTTGGGCTTGGACTGGATCTAGGTGAGGGTCAAGATCAGGGCCTACAGCTGGGGCTTGGGCTGGACCTAGGTCAGGGTCTAGATCAGGGTCTAGATCAGGGTCTAGAGCTGGGGCTTGGGCTGGGTCTGGGTCAGGGTCTAGAGCAGGGTCTAGAGCAGGGGAATGGGCTGGATCTGGGTCAGGGTCTAGATCAGGGTCTAGATCTAGGGCTTGGGCTGGGTCTGGGTCTTGGTCTGGGAATGGGTCTGGGATTGTAGGGGGCGCTGGGGCTATGGGGATTTTCATTTCCATGGTGCGGGTATCAGGCTCCTGGTCATCGGGAGTGACCCCAATCATGGTGCAAAAGATCGGGGGTGGCCCATCGGGGGTGGCCCATAAGCTTGCAAAGGAAGCCACTGTGAGAGAGCAATCTAGGCCACGCCACCAATCTTGATAGAAGGCACCATTATCAAGGAGTCGAAGATCCGCCTGGGTGCGCATCCATGCTGCTAGGTCACCGATGCAGATCAGCAAGCTATGCAAAGACGACCAGAACGCGGCATGCCAAAAAAAATCACTTTCCTGGTTCCCCCCTCTGTAAAAATAATAAACTCACCCCATTGCTAACCCTGACTTGCGAGGCCTCCGTAGACTTGAATCCCGATGGATTGCTTCAACAACAGAGAGAGAGCTTGTTCTCTCCCCTATTCCTTAATTGATCAAGGTTGCACAACACAAGTATCTTAAGTCGCCCAGGTGGTGTCAGTCCCTTAGCTGTCCCTTAGCCGCTCTTGTCTTTTTCTGTATTTTCTCCTTGATCACAGAGGGCCAGGTTTTATGAATTGCGCCATTTCCTGTTTCCCCCCTTGTAAAAAAAGAAAAATGTGTAGTAGACATTTCTTTCAGACCGCCAAACACATAGTTTCCCCCTCCTTGTTTCTGTGTGCTTCCTTAGGTCCTTACCCTCTCTTAGTTTTTTCAGTCATTGGTCTGCTTCTTATTAGCCACAGCCCTTCGCTTGGCCTAGTTTTGGGGCTTCCTCCTTGTCCCTCTTGTTTGTTTGTCTCCAGTTCCAATCCTTCTTTGTCCCTTCAGTCGCCCAGGTGGTGTCCGTCCTTAGCCGTTCTAGTTTTCTTCTGTCTATTTTCCTTGGTCACAAAGGGTTAGTTTTTATCAGATGCGTCATTCTTGGTTCATCCCTTGTAACAACGGAAATTCAATCTTTCATCCCCAAACTTCTTTGGTACATGGAGGGTACTTAGGCATGCAAATTAGGCTTAGCACCACCACCAATTTCTCAAACACCAACACTAGCTAGCTCAGCTCATAATTAGGACTAGGAACATCAATACTAGCTAGCTCAGCTCATCATCAGGACTTTGACCCCCTAATTATGATTTCTAAAGGAGATATGGGCCTTGTTTGTTTTTTTTTGGGGGCGGGGGGGGGGGGGGGGGGGGGGGGGGGGTAAGGCAGATTACAATTCCGACACAGGAATATGAAAACACTTCCTCACTACCCCCCCGCTACAAGGCATCACTCCTGTACAGGCCAGCGCATCAGGGCATCACTCCATTAACATACCAGCACAGTCTCTCAGCAGCCTAGTAACATGCCGCTGGGTCACCGATGCAGATCAGCAAGCTATGCAAAGACGACCAGAGCGCGGCATGCCACTAAAAAGCCATTCCTGGTTCCCCCCTTTGTAAAAAATTAAACTCACCCCATTGCTAACCCTGACTTGCGAGGCCTCCGAGGACTTGAATCCTGATGGATTGCTTCAACAACAGAGAGAGAGCTTGTTCTCCCCCCTATTTCTCAATTGATCAAGGTTGCACAACACAAGTATCTTAAGTCGCCCAGGTGGTGTCCGTCCCTTAGCTGTCCCTTAGCCGTTCTTGTCTTTTTCTGTATTTTCTCCTTGATCACAGAGGGCCAGGATTTATGAATTGCGCCATTTCCTGTTTCCCCCCTTGTAAAAAAAGAAAAATGTGTAGTAGACGTTTCTTTCCGACCGCCAAACACATAGTTTCCCCCTCCTTGTTTCTGTGTGCTTCCTTAGGTCCTTACCCTCTCTTAGTTTTTTCAGTCATTGGTCTTCTTCTTATTAGCCACAGCCCCTTCGCTTGGCCTTAGTTTTGGGGCTTCCTCCTTGTCCCTCTTGTTTGTTTGTCTCCAGTTCCAATCCTTCTTTGTCCCTTCAGTCGCCCAGGTGGTGTCCGTCCCTTAGCCGTTCTAGTTTTCTTCTGTCTATTTTCCTTGGTCACAAAGGGCTAGGTTTTATCAGATGCGTCATTTCTTGGTTCATCCCTTGTAACAACGACATTCAATCTTTCATCCCCAAACTTCTTTGGTACATGGAGGGTACTTAGGCATGCAAATTAGGCTTAGCACCACCACCAATTTCTCAAACACCAACACTAGCTAGCTCAGCTCATAATTAGGACTAGGAACATCAATACTAGCTAGCTCAGCTCATCATCAGGACTTTGACCCCCTAATTATGATTTCTAAAGGAGATATGGGCCTTGTTTTTTTTTTTTTTTGGGGGGGGGGGGGGGGGGGGGGGGGGGGGGGGGTAAGGCAGATTACAATTCCGACACAGGAATATGAAAACACTTCCTCACTACCCCCCCGCTACAAGGCATCACTCCTGTAACAGGCCAGCGCATCAGGGCATCACTCCATTAACATACCAGCACAGTCTCTCAGCAGCCTAGTAACATGCCGCTGGGTCACCGATGCAGATCAGCAAGCTATGCAAAGACGACCAGAGCGCGGCATGCCACTAAAAAGCCATTTCCTGGTTCCCCCCTTTGTAAAAAAATTAAACTCACCCCATTGCTAACCCTGACTTGCGAAGCCTCCGAGGGCTTGAATCCTGATGGATTGCTTCAACAACAGAGAGAGAGCTTGTTCTCCCCCCTATTTCTCAATTGATCAAGGTTGCACAACACAAGTATCTTAAGTCGCCCAGGTGGTGTCCGTCCCTTAGCTGTCCCTTAGCCGTTCTTGTCTTTTTCTGTATTTTCTCCTTGATCACAGAGGGCCAGGTTTTATGAATTGCGCCATTTCCTGTTTCCCCCCTTGTAAAAAAAGAAAAATGTGTAGTAGACGTTTCTTTCAGACCGCCAAACACATAGTTTCCCCCTCCTTGTTTCTGTGTGCTTCCTTAGGTCCTTACCCTCTCTTAGTTTTTTCAGTCATTGGTCTTCTTCTTATTAGCCACAGCCCCTTCGCTTGGCCTTAGTTTTGGGGCTTCCTCCTTGTCCCTCTTGCTTGTTTGTCTCCAGTTCCAATCCTTCTTTGTCCCTTCAGTCGCCCAGGTGGTGTCCGTCCCTTAGCCGTTCTAGTTTTCTTCTGTCTATTTTCCTTGGTCACAAAGGGTTAGGTTTTATCAGATGCGTCATTTCTTGGTTCATCCCTTTTAAAAACAAAATTCAATCTTTCATCCCCAAACTTCTTTGGTACATGAAAGGTACGTAGGCATGCAAATTAGGCTTAACACCACCACCAATTTCTCAAACACCAACACTAGCTAGCTCAGCTCATAATCAGGACTAGGAATATCAACACTAGCTAGCTCAGCTCATCATCAGGACTTTGACCCCCTAATTATGATTTCTAAAGGAGATATGGGCCTTGTTTTTTTTTGCGGGGGGGGGGGGGGGGGGGGGGGGGGTAAGGCAGATTACAATTCCGACACAGGTATATGAAAACACTTCCTCACTACCCCCCCGCTACAAGGCATCACTCCTGTAACTGCTTTAAAGTGCCTCCTGCTTTAGTGCGCCTTTAAGGTTTTCCTTGCTGGTCAGTGGATCTTGTGGGGGTTCTACCCTTTCACCGTCCAGGACGTTTTCTAAGGAGTTTGATTTGCTTCTTTAGATTTTTTTTAGTTACCTTGTTAGTGTTAGCTTTGGCCCTGTCCTGTTTTTTGTTGCATGCCGCGCTCTGGTCGTCTTTGCAGAGCTTGCTGATCTGCATGGGTGACCTAGCGACATGTTACTAGGCTGATGAGAGTCTGTGCTGGTTTGCTAAAGGAGTGATGCCCTGATGCACTGGCCTGTTACAGGAGTGATGCCCTGCAGTGTTTTAATCTTAGATCAGCAAGACCTTCGGGTGCATGCCTTTCCTTCTTTTTCTGTGTTGCTCTTGGAGGTTACAGTGGTGTTTTATTGGTTGGGGAGGAACAGTGTTGCTTGGAGGTGGGGGTGGTGCTCGGAAGGCCCTTTGTCCTTTGTCCTCCTAGTAATTAGTTTGTGTCCCTCGTTCTTTTGTCCCCTAGTCTTTTCGTCATTTGTCTTGGATCTTTTGTCTTAGCGGACTTTTGGTCCATGTCTTCTAGTCTTCTTCTTTGGTTTTTCTTCCTTGGTCACATAGGGCTAGGTTTTATCAGATGTTCCCTTTCCTGGTTCCTCCCTATGTAAAAAAAAAAAAAAAAAAAAAAAGGCCAGCGCAGCAGGGCATCACTCCATTAACATACCAGCACAGTCTATCAGCAGCCTAGTAACATGCCGCTGGGTCACCGATGCAGATCAGCAAGCTATGCAAAGACGACCAGAGCGCGGCATGCCACTAAAAAGCCATTTCCTGGTTCCCCCCTTTGTAAAAAAATTAAACTCACCCCATTGCTAACCCTGACTTGCGAGGCCTCCGAGGGCTTGAATCCTGATGGATTGCTTCAACAACAGAGAGAGAGCTTGTTCTCCCCCCTATTTCTCAATTGATCAAGGTTGCACAACACAAGTATCTGAAGTCGCCCAGGTGGTGTCCGTCCCTTAGCTGTCCCTTAGCCGTTCTTGTATTTTTCTGTATTTTCTCCTTGATCACAGAGGGCCAGGTTTTATGAATTGCGCCATTTCCTGTTTCCCCCCTTGTAAAAAAAGAAAAATGTGTAGTAGACATTTCTTTCAGACCGCCAAACACATAGTTTCCCCCTCCTTGTTTCTGTGTGCTTCCTTAGGTCCTTACCCTCTCTTAGTTTTTTCAGTCATTGGTCTGCTTCTTATTAGCCACAGCCCTTCGCTTGGCCTTAGTTTTGGGGCTTCCTCCTTGTCCCTCTTGTTTGTTTGTCTCCAGTTCCAATCCTTCTTTGTCCCTTCAGTCGCCCAGGTGGTGTCCGTCCCTTAGCCGTTCTAGTTTTCTTCTGTCTATTTTCCTTGGTTACAAAGGGCTAGGTTTTATCAGATGCGTCATTTCTTGGTTCATCCCTTGTAACAACGAAATTCAATCTTTCATCCCCAAACTTCTTTGGTACATGGAGGGTACTTAGGCATGCAAATTAGGCTTAGCACCACCACCAATTTCTCAAACACCAACACTAGCTAGCTCAGCTCATAATCAGGACTAGGAACATCAACACTAGCTAGCTCAGCTCATCATCAGGACTTTGACCCCCTAATTATGATTTCTAAAGGAGATATGGGCCTTGTTTTTTTTTTTGTGTGTGTGTGTGTGTGTGTGTGTGTGTGTGTGGGGGGGGGGGGGGGGGGGTAAGGCAGATTACAATTCCGACACAGGTATATGAAAACACTTCCTCACTACCCCCCCGCTACAGGGCATCACTCCTGTAACAGGCCAGCGCATCAGGGCATCACTCCATTAACATACCAGCACAGTCTCTCAGCAGCCTAGTAACATGCCGCTAGGTCACCGATGCAGATCAGCAAGCTATGCATAAACGACCAGAGCACGGCATGCCACAAAAACATGACGGACCAGGACAAAGCTAGCAATAACAAAGGGGGGGAAATATCTCTAAAGCAGCAAATCTAGCTCCTAAGTAATCGTCCTGGCCGGTGGGATAGTAGATCCCCCACGAGATCCACTGACCTGCAAGGAAAAGAAGAGGCACACAAATGCAGCAGGCACTGAGTAGCTAATAAACCGGTAGCCAGCGCATTAGATTTCACTCCATTATCAGACCAGCACTTTCTCGCACAAGCCCAGTAAAATGCCGCTAGGTCGCCAATACAGATCAGCAATCTGTGCAAAGAGCGCGGTATAAAACTGTTTACGTGTTTTAGTCCTTTCAAGGCCCTCCGCAGCAAGTCTGGGCATGGAGGGATACAGGTGTTTCTCACATGGTGGGTTACTAGACTCATCTTGCATGCAGCCATGCACATGTGGCACCCATCAAAATATGAACTGACTATTGAGGATGGAGCTCCATGCAATGGGTCAAGTGCTCATCTAGGGGGCTACATGCTAGGGTCCATTCACAGCTAGTCCAACGTGTGTGCCCATGACACACATTAGCATCAGAGGAACACGACATGCTTCGGTCTTTTGGTCCCAGTCCTTTTGTCTTCTTCTTTGGTTTTCTTCCTTGGTCACATAGGGCTAGTTTTTATCAGATGTCCCCTTTCCTGGTTCCTCCCTTGTAAACAAATGCTTACTAGTCTGAACCCCCAAGTACACAAGGCAACAATACATGTGGAGTTGGTGTGCCTTTTGTAATAGGAAGCTTGTGACATGCCCACACACCCATGTTAATTATCCAAACCGGTGGGGGTGGGGGTGGGGGGGATGGGGAATGGAGATACTAGTTTACAAGTGCCTAGACATTGCTTCATAACCCATGACCCAATAAGAACCATCATTTGTATTATACTCCTTAATATCACCCATGTAGTTAAAGATTGTTGACATGTGGCCATTTGTAGAAGATGACTAGCAGTTTTAACAAGCTTAGTGTTTTCACACACGCAACCCTATGGAGTGATTTTAGGCTTGTCACCCAAACACATACGTTTTGAACTACCCTGACAGGGGTAATACAACTAGGGATCGGCAAATCATATGATGTTGACCAAAGTCAAGTATGTTTTCATCATTTGCATCATTTGATATTGTGTATGAGTGGTAACTTTGGCCTAGTCAGACTGCCAGCATCATATGATATCATATGATGACATGATATCATATTATGACATGTTGCCGTTCCCTAAATACAACTTTTACCGGTATGGATAAAACAACTCATAAGTTGAAACACCTCATAAGAAAACAAATGAAATACCACCATAGTAGGACATGCCATTTTTGTTACCGGTATTAAATATATATTTATCAAAGAGATAATGAAATACCATCGTAGTAGGGCATGCCATTTTTTTTGAAGTTGTGAAAGGAATTTCACCCCAGGAGGTGGGTCTCCTGACATAAACCAGCGACCCAGAGGATTCAGTCATTGCCTCCTCCACCTTCTCCTCATTATCATCATCATTAGTATCATAAACATTACAAGAATCATCATCGCCTTGTGTCATAGACAGGCCAGAGCAGACCTAAGACAAGCACACACCACAATGTTTGTAGGGTCCGACAACTATCCTTTCAGAAACAAAACAATTCAAATGATTGACTTGTCGTTGACATGCATAGCTTGGTACTACACGACGTGCGCTATTGCGCTCTAGCGCGCAAGGTTCTGGAGCCTGACTGCGCGAATGATGCATTTTTGTAACACTTCTCGGGGCACAGCGCACAGATTTCCGTTTTCAGTTGAATCAAAAGCGCAACCCAAAAGGAGGCAGTTACGTCAAAAGCGCAACCCAAAATGACAAAATGTAGTACCCTGATGCATAGTGTAGAACCAAGACAAGATGGGGGATGGGGAGAGGGGTGATGATATGATAGTATCTGGTATTGGCTCCATTGGGGGGGTGTAATGCAGCAGCAAATGGGGTGGGGAGGGGGGAGGGGAGGGGATGGGGGTCTGGGTGCAAATGAGGTGAGAAGGGGCTGGGGGGGGGGGGGGGGGGGGGGGGGTCTGGGTGCAAGCTGGTGTGTGTGGGGTAATGCAGCAGCATATGGGGTGGGGAGCTGGGTGGGTGGGTACGCCTCTGGTTGTGGGGGGTCTCCCTTCTATCCTTTCAGAAAGGAAAGAGTAAAATACAGTATAGGAAGCAAACTGTTTGAGCAGCAAATAAATAAATGACGGACAAACATTAAATGTGACAGATTCAACGTCTGCCTCATCCATGGTCTCGTCGTGTATCAACTTCCTCCTCCTCTTCATCATCTCTAGTCCTGTAAATGCACCCACCCACCCACCCACCCACACATGCTCACACATG
Source organism: Chlamydomonas sp. ICE-L (assembly GCA_013435795.1). Lineage (NCBI taxonomy): Eukaryota > Viridiplantae > Chlorophyta > Chlorophyceae > Chlamydomonadales > Chlamydomonadaceae > Chlamydomonas > Chlamydomonas sp. ICE-L. The sequence continues at coordinate 5,933,020 of JACBWV010000610.1, read as the reverse complement.
CACCCACCCACCCACCCACCCACACATGCACCCACCCACACACACACACACTCACACACACATTCTCCAAACAATTCTCCTCTTTCTCCTCCTCCCCCTCCTCATCCCCACCTTCAGTTCCTTCAACACCTAAAAAAACAAAACAAAAAGTTCCTCCTCTTCCTCATCCCATTGTCCTCAGCCCCCCTCTCATCATCTTCAGTCCTCTTCCTCATCCCATTGTCCTCAGCCCCCCTCTCGTCATCTTCAGTCCTCTTCCTCATCCCATTGTCCTCAGCCCCCCTCTCGTCATCTTCAGTCCTCTTCCTCATACCATTGTCCTCAGCCCCCCTCTCATCATCTTCAGTCCTCTTCCTCATCCCATTGTCCTCAGCCCCCCTCTCATCATCTTCAGTCCTCTTCCTCATTCCCTTGCCCTCAGCCCCCCTCTCATCATCTTCAGTCCTCTTCCTCCTCCTCCCGCTCCTCTGCCTCCTCCCCCTTCTCTTCCACCTTCCTCATCATTTATCCTCCTCTTCCTCATCCCCTTGTCCTAAGCTCCCCTCGCATCATCTTCGGTCCTCTTCCTCCTCCTCCTCCTCTTCCACCCTCCTCACCATTCATCACCCTCTTTCCTCCCTTATATATATTATAATTCCTCTTCCTCTTCTCCCTCCATTCCTCCTCACTGCATTGCTCTTCATCCCTGTATAGTACAATCCCCGCTTCGAGCAGAGCAGCTCTGCACCCTGCACGCAACCTGCAACTGGCGACGCCTAAGATTTGAAGATGTGGAAGATGTTGAGCTATAGACCTGATGACAAACTCGTCCACAAGGAACCCTTCCAGATAGAGTCCCTCCAATGATGCGGAAAGCGGGGCCAAAGCTGCAGTCATTTTGGCCTCCAACCTCACCACGTTATTCGCGAGGACATTGTACGTGTTGTAGACGCGCAACTCTCTCATACAACACTGTTGAAGTGCAAGAGAGACTGAATGCAAGGCTTCGGCAACGATACGGATTTTGCTGCCATGGGTGGTGATGTCAAGCCCCATGCTATTAGGACACATGCCATCATATCCAATCTCACGCAGGCTGGTGCTGCCACCTATGAGCAGGTCCAGCTGACCTACTGAGACACCACTAGGCTTCTCCTCGTGATCAAAACAACAGCCGAAAGATAGATGTTGAAGGTTTTGAAGACAATTTGGATTGGTCAGCTCCCTCGGAAAATCAAGTCGCAGCCTTGTCAGTGCGGATAAAGCTGCAAGAGCATCAGCATCAGAATCCTGCATGATGAAAGGATACTGCATGAGTAAGGCCGACCATTTTTTTAAACCTGCGAAAGGTATTTCACCCCAGGAGGTGCGTCTCACACAAACCAGCAGCACCGAGGATTCAGTTCGAAAAAAAGGGGGGAATGATCAACTCCTATACATAGTGGCTTGCAGTGGGCGGAGATGCATGATAGAGATTCAAGTAACGAGGCTACATGAGTTAGGCCTACCAATATCCTCCGGGTGGCTGGTTTGTGTCGAGAGACCCACCTCCTGGGGTAAAAGTCCTTAAAAACAAAAAATGAGTCAGGCCTACCAATATATGATCAACTCCTCTACATAGTGGCAGGCAGTGGGGGGAGATGCATGCTAGCTGTACAAGTAAGGAGGCTACATGACTACATGAGTCAGGCCTTCCAACAGTGAATGGCAGTGTGCAGAGATGCATGGTGCAGAGTGATGATGGTGACTACAATTTGCACTGATACAGGAGGTGCAACTAAACACAAGGTGCCAGCCAAAAGTGTATACAGACTGCTGCAACATAAAGGGATGAACATAATATGGCATTCGATCGTCCATGGCTCTTCTGAGCTAGCACCTGACCCACCTGTCAACACCCACCCACTTGTAATCACCCACCCACACCCACCCACCCGCACCTGTAACGGGGCGGGGGATTCAACATGTACAAGTGTGGCCACCAGTAGCTGGACCCCCACCCCCCTCCCCACCCCACTTCACACACACACACTCATACCCCCCCCCCACACACACACACACCCACACACGCACCCACCCACCCACACAATACCATACTCCCCCCCCCCACCCCCCCCACCCCCTTCCCCCCCCACCCCCACCCACACACACACAAACTCATACCCCATCCCCATCCTCAACCACCCAAACCCACACACCTGTAATGGTGCGGGATCCAACATCACCTCCCGAAGCTGTGGCAGCAAGCTCAACATAGTTGCACGATCGCCTGGTGGCTGGACTTCGCCATTTAGACATAGGCGGCGGAGGGCAGCTGGTATATTGCTGCGGCTCAAGTCCTCCGCACTCATCAGCGGGGAGTCCCAGCAGAAAGAACCCTCCCCATCTTCACCGATCGGTCGAGATATCTCAAGCTCAATCAAGCCGGGCATCGATAGGAGAGACACAATGGGGAAGGGCACCTTTGAGTGACCCCAGTACCCCAAGGAGCGCAGCTGCATCAGGGATCATATATACGGGTGTGTGTGTGTGTGGAGGGGGGGGTGTTTGTGTGTATGTGTGTGTGTGTGTGTGTGTGTGTGTGTGTGTGTGTGTGTGTGTGTGTGGATGAGTGTGTGTGGGTGTGGGTGTGTGTGGGTATGGGTGTGTGGGGGGGGGGAGCTGATGATTTCAGATAAGCTGTCACCCCAGTATGCCAGCGCAGCTGCATCATGAATCATATTTACGCATGTTCAAATTTAATTAACATTTGGTTAATGGCACATGGAGACGCGTCTCAAATGAAGTTTTAGATCACAATTATTTATAGCAAATGACAAAACTTAATTTTAATCATTGATCACTTAAACGCACAGGTATGTAAAGTCGGTGATATTATTTGGGGGACCCTCATGGACATTCAATTAATGATAATAATAATAATAATAATAATAATAATAATAATAATAATAATAATAATATAATATAATTATAATTTACCCCCCAAACACTACATGTAGCATGATGGCACTTATATATAAAAACTCATGAATTGCAGGTAGCCCTAACCGCGGCCAAAATTAGGATTATTAGTCCTAATAGCTGGGTTAGTCCTAATAGCTGGGAGCTAACTTAGCTAAATGTAGCCATTAAAAATCTTACCATGAGAAAGGGTAGGTCGCGACAGGCTCCGGGAAACCTTGCTGTATGAACGGAATCATGCTCCGCAAATGCGAAATTCGGATTCCTTGTGAAAAGCTATGCAAAATTGGTACCAAATAGCAACTTCGAGGACAAGTTACCCGATGTTAATAGCTCGAAACCAGCTCTGCGAGCACGGCAGGTACCTAGCTACCCCCCCCCCCCCCCCCCCCCCCCCCCCCCCCCTGCCGCTCCCTATACATGAAGCATCACTTTTATGTCCAAACATTTCCAGAGGAGTCACACAATATACAGAATAGTGTGTGTGTGCCTGTGTTTGTGTATTAGGGCATGTGTGTGTATTAGTGTGTGCGCTTGTGTGTGAGTGCGGGAGGGGGGGGGGGGGGGGGGGGGGGGGGGGGGGGTATATGGGGGTGGGTGGATAGATGGGAGTGTGGGCGGGGGTGGGGTGGGTGGTTAGGTGTTTCCAGAGGAGTCATACAATATACAGAATAGTGAAACTACAAATAGTATCAAGTCCTCTCAAGTAACCTACATCAGTACTACATAATATTGCTTGTATACATAATACTGCTTGTATCCGTTTATCATCACCCCACCTGTGTCAAACATGTGAGGCTTTCCACCACCTCAGGGCTTGTTTGGTTGGGGTGGGTTGGGACGGGTCGGGTTGGGTTGGGTTGGGTTGGGTCGGGTCGGCCCGGCTCGGCTCGGCTCGGCTCGGCTCGTTTCGGCTCGTTTCGGCTCGTTTCGGCTCGTTTCGGCTCGTTTCGGCTTGTTTCGGCTCGTTTCGGCTCGTTTCGTTTCGTTTCGGGTCGGGTCGGGTCGGGTTGGGTTGGGTTGGGTTGGGTTGGGTTGGGTTGCTTGTATCATTACCATCACCCTACCTGTGTCAAACATGAGAGGCTTTCCACCACCACAGGGCTTGTGATCTCTGAGTGCCAAATGGTCAGCGTTGTTAGTGAATGGCAGTCAGCCAGAGTGTGGAAGATCGGCACATCTAGGCAGCATCCGGCGATCTGTAACGTTACTAGCGTCTGCCTCATGGTAACAGGGAGCGAGCGAAGGGCCAAACCTATGCTGCCCCGTATTCCATCAATTCGAAGGTTGCTGACTTTCCCACTCTCTGGGCTGCATGCTCTGAACAGGCGTTCGAAATCTTCCGCTGTAGCGGCCTCTGGTGTGGCGCGGCCAAGTGTTACGGTTCTACCGTTCATGACCATTCCACCAAAGTAATTGAGGGTGAGAGTCTCCTGCTGCATGCAGTGTTTGTGTAGTTGTTAGTGCTGCATGCAACGCAAGATGGGCCTTATTGTCATGCCACTACACAGTGCTAGTACACATAAATACCACACAGTACTATTACACAGTCCTACTACACAGCACTAGTACACAGTACTACTACACAACTATTACACAGTACTACTATAAAATACTACTACACATAACTATTACACAGTACTAGGACACAGTTCTCCTACACAGTACTACTACACAATACTACTTCAACGTATTAGTACACAGGTCTACTAAACAATACTACTACACAGTACTAGAACACAGCAGCATTCAAACAAGTGACTTCAAGGTTGGTAAACAAATGGAGAGTGAAGGTTGTATTACGTAGGAAAGAGGATTGAAGGAAAACAAACAAGTGCACTCAAGCTAAACAACTCTTCATGAGTAAGCACATGAAGAGTTAAGGTGAAGGTAAGACACAGTACTACCAAACAATACTAGTACACAGTCCTACTACACAGCACTAAAACAGAGTACCAGAAAACAGCAGCATACAAACAAGTGCACTCAATATTGGTAAACACATGAAGAGTGAAGGTTGTATCATGAAGGAGGATTGAAGGTGGAAAAACAAGTGACATCAAGATTGGTAAACACTTGAAGAGTTAAGGTTAAGGTAAGACACAGTACTACCAAACAATACCATAACTCACAAGCCCTACACACACATGCACACATATAGTCCACATGCGCCACCACTGCCCACACACACATGATTCCCATGCAAGCCCCAGGCCAAACAAAACAACCAAGATGCCCTACATACATAGGCACACACAGTCCACATGCGCTACCACTGCTACTACACGGCACTAGAACACTGTACTAGAACACAGCAGCATACAAACAAGTGATGCCAAGGTGAACAACATGAAGATTTGCAGCCTGATGATCCCAGCCAGCTGCTCTGTTGACTCCAACACACCAACAAGTGATGCCAGGGTGAACACATTAAGAGTTAAGGTTGAATCACATACAATTGTTATGTGCAACTGATCTAGCTGCTGCTTGGTAGTGCCTGTCCTTGATGACACACATACACACTTCCACACATGCACACATACATCACTCCATATCTGCAACTGATCTACCTGCTGCTTGGTGGTGCCTGTCCTTGACGACACACACATACACACTTCCACACATGCACACATACATCACTCCATATCTGCAACTGATCTACCTGCTGCTTGGTAGTGCCTGTCCTTGACGACACACACATACACACTTCCACACATGCACACATACATCACTCCATATCTGCAACTGATCTACCTGCTGCTTGGTGGTGCCTGTCCTTGATGACACACACACATACACACTTCCACACATGCACACATACATCACTCCATATGTGCAACTGATCTAGCTGCTGCTTGGTAGTGCCTGTCCTTGATGACACACACATACACACTTCCACGCATGCACACATACATCACTCCATATCTGCAACTGATCTACCTGCTGCTTGGTGGTTCCGGTCCTTGAGTAGGAATTCAACTTCCATACTTTGTGCTGGAGATGAAAATCCTCCTGGGAAGGAAGCTTCGCATGTGAACTACCTCGACTGGGACCAGCACTGGGCTAAAAGTGGGGGCGGGTGGGTGGGTGGGTGGGTGGGTGAGTTGGGTGGTGGGGCTCAGCTTGGCTTGGCTTGACTGCACCCTTGGGTGGGTGGTGTGGTGTGTGTGGTGTGGTGTGGTGTGGTGTGGTGTGGTGTGGTGTGGTGTGGTGTGGTGTGGTGTGGTGTGGTGTAGTGTGGTGTGGTGTGGTGGGTTGGGTGTGCGTGTGAGTGTGCGCGTGTGTGTGTGTGTGTGTGTGTGTGTGTGTGTGTGTGTGTGTGTGTAAGGGGGGGGGGGGGGGGGGGGGGGGGCTCAGTGTTGAAAACAACAACTTCCTATGATGCGGTCTGATCACTTTATTCTTGCCCCCCCCCCCCCCCCCCCCCCCCCCCCCCCACACACACACACACACACACACCCTCGGCTTGCATACTCACGTTGTGTGAAATACCTCCACTGCCATCAGCACTAGGCCCGGCATCGCTGCGTGCATTTCTGACACCCTGGACTGAGGCAGGTGGGTCCAAGGAGGTGCGTGGAGGCTGGGCTGCATCAGACTGGTGCATGCTCTGAGCGGATGCTTGGAGCTGATTTGCAGACTCACGGTTGAAGGCTTCCATGCGCTTGAGCCTGCTCTGCAAAGCCGACCTAGAAGCAGAATTTGAATTTGAATTGTTACATGGTTCTTCAGCCAACTCTGGACTGATCACTGCCTGCAAATTCCAAGCCACCCCCATGCAATACCCACGGAAACTAGGGAGCACACTAAGCGGATTAGACAGTTTAAAACTTGTCCAAGAATAAGAAGCAAGCTGAGATTTGAGGGGTGGGTGGGGTGGGGGGGGTGGAGGTGGGGGGAGTGGTGTGTGTGTGTGACCTAGAAGCAGGCAGAGAGTTGGAGGTGATCAGCATCTGCGGTAAGTAGTCCAGCATAACAGAGAGACCAAAGACATGAGTTGTTGGTTGGAGTAGATAAAGGGTACTCAACAAAGTGCACAGACACTACAATGCCAGTTGCTGACATACCATATACAAACTTTGTTTATTTGGGGGGCTACGCATGGCAGCTTCCAGCCCAAGGCCATCAGCTTCATTTGAGCGCTAGTCATGTCAGCTTTAGTCATGTCAGCTTTAGTCATGTCCGCTTTAATCATGTCAGCTTTAGGCATGCCAGCTTTAGTCATGCCAGCTTTAGTCTTGTCAGCTTTAGTCATGTCAGCTTTAGTCATGCCAGCCTTAGTCATGTCAGCTTTAGTCATGTCAGCTTCATTTGAGCGCCGGTCATGCCAGCTTTTATATGCACTGGCTAGCTTCAGCTTTGCCTGAAGGATGGGGAAAAGGAGATTCCTAGAGCTGCCACACGTAATGTAGCCCAACAAGGAAACAGTGTGAGGCTGGGTGTTCTTCAACTCCAACTTCTACACGTAACGTAGCCCAACAAGGAAACAGTGTGAGGCTGGGTGTTCTTCAACTCCAACTTCTACACGTAACGTAGCCCAACAAGGAAACAGTGTGAGGCTGGGTGTTTACTTCAAAGAGTAGCCCCTTTCAGTGATATACAATGGTCTAGTGGTAGACCAGATTGCTTGAGGATGAAGAGTCGGGGGGTTCGACTCCCCCTTCGGTCGCTCTTGGCTTTGCAGGTCATTGTCAACCGCGATGGCAGCTTGTCCAGTTGAGGTAGGAGACTGATCCCCACCCGCGTACGACGGGCTCCCTTAACACCACGCCCCACCAGACGTTATCATCACCTTACTTCAAAGATTGCTTGTAATCTAGAATTTCAGTTGCTGCACCAGAGTTAGCTTGCCTAAGCTAGTGTGTGTTTTTAGGCATGTGGTAGCCCAAAGCTGAATGGATCAGCAAACGCCAGACTGCCAGCAGCCAAAAACATACCTCCTAGATGGCCCAGACTGGCCGGCATCATATGATATCATTTTGCCGTTCCCTAGCTATATCTCACCAGGGTACTACAAAGAGTGCGCGGCAGCGTGTTTACGCGCACGCTTTTTGAGCCCCACTGCGCATTTCGCGCAGTTTTTTCACCCCCCTGTGGGCGCAGCGCGCAGTCTTTGCACTTTTTGCACTAGAAAGCGCTGACTAATATGACGTTTGTGCGCTTTAAGCGCTGACCAATTTGACAAAATGTAGTACCCTGTATCTCACCAGTAGCTGCAGCCATACTTGAACAGCAGCTCTTGACCTGGTTCAATCGGTGAGGTCACAACCAGGAAAAGAAAGGGAAAACGGCGGATGATGACTATTAGTAGCCTGCGATGTCAGAAAGAAAAAAAAAACTGTCAGCAGCTTTCAACGTGGTCATGTGCTTACATGACCACGAGCACCACCAAGCACAGTGGAATCATTGGTGGGTGAACAACAACAATCTCTGAAAGACAGCAGATGTTGACTTGTGTTGAAGTCTGTGGTTGTGAGGTGTGTAAGGGTGGCATGTAAGTCTAATGAAGTTAATAGCTCACTAGCTCCCCGAAGTGGTCAAGAACAGCTGAGTCGATGGTGGGTGAACAACAATAATTGGGAGGATCGGAGGGTCCCCTGGTGGTCCACCCAGGGGCTCGTGTGTCGTTGTTGACTTGTGTTGAAGTATGTGGCCGTGAGGTATGGAAGGGTGGCTTGTAGGGGTGCAGGTTTGAGCTGTGTAGGTTTGGCATACATTTAGGACGTGATGATGTTGCTGGTGCCAAGGGGTGGGTCCTGGTATACTTGCAGGCTGCGAGTTGAATTCTCTGATACTTTTCAAGATGTGGTCAAGAACAGCTGAGTCAATGGTGGGTGAACAACAACAATCACTGAAAGACAGCAGATGCTTGTGATCAAACATTGGTCTAAATCCCACAGTGGTCGAACCCCCACACAAGTAATCCAGTGGTTGGCCTGAGTGCAAGCAAACAGGCCCCAGCGCAAGCAAATGGGCTGGCCTCGTCAAAGCCAACAAACGCTGAAAGACAGCAGATGTCTGTGATCAAACATGGGTCTATCCCCCAGTGGTTTAAACCCCATAAAAACATCCCATATAAATATCCCATACAAGTGATCCAGTGGTTGGTCCTAGTACAAGTTGCAAAATCAATGCAAGACAGCTGATGAATGTGATCAAACATTGAGACCCAGTGGTCTAAATCCCCCAGTGGTATAAATCCCATACAAGTAATCCCATGAAAGTAATCCAGATGTTGGCCCCAGTGCAAGCAAACGGGCTGGAATCTTCAAAGCCGTACATGACCCCAACTGCTCGGAATCGAATTCTGACTAAATCAATGCGTCAGCTAGGTGAAGCCAATTTCTGCTCGCATTCGCATCACAAGTTTCCCATCCCCCTCGCAGTCAATGGTGGGTAAACTACAACTATCAATGAAAGACAGCAGAGATTACCCATACAAGTATTATCATACAATCCCATAGTAATGATAACGCCTGGTGGGGCGTGGTATTAAGGGAACCCGTCGTACGCGGGCAGAGAACGGTCTACCACCTTGGTCGGACAAGCTACCATCCGGTTGACAACGACCTGCAACGCTCAGGGCAACCGTTGGGGGGATCGAACCCCCGACCATGCATTCTCAAAGCAATTTGGTGTACCACTAGACCAATTGATTCGCTGAAAGGGGCTACAATCCAATATACGATTAAAGCTTGAGTTCCTACCTGCATTTTTTTGCAAGGATTTTCATCCCATACAAAAAACAGTCCAAACTGAGGGTTCAGAAAGAAGGTCTGAGAAAGCCCTACATACGGGTAAGTACAATCTTTATCTAAAGCCCACACAAGTTCTGTTAGGAACTGTTAGCTGTTAGGGTCTGTTAGGAACTGTTAGCTGCTAGCTGTTAGCTGTTAGGAACTGTTAGCTGCTAGCTGTTAGGAACTGTTAGGAACTGTTAGGAACTGTTAGCTGCTAGCTGTTAGCTGTTAGCTGTTAGGAAGCGTATTCATGATTGTGTTCAAAATCATTGATCTAATGCCCATACAAGTTGTACATTATGAGAGCTCGAGCCCCTACCTGGCATTTTCAGCGCCAACCTGGCCCTCATAGCCACCACAATCGTAGAACTCCTGCACTCTACCTTCGTAGGTGTCTTCATCTTTGTCAGAATCTTCACCCTACAAATTAAGATGGAAGCAATGTTTGGCACCGGGCCGGTGGTGGTCGAATGCAAGAAAGATAGGACATAATGGCATCATGATAATTAACACATGGCACATGAACGCCCAGTGCTAAAGACACAACGCAATAGGCAGTACACAGTGCACAGTACACACAAGGCATGAACGCCAGTGCTGAAGACACCACGCAATAGGCAGTACACAGTGCACAGTACACACAAGGCATGAACGCCAGTGCTGAAGACACCACGCAATAGGCAGTACACAGTGCACAGTACACACAAGGCATGAACGCCAGTGCTGAAGACACCACGCAATAGGCAGTACACAGTGCACAGTACACACAAGGCATGAACGCCAGTGCTGAAGGCACAACGCAATAGGCAGTACACAGTGCACAGTACACACAAGGCATGAACACCTCATGAATGAGCGGGGGGAATGCATGAGATACTGTACCTGTAAAAATGCATGGGATACTGTACCTGTAAACCTTCAGCTGCTCCTTTCTCTGGGAGTCCAAAGGGGTGGATGGTGCAATCATTGACGAGAGCAGCAAGGTTGCCATACCCCACAGCATCTATAAATAGCTCCCTCTTATCCTATGAGGTGAGCAACGTGTTGTGTTATGTGCGGGACCACGTACAATTGATATTCCATCTAAGTACAATCTGGGGTTACCATGATAGGCTAAAAAGGCATATCCACCTAACAAACACACAAAGAGTTACAAAACAGTACTAACACTGATGAGCAGCAAGAAGGCAGCAAAAGCAGTCCTTCCAAATTTGACCCCCAAAACAATGGTTCCTTGACTTAGTCATGTTGAAGGTCAGAGGGACTTGGGTAAGATAATGCTTCAGACATATCACATCATGGTGCAGGCTAGATGGACATGCCACTTCATATGCAGTGATTTCTATTTCCGCTCTATATAGCGATTGCAAGTTAAGGAGGGTCAGAGGGACCTGGGTAAGATAATGCTTAAGACAGATCACATCACGGTGCAGGCTAGATGGTCATGCCAGTTCATATGAAATATGGCATAAAATATTTCATATGGGATCATGAATTAAAGGACCATGCAGTTGCCAATGTTGCAAGTTCAAAAACAATCAATCCAAACTATGGCCCAGATATGCCGTATATAAGAACTCACAATGGTTGAAAATTACTACCAGGCAGGCTGAAGCGCGCAATTTGAAATTGATTTGTTAGCATCCTCTGCACCAACGTCATTTCATATGGTATCGTATGATATCATATGATATATGTAGGGAACGGCAATATGGCATCATATGATATCATGTCGTCACATGATATCAAATGATGCCGGCAGTCTGACTAGGCTTAAGTTACCATTTACATACAATATCATATGATGCAATTGGTATGATAGCATATGATATCACACTGGCCTTTGGTCAGTATCATATGATTTGCCGATCCCTAGGTACATGGCATAAGATAATTCATCGGGATCCAGGGTATTTCCATTGACCAAATTGCCCAGCGCTTTAGCGCACTTGAAAAAAGACAAACTTTGACTTGTCGTGCAAAAAGCGCAAAAATTGCTCGCTGCGCCCACAGGGGGTTGCAAAAAACTGCGCGAAACGTGCAGTGGGGCTCAAAAAGGCAGCGTGCATAATAAAAAAAACTGCGCTTGGAAGTACCCTGACGGGATCATGAATTTAATGACCATGTCGTTGCCAATGTTGCAAGATCAAAAATAATAGATCCAAACTATGGCCCAGATATGCTGTATAGAAGAACTCACCACGGTTAAAATTCGTTGGCACAGTAAATCATCGTTGGCACAGTAAGACTCCACCATGATTTCCCAATCGTTGCCACTCCTGCAACATGAGAAATCATACTAATTAGTCCCAGATTTTTGGCATATTTTGCAACCTGCATAGTTTTGATCACTACATACTTGTCTCGTGCATACTTGTCCCATGGATGACTCTCAGAGTGGTGTACAACAAGAGGTGTACAACATGTAGTGTACAAACAGGTCCACCAACTACCAGGCTCTCAGAGTGGTGTACAACATGTGGTGTACAAACAGGTCCACCAACTACCAGGCTCTCAGAGTGGTGTACAACATGCGGTGTACAAACAGGTCCACCAACTACCAGGCTCTCAGAGTGGTGTACGACATGTGGTGTACAAACAGGTCCACCAACTACCAGGCTCTCAGAGTGGTGTACAACATGTGGTGTACAAACAGGTCCACCAACTACCAGGCTCTCAGAGTGGTGTACAACATGTGGTGTACAACATGTGGTGTACAAACAGGTCCACCAACTACCAGGCTCTCAGAGTGGTGTACAACATGTGGTGTACAAACAGGTCCACCAACTACCAGGCTCTCAGAGTGGTGTACAACATGTGGTGTACAACATGTGGTGTACAAACAGGTCCACTAACTACCAGGCTCTCAGAGTGGTGTACAACATGTGGTGTACAACATGTGGTGTACAAACAGGTCCACCGACTACCAGGCTCTCAGAGTGGTGTACAACATGTGGTGTACAACATGTAGTGTACAAACAGGTCCACCGACTACCAGGCTCTCAGAGTGGTGTACAACATGTGGTGTACAACATGTGGTGTACAAACAATGGTGTTTTCATCCATTGCTGAATGTGGTATCCTCCTGCCTTGTATAGCTCTCATGTGTGCACCGTGCAAGTCCCATTCCCGTTGGGTGTTGATCTAGGTGTGGGTGTGTGGGTGAGTGGGTGTGTGGGTTGATACCCCTGGACTGTAACATACCTATTATATGTAATGTAATAAACATCCTTCTCACCGGCAGTCCAGAGGTAACATCAACCAGTGAAGTGTGTGGATGTGTGGTGGGCAGAAGTGTGTGGCATGCAAGTTACATCACGCGGTTCCATTCCTGCCATCCTCTACTTCAACCGTACCAGATTGCTGGAGGACGAAGAGTCGGGGGTTCGACTCCCCCTTCGGTCGCTCTTGGCGTTGCAGGTTGTCGTCAACCGCAATGGCAGCTTGTCCAGTTGAGGTGGGAGACCGCTCCCCACCCGCGTACAACGGGCTCCCTTAACACCACGCCCCACCAGGCGTTATCATTACTTCAACCGCCTGCCTGGGAACTACTCATTCACTCGTTCTTGTCTCAGATTGCTTCAAGTTTCGGCTGGCCCGAGGCCCATGTGTGACCAACTGCTCCAACCGACACCAAACTATGCCGACCCATATCTCATCCAAAACTTGCTCAATCGAAAAGTTACTAACAGCTGCGAGCTAGTTACGCTTCTCTGTTTCCGCTGTCAAAACGGCGATTTTTTCGGAGGGGGTCATTTTGTCTACGAAACGCCCTACATTGACTCCTGATGATGAGGGACCGGCAAATCATACTATACTGACTACTGCCGAGTATGATATCATATGATTTGCCAACATGATATCACATCATATCATGTCATCATATGATATCATATGATGCCGGCTGTCTGACTAGGTTACAGATACAACTTATATATAAGGATCGGCATATCATATGATGTTGGCCAAAGGTGAGTATGATATCATATGATATCATACAAATTGCATCATATGATATTGTATGTCAATGGTAACTTTGGCCAAGTCAGAATGCCGGCATCATATGATATCATATGATGACATAATATCATATGATATCAAATTGCCTATCCCTACTGATGATACATACTTGTAGGGATAGGCAATATGATATCATATGATATCATGGCATCATACGATATCATATGACATCATATGATGCCGGCAGTCTGACTACGCTAAAGTTACCATTTATATACGATTTCATATGATGCAATTTGTATGATATCGTATGACATCATACTCGCTTTTGGTCAAAATCATATGATATGCCGATCCCTACATACTTGTGATAACCAGGGTGCTTGCCTAGTCAGACTTCTGGCATGATATCATATGATGACATGATATCATATGATGACATGATATCATATGATGACATGATATCATATGATGACATGATATCATATGATGACATGATATCATATGATGACATGATATCATATGATGACATGATATCATATGATGACATGATATCATATGATGACATGATATCATATGATGACATGATATCATATGATGACATGATATCATATGATGACATGATATCATATGATGACATGATATCATATGATGACATGATATCATATGATATCAAATGATGACATGATATCATATGATATCAAATTGCCTATCCCTACTGATGATACATACCCGCGATAGTCTGGGTGCTTGCCGAACGCCAGTTGATCATGCTCTTGTTTGAACATAACATAGCCCCTGAAGTCAAGTAAGGCGCAGCAGAAAGATAAGAGATTGAAGTAAAGCATGTATAGTCTTCGCGGGTAGCAGAAAGATGAGGTGGTTGGTGGTGGTGGGTGGTGGTGGCTGGGGTGGGTGGTGGTGGGTGATGATTGGGGTGGTGGTTGTTGGTGGTGGTGGTGGTGGTGGGTGGAGGTGGTGGTGGGTGGGAAAGGAAAAGCATGTATAGTCTTCGCGGGTAGCAGAAAGATGAGGTGTTTGATACCACATGCAGTAATGCAATGCTACAAACAACGGGATAAAAAGAGCGGTATATGATACACACGGATACTTCAATATATGTCAAGCACTCAATGTTCTGCACCATGTATGTTAACACACACACCAGGAGAATAAGGGGGGTACATGAGACTGCAGGCGATAATGCAATGCTACAAACGACAGGAGAATAAGATGGGTATATAATACTGCACCCAGTAATGCAATGCTACAAACGAGAGGAGAATAAGAGGAAAATATGAGGCTGCACGCAGTGAGACATACAAATGAATCAAACTAAGACTCGAGGAGCATTACAGATGTCTGGCACTCAATGTTCTGCGCCCTGTATGTTAATACAAAAAACAGTTGAGAGCAATATTGGTGGGGGGAGGATACTACACACCACACGCCACACACACCACACACACTCAGCCATTACGAGAAGATGAGAACAATATTGGTGGGGGGAGGATACTACACACCACACACCACACGCCACACACACGCCACGCACACCACCACACCACACACACACACTCAGCCATTACGAGAGGATGAGAGCAATATTGGTGGGGGGGAGGATACTACACACCACACACCACACACACACAGCCATTACGAGAAGATGGGAGCAATATTGGTGGGGGGAGGATACTACACACCACACACCACACGCCACACACACGCCACACACACCACCACACCACACACACACACTCAGCCATTACGAGAGGATGAGAGCAATATTGGTGGGGGGAGGATACTACACAACACACACCACACACACACACAGCCATTACGAGAAGATGGGAGCAATATTGGTGGGGGGAGGATACTACACACCACACACCACACACACACCACCACACCACACACACACTCAGCCATTACGAGAAGATGAGAGCAATATCGATGGGGGATACAAGGCGTATACAAAGAGCTGAGTAAGGTGACAACAGCTGGCCACTCAGGAACTAGTAAGCCCTCTTCCCCTCACCCCACCACCACCCCATCCTCTTCTCCTAACCCATCCCCCCCCCCCCACACACACACACACACTTCACCACCCTGGGCCCTGCTCACCTGACAAGTCAAGTTGCCTAATTGAGAAGATGAGAGCAATATTGGTGGGGAATACTAGGCGTTATTTGTAGGGATCGGCATATCATATGATTTTTGTCCAAGGTGAGTCTGATATCATATGATTAGGGTTGGGCCGACATATAAACATATAATATACGTTTATACGTTTATACGTATAAATACGCCGTATATTTTTTCTCAAATCGACCTTATATACGTCGTATACAAAACGTATAGTCTGTACTTCAAGAAGTACAGCACACGTCCCGGCACTTAACTTTCTTGGTTTTCATTATATTTTTTATTTAGATAGCTCATTGGAAAGCTTTTTACCTCCTCTATCACAATATGCAATACAAATTGCCATTCACACGCATTATTTTATAAACATTTGGCCTAATGGTTGATCTAGATAGCCAGGATGGCACACATATCTGAGCGCCACCTAGCCTTCCATTCCACAAGCTGTGCTCCTGCGTGGGCTTGAAGGATTGATGGTGCAAGCCTAGTGCAATGAGAACATGGACAAAAATTCAATACCGTTATGTACTTATACTATTATACACTCATACAGTTATAATAGACCAACTGGCAATTAATGGCTCCCTTAGATTGGCACCGCGCTTTCTGGTCGTTATTTCTTTTCTGAGATTTGGACAACCTAAACTTGCCAGATTATTTTTCTGATAGTTGATATGTGATGCCAATGAAATTAGCTACGCAGCAATACCTTTAAAACCATGTAAAATTATTTTCTCAAGAAGTGCCTAATTTTCCTATACGTTTTTATACGTTTATATGTATACGTTTATACGTTTATACGTTTATATATTTATACGGCTTATAAAAATAAAAATATACGTTTGCTTCCCAACCCTACATATGATATCATATGATATCATACAAATTGCATCATATGATATTGTATTTAAATGGTACCTTTGGCCAAGTCAGACTGCCGGCATCATATCATATCGTATGACAACATGATATCACATGATATCATATTGCCATTCCCTAGTGTTTTTCCCTGGGCCCTGCTCACCGGACGAGTCAAGTTGCCGCATGCAGCCGATGGAACACTTATAAACTCTGTCTGCGGTATTTCCAGGTACAAAATATGGTGTATTGGGGGCTATTGGGGGCTATTGGGGGCTATTGGGGGCTATTGGGGGCACTTATTGTATTTAATACCTACTGCGCCCTTAGCGGTTACCATGCCTGCATAACCTTTTGCTGCCAACTAAACACGGAACAATTTGAAACAGGCAATGGATAAACTGAATATCCTGTTTTCCTATTATTAACACACCTGTAGGATGAGACCACAAAGCCAGGCTCCAATTTCTTTGTGGCATGGAGAGCTAGCTCACCTCGCAACGGGACTCGTTTGTCATTGTTGCCGACACGACGCGCTTCTACACCCTGTTGATTGGTTGGTTGGTTGGTTGGTTGGTTGGTTGGTTGGTTGGTTGGTTGGTTGGCTGGTTTGTTGGTTGGTTGGTCGCACTTCTACACCCTGTTGATTGGTTGGTTGGTTGGTTGGTTGGAATTATGGTAGGTTAAATTCGTAATAGAGTAAAATAAAGTGAATTATTAGTTTCCCCTTTCCACCACTGGTCGGATGATGCGGCAAGGCAAACTAGCATCCCACTTTAACTTGTCCCACTATAATCTACATTGATACATCATGCCTAGTTATCACGTTTCCCCTTAATGATGATTGCTTGAAGGAAAAAGGAGAAGCAAAACTAGGGTCTGCGTAAACCCTCTGTGACCCTCTTTGACCCTCTTAGAGCCTCTTCAACCCTGTTTGACCCTCTTTGACCCTCTGTGACCCTCTTCAACCCTTTTTGACCCTCTTTGACCCTCTTTGACCCTCTTAGAGCCTCTTCAACCCTTTTTGACCCTCTTTGACCCTCTGTGACCCTCTTTGAACCTCTTAGAGCCTCTTCAACCCCTTTTTGACCCTCTTTGACCCTCTGTGACCCTCTTCAACTCTCTTTGACCCTCTTTGACCCTTTTAGAGCCTCTTCAACCCCTTTTTGACCCTCTTTGACCCTCTTTGACCCTCTTCAACCCTCTTTGACCCTCTTAGAGCCTCTTCAACCCCTTTTGACCCTCTTAGAGCCTCTTCAACCCCTTTTTGACCCTCTTCAACCCTCTTTGACCCTCTTTGACCCTCTGTGACCCTCTTTGACCCTCTTAGAGCCTCTTCAACCCTTTTTGACCCTCTTTGACCCTCTATGACCTTCTTCGACCATCTTAGAGCCTCTTCAACCCTTTTTTGACCCTATTTGACCCTCTGTGACCCTCTTTGACCCTCTAAGAGCCTCTTCAACCCTCTTAGAGCCTCTTCAACCTTTTTTGACTCTCTTTGACCCTCTGTGACCCTCTTCAACCCTCTATGACCCTCTTAGAGCCTCTTCAACCCTTTTTGACCCTCTTTGACCCTCTTTGACCCTCTGTGACCCTCTTTGACCCTCTTTGACCTCTTCCGACCCTCTAAGAGCCTCTTCGACCCTCTTAGAGCCTCTTCAACCGTTTTTGACCCTCTTTGACCCTCTGTGACCCTCTTTGACCCTCTTTGACCTCTTCCGACCCTTGTAGAGCCTCTTCAACGTTTTTTGACCCTCTTTGACCCTCTGTGACCCTCTTTGACCCTCTTTGACCTCTTCGACCCTCTTAGAGCCTCTTCAACCCTCTTAGAGCCTCTTCGACCCTTTTCGACCCTCTTCAACCCTCTTCAAGGAGAACCGTGATAAGACTGGAATCAGAGGTCCTGTATTACCCCTTCACTGAGGGCCCTCCTGATCGACAGGTGGCAACGGACTGGAGCTGACCAAAGCCAGTTAGTTATGAGACAGTTGGCTGACGTGACAGGCTTCAATTTTTTGGTCTGTCGGACGGTAGGACAAACAGACAATGGGGTGAATCCAGGAGGAAGGCTCCGCCAAAAAGAGGTCTTCCATCACCACCTCACTGAGGGCCCTCCTGATCCTCCAGAAATCTGTTTATAACTGTGAATTGCTATGGATGAAGTGGTAAAGACCGCGTTGGCCTACCTGACTATCCCGCAAGTGAAATATAAAAGTCAACAGGAACAAAGAAGAAAAGTTACTACCTGGGGGGCACCGATGTCCTCTGGAAGGGTATCCATCTTTGGATCACTCGTCAATCCAATGCGATCTTCCAAACACTTCCTCAACAGCTCCTCGGCCTCCTATGGTTGCACGAGCACCACGAGGGAACAGGATGATGGGGTTGGGGTTGGGGGGGGGGGGGGGAGTAACGGTATTGTGGTTGCTTCAACCTTTTATGGCCTGAAGGTTGGGAGGGTGGTGGTGAAGGAAATGGTTGCTTGAACCTTATTTGGCTTGAACGTTGGGGGTCCCACTTGTTTAAATATAACAAGTGTTAATACCACTAGCGGCCTTCTACGGTTGCACAAGCACCACGAGGGAATAGGATGGCAATGGTGGTGGTAAGTAAAGGGGGGGGGGGGGGGGGGGGGGGGGGGGTAGAACACAGGCTGCAGGCACCAAAACGGCATGGGCCAGCTAGCACGAACATGGCCCAAGCCTGAACAACCCTGGGGTATTGGTATTGGGGTTGCTTGAACCTTGTTTGGCCTGAAGGTTGTGGGTGGGTGTTGTGGGTGGGTGGGTGCGGTTGGGTGGGGGTGGGTGGGGGTGGTGGGGGTGGGGGTGGTGCGTGTGTTTGGTGTGGGTGGGTGTGGTGGGTGTGGGTGGTGTGGGTGGGTGTGGTGGGTGGGTGTGGTATGGGTGGTGTGGTGTGGGTGTGGGTGGTGTGGGTGGGTGGGTGGGTGGTGTGGAGTGGTGGGTGGGTTTGGGTGGTGTGGGTGTGGGTGATGGTGGTGAGGATGGTGGTGGTGGTGAATGTGGTGGTGGAAATAGTTGCTTGAACCTTGTTTGGCATGAAGGTTGGGGGTCCCACTTATATAAATGACATTGATACAGAGGCATAGAAAGCAATGAAGGCTTCAGGCCAATCTATGCACAGCAGTACCAACAGTAAAATAACAGAGGGAAATACCAGTCGCACCTGCTTTACAAAGAAATTCCTTGAAAGAGATTCCTTGCTTTTTCCTGGAATAATGATCTGCTCATGGTTCGTCCAGCCCTTGCCTGCAAACCATCACCGGCAGAAGAAACAATGTTGATATCGGCTACAAGGCTGCGTAAATCAATCAAAATAAGCTGACAGACCTTTGTTACCTCCCGGTACTATTTGTGGAGTCTCCCCCCCACTCCACCCCACACACCCCACACACACGCACACCTCACTCCAGATACCCCCCCACCCCCCCACACAACCTTTGTTACCTCCCGGTACTATTTGTGGAGTGTTGATACAAGTAACACTCAATGATTAAAAACACGGCCGTAAGATCAAGGGTTTGTAACAGTGCCTAAAGGGGTGACACGGGCCCTAGTGCCTAAAGGGGTGACACGGGCCCTAGTGCCTAAAGGGGTGACACGGGCCCTAGTGCCTAAAGGGGTGACACGGGCCCTAGTGCCTAAAAGGGTGACACGGGCCCTAGTGCCGCCTAATGCTTTGGCAGAGACATCGAGGATTAAGGAGTCTCCCCCCCAGAGAGGCATGTTTATATCCGTATTCCCCAAACATTATGCGGGCAACCCAGAAAGTTGGCAGGTCTGTGTGGAAGCTAAACAAGCTGCTGTAATACGTAATTCAATCATGGCACTAGGACTCATACAAGGCATTTACTAGCATAGAGCCTTTCGCACCCTCAGGGCGACCCTTGGCCAATTTCCAATTCCAATCTTGCTTCCTGTAGTATTTGGCAACCTGCAGATTTCAGAGGATAGACGTGTTGGTTATTGGAAAGAATAAAAAGCGATCCAATGTATGGAATCAGACGAGCAAGGTTGCCAGAGCACCAGAGGAAGGGACCACCATGGAAGGATGAGCAGATACTCGTTGGAGTCTGGAGAGAACGATGGGATGATAATGTGGGATTGATAATAAGTATGTGATCTACCCATGTTTATCACTAGGGCTGACAAAATTGCATGATATGCCTATGCTGCTGAACAGCACTAGGAAAGAAGATAACAGTGACTGCAGATGATCATCATAGTGAATTTGGTGCACGAGTAGCATTGTGCTCCTGATGCACTCAGGAAACGGTGCAACGAGATGGATCTCACAAATGCCAATATTTGAAGTTATATGCATGGCACACTGATTCAACCTATCCTGAACTATGGGTGTGAAGTGTGGCCTCCAGACCCTCTGTGTAATATTAATACTTCTCATGGTCTCGAAGGAAAATATGAAACTAATCAGAATATGTTTACGAAAAGGGCTCTTGGCGTTAGAGATAACACCTCTTCTGACTTGGTCCTTACTGAGTACCAGTATGCTCAACACAGATAACAGGAATTTGACTGGGTGATCATCAGCACTAAGTATGTTTCGAATTTTTTCCGTCTTAACTATCACAGAAGCAACTTACAATTCACAAAACACTGTGAACCAAGGTTTCCGCCACAAGAGAAAACGAGGGGATGTAAATGCACAGCACTAAACATATTAGACATGTGTTCGTCCATGCCACAATTGACACTTTCCAAGCGTACTTTTTTTCAACTGCATTGCACATGGCTGCTTCCATGAAACTGCATAGAATGAATCATGAGCCTCACCGTCGGATGCATGGTAGAGCCCAGCACTCTTATTTCTCCATCCACCAAGGACGGGAGCTCAGAATCCTCCACACACCTGCAGAGATAAGAAGCATATGAATAAATGATTGCTACTCTGGCTTAGCTCCTGTACCAATGGACTTCCAAATTCCAGATCATGCCAAAATGTCCAAAGCCCCATTGCATGATGGATATCTTTATCCCATATAACCTCGTTGAAGTTAACTATGAGGACTAAACATCCTACTTTTCTCAGGTATTAGATGTCAGATATCCCCATCCCAATTCAGTGCAGATATCCCTAATTGAATGCAGGGCACGGATGGCATGCCCCGTGCTTGACAACTTGGACAAAACTGCAGAAATTTATAAGCAAGAGTCATGCTTGGTAATAGGAATCTGCCTGCATTGATCATTATTGTCCAAGGACTGTTGTGGCAGACTGTTCACAAGAATGGATCCTGACTTACCCTTTGAAATGGATTATGTTGCTCAAGGGAAGAGACAGGCCCTGCTCAAGCTGCCTGGTACCCCTGCTGCTGTCATTCTGCTGTGATGTGGGTACATTATTGGAAGCCCCAGCTTTCGAATCACCGCAGGTGGAATCAGGGAAACGCCCTGACAGGGTCGAGTCCATCCCGAACAATCAATCCCGCTTCACGGTGGGACACAAATGGAGGAAATTGGCGAATAGGTTGGCTGTCCTGCCCAGATCAGCGAGCAGATGGAAACGCTGGCCTGTCGAGATGGCAGAAATGAGGTGCGAACACTTGCCGCTAGAGGCTTTGATGGTAATGCGGCCTCGGAGGATTGCACGGACGCGTTTTCAAGGCGAAATGGGCTAAGTCTAGTCATTCTCGGAGCTGGGCCTGGGCCGCCTGGGTGGCCGCCTGGGCCCCATCTAACACCGGCACCGGGATTTGGATCAAATTTGGATTTGGATTGGATTGACGACAGCGACAGCCAGAGGGCACTCCTGATGACTGAGTGAGGTACCCTTTGTCGCTGTGTCGTTGGTCGGCCCTTGACGGCAGACCTATGCAACGATCTAAACATTATTTATATATCGTTTCCATCTGCCTCCATGCATAATAAACCACATTCAATATCCGATAACAGATATTGATCCCTGGGCCTAGGCATAAATAATATCCTAGACACTTGCCTTGACATTGAAATTGAAATTGTAATTGTAATTGAAATTGACTTGCCTTGACATATAATTAGTAGCTGGCGAAGGGGCCAAATCAGGGCCTGCTTGTAGGAGCACTTGAGCGCCCAACGTCCTTGAGGCATCCATTAATTGTGCTGAAACGATCTTACAATTCTGAATGTACCACTCTTACGGTGAATTGCGGGCTACTCTATATTGATATAACAATTCACTTGGAAACACTGCGTGCTACATTGAGCCATACAATACTGTTTTTTTCACGGAAATGTATTTGTTGCGTTTTCCTGCGTTCACTTGCATTGTGTCCCCCAGGTTGGGGGGGAAATGGAGACTGTAGGGACTAGAGACGTGTGGACAAGTATGCAACACACTTACAACACGTGACCATTTATTCATTGCATTGATACGGTACATTCTACAACTGCCAAGCAAATTATTATGTTATTATGTTTTTTTCCCAAGTGCCCATTGCATTGATGTATCACTTCAAAAATTTTCATGACACTGTAAAGTTAATCAAGTTGCATGGCTGAAAATGAAAAATGAATCATTTGTGTCACCTTATTGTCTAATTGGTACCGGGGTGAACCCCCCCCCGTATTAAGCTGCGCCGGCATGATGTGGCTGCGGTGCCTGCCGGTCAGACATCAGTGGTGATTCTTTCTACTGAGGTGGCCCTACGGTGACTAAAGTTAGCTCCGGCTTACGCTATGGTGTCCTTAACTTCACGTCCTGTGAGTAACGGTATTACACGGATGTAACAATTTCAATTTCAATTTCAATGTCTAATCGGTGGCAAGTACCTCCCATCAGGGTTGTTCAGGACGCTGCGTCGAAGGGTCTGTTGCGTCGCAGATGCAGCTTCAGTGGGTTGGTCGCAGGCTATGGGTCAGTCATCGGTCGGTTGCTGGTTGGTTCCATCTCAGGACGCAGGCTGTAAAATGTGATGTGTATCAGGACGAGTTTCATGAGGAAGAATGAAACACTTAAGTCAACTTATTGTTTCATGGGTGACAAGCATGGGTGACAAGCTATGATACAATAAGAAGGAGTACCAAATGAGCACAATGGCAGGCTGATCAGTGACTCGAAGTCTCGCGGGAGTTTATTGAAAAGGTCGCTTGCATTTGCAGGGAAAAGCATGCTAAGGGAAGCAACTGTAAGCAACTCATAGCAAACAGCATGTCAAGGGGGGCAACTGTGAGCAAGACTGTTGAACCATACAGGCTGCGAATGCTTATAGGCATCTTGCAAGATGTACATAAGCACTGGCAGCCTGAATAGTTCAACAATAGTGTATATTCTGAGAGTGGGGTGGGGGTGGGGGTGGGGTGGGGGGGTATCGAATCCCCTTGGACACAGGTCGGGTGTGGAATCTTTGCAAGTACAAAGTCGCCACCATTCAATGGTGGTTGGTAAGTCCCTCCGTGGCTGTGGTTGGGACCGCTGGGTAATCATCGTTTTCCCCCTCGGGACATGCATTATTGTTGAACTATACAGGCTGCGAGTGCTTATAGACATCTTGCAAGATGTACATAAGCAAAAAAACATGTTGTCAACTCATGCAGCTTTGTGATTGTCTGTACCAGACGATGCAATCACTGGACATCAAGCGCTTGATGTCTAGCGAGTGTATCGTCAAGTACATGCGATCACAGCATGTCCAGGGGGGCAAAGATCGGTACCCCCAAAATCTCCCAACCAAAGTGCCGCAGCATTCCTGCTGACTTGCACTCAACAAGCCAGGGCAATGCCTTCAATCCAAACGTAAAACAAAGCCTAAAATAACATAAAGAATATGCTCATAAGTTCATTCTTGGTGGTTGGTGGCCCCAGTGCAAGCAACCGGAGTTTGGGGGGTTGCGCGTCGCACTGGGGTTGCACCGAGTCGCTTAATTTGCGTCGCGTCGCAAAAACAACAACAACAGTTCACCCAACTCCAATACATACTGCTTGCGTCTGCTGCATCACATTTAATGTATAAATACAACCTCACCCCCGTACAATGAATCAGCCAAGCAAAACCACGCATTCATGCTAGAGTTAGATGCAAATGGTACATTACTACATTACTACATCCAGGCTTTTATTAAGGTGCTACTAGAAGTGGCAGCCTGGTAGGTAGCATACTTGGTAGACTTGGATGCAGTATTCCCCCCCCCCTCCCCCCCCCCCCACCCACCCACATACACATGGATGCAGTACCCTTTGTACTTGTATGATCATAATTAAAAAGGCGCCTACATATGTTCTTGCAGCACCTTAAATGAAAGGTGCTGGGTTGCAGCCTTTTGGGCTTGCTTTTTGGGTACACATCAGCACCTCGAAGGCTACTAGGGGCACCATGGTGCTAGGTTAGAGCCTTTTGGGGTTGCTTTTGGGTATAAAGTAGCACCCCCAAGGCTACTAGGGGCACCATGGTGCTAGGTTAGAGGCTTTTGGGGTTGCTTTTGGGTACTAAGTAACACCCCCAAGGCTCCAAGGGGCACCACGGTGCTGGGTTAGAGCCTTTGGGGTTGCTTTTGGGGTACAAAGTAGCACTCGAAGGCCACTAGGGGCACCATGGTGCTAGGTTAGAGCCTTTTGGGGTTGATTTTGAGGTACAAAGTAGCACCCCAAAGGCTCCAAGGGGCACCACAATGCTAGGTTAAGACACCGGTCCTACCCTTAAAAACAACCCTGACTAGATCCAAGCCATGAATCGAGCCGTACTGAAGGATGGATGTAGGGAGTTGCACACACTTACTTGTAGCACCTTAAACCCTAAATAAGTAGGCACCTGGACCTAAATAAGTAGGCACCTGGACCTTAAATAACAGGTGCCTACTTATTTAATACTAAGATGCTAACATTACGTGCCTCAGTATTTTTGAGGTGCTGGGTTAGAGCCTTCTGGGCTTGCTTTTGAAATTAAAAAAAGTTGGTAGTAGCACCCCAAGGGCTACAAGGGTAACCATGGCGCCAGATACCGGTACCCTTTCTTAAACAAATAACTGACTAGATCTCAGACACGAATTGAGCCGCCTACTGATGGCTGGGTTTAGGGAGTTGCACTGATTCATTTTTGGGCTACGCGTAGAAGCTTCCGCCAAAGTCAATTAGCCAGCCACAGGGCCAATCCCAAAGCTTCCAGCTGCATTTGAATGCCCTTTATGACAGCTTTCAGGCTCAATAGCTAGCTCCAGGTTTGGCCCGAGGACAGGGAAAGGGAGCTGCCTAGAAGCTGCTAGGCACAGCCCAAAAGATAAGAGATAAACAGTGCCGATGGTCGGAGAAATGTCTTGCTGCGTCACACAGCAAAAAAAGGTAATGATAACGCCTGGTGGGGCGTGGTGTTAAGGGAGCCCGTCGTACGCGGGTGGGGAGCGGTCTCCTACCTCAACTGGACAAGCTACCATCGCGGTTGACGACGACCTGCAACGCCAAGAGCGACCGAAGGGGAGTCGAACCCCCGACTCTTCATTCTTTAGCGATCTGGTCTACCACTAGTCCATTGTAAATCGCTAAAGAGGCTCACACAGCATTGTAATGGGAGGTAGAGTTGGCGACTCCTTCCAACATAGGGTAGGACGAATGCGATTGCGTACTCCCTCTGGTATGACGATCTAGGGCATCCAAAGAGAGCAGTGAGGGCGTTGGAGAACCCAGCGCAACTTGCATGCAGGCAGGCTGGGCGCAAATGGCAGATAGCTGCAATGGCAGTGGTGAGAGTGGTGAGGGTGAGAGTTGGGGTGGGGGTGGGGGTGGGGGTGTTGAGTTTGCGTGGGGGTTTTGAGGTCACGTGGGGGTGTTGAGTTCGCGTGGGGGTGTTGAGGTCGTGTGGGGTTGTTGAGGTCGCGTGAGGGTGAGAGTTGGAGTTGGGGTGGGGGTGTTGAGGTCGCGTGGAAACACAGGGTGAGGGTGAGGGCGTTGGAGAACCGGGCGCAACTTGCAGGCTGGGTGCAAATGGCAGTTAGCTGCAACAGCAGTGGTGTAGTGGTGAGGGTGAGGGTGATGAGGGTGACGGTTGGGGTGGTGGTGCTGAGGGTAATGGTGGGGGTGATGAGGGTGAAGGTTGAGGTGGTGGTGTTGAGGGTGACGGTAGGGGTGGTGGTGTTGAGGGTAAGGGCGAGGTGATGAGGGTGACGGTTGGGGTGGTGGTGTTGAGGATACGGGTGGGGGTGTTGAGGTTGAGGGTGAGGGTGTTGAAGGAATTGAGGTTTTGGGTGGGGGTGTTCAGGGTGAGGGTGAGGGTGAGGTTGAGGGTGAGGGTGACGTACTATAACACATACAATAAACTACCGTATATAACTTTATATAACTTATGTGTACTATGATAAGTTATATGTGTTATACTTATTAACTATACACTTATGCGAGGGGGGGGGGGGGGGGGGGGGGGGGGGGGGGCAAAAAACAATCTTCTACCCCATGCCCATTTTTCCTACATAGGGCTGAGTTTACCACCCACCCACCCACCCTGGCTCCGGAACCCACTTGGAGGCCATTATCTCCTCCCACAATAATAATTAGGGGGTCAAAGTAGGGTGCTTTTTGTTTAGATTGAAAAGGCCTATCTAATGGTGCTGCTCCCATAACCATGCACCCTATTTGGAGCAAGAAATATCAAATAAGACAATACAATCAGCGTTTGTGAGCACACGGACGAAGCGCATCATCACCATCAATGTTACATGAGAGGTAGGGCATGGGGTTAAGGGTTCCCAGCCCCCTAATATGCAATTGCCTATAAAATTAAAATGCTTGGCCTATCTCAATCTCATGCTCAGCCAATACGAATCACATGCGTGGACTATCACAACCAATCACCTTGACGACCAACCTGTATATTTATCCTAGAGGTTTAGCACCAGTGGGCCATGGAGTCATCCTCATCCTCGTCCTCAACCTCAACCTCATCACCCTCCTCTACCTCTCCTCCTTCCCCTCCCTCAACCTCTCCCTCTCCCCCTCTTCCTCTCCCTCTCTTCCTCCCTCTCCCTCTTCCTCTTTCTTAACCACCCTACTCCAGAACAATGCCGGCACCTCTACTAGGGCTGGCCCAGCCTGCAATAGATCTTGCGCCTCTTGCACCTTTTGATCACGCCTTTTAGACGTGTGCTTCTTGCCAATGACTCCCTTAAACTCAGCCACACTCAGGGCGAATGTCTCAATGTCGTCCGTGCTGAGTTTCTGGGCTGGGTCGACAGACTGCATGTGATGAAGGAAGTGGTAGCTCCACACGTACTGGCGGGTCTTGCCGGGATCAGAAAGGCAGATAGGGCATGCAACAGGCCTACTGGTACAAGGGTTGGCTGTAGATCCCTTCTCAACAGAAGTGTAGGACACCTTTTAAACTTGAGGGCATGAAGACGTCACCACTATCATGTGTGAGGTGGATCCCTTCTTCAAGCCCACATTGCACACACCAGAGCTTCTGTCATGGCAGACAACACCGCAAAAGCCACAAGCCTCAGCAGCACATGCTGACATGCCATTGACATTACCACATTCACGCCTCAAGATGTGACCAGCCACATGTAGTCGCATGGATGACATCTTCACACTCTTTTTACAGCCTTGAACTTTGCTTACCACCGCCTCATTTCTCTGTGCACCTGCTTTTCGAAGTTGTGCCTGCTTTTGGGGGACACCATCACACAAGGGCCAAGACTCCTTCGAGTTCTTGTGCCTCGCGACGTTTGCAGGGTGCCTGTTCAACAACTCCCGTCTGCACTCGTCACATTCGATGCTAAGAAGCGAAGGGGTCCATCGAACAACATGAAATGGTCCCATATAGAAAGAAGAGCATGCACCAGTACGTTCGTTGCGGAATCTGTACTTCCTCATTTTGTACTGCTGATTTGGGGTGGGGTGGAGGGAGGGGGTGGGGTGTGTGTGGGGGGGGGGGAAGCCCTAATAGCACCAATGGAGACTGATCTTTAGTACAGGAACACCCCAGTTCCACTCTCATGTCATTCTGTGGGCTATGAAAAAAATCTTGAAAAGTACTTTTTCTTCTTCTTAAATTCCGTTTTTTTGTCTCACCACCCACCCACCCCCCCAATTTAGGAGGCCCATAACTTTTTTCCTTCTGGGCCAAAAAATAAATAAGACCAGATTCTTCATCCTCTCAACAAGCTCTACACATCTGGTTCAAGGGGTCATTTTTTTTCTGCCCCCCCCTTGCACTTAAATGTAATATAATACATTATATGAGCTAATAAGTTACACGTGCAACTTATCAACTACATAACCAAGTTGTGGAAGCTAACTAACCTTATTAACCAAGTTGTGTTAGCTAACTACTTTATTAACCAAGTTAGTTAAAGCTCAAGTACCTGGAGTTCTGCAAGGCTAGGGGGATCATACCCAGCCTTCACTTCTGGCCTTGGTTCCGTCCACTTCAAGCCTTCCAGGGGTGAGGGTCCATATCCAGCCTGTACAGCTGGGCTTGGTTCTATCCTCTCCGAGCCTTCTACATGCATGCGTGAGGGATCGTATCCTGATTTCACACCTGGCCTTGGTTCTGTCCACTTCAAGCCTTCCAGGGGTGCGGAATTATAGCCTGGCTTAATATCTGGCCTTGGATCTGTCCACTTCGAGCATTCCAGGGGTGAGGGACCATATCCAGCCGTTACAGCTGGGCTTGGTTATATCCTCTCCAAGCCTTCTTCATGCATGCGTGAGGTTTCATATCCTGACTTTACACCTGGCCTTGGTTCTGTCCTCTCCGGGCCTTCCTCATGCAGGGGCTGTGGGGAAAAGGCGTGATTGTGTATGACAGATGCAAGGGGGGCGGAGGGGGCCTGGACTGCGTGCTTGGCTGCCTCCTCAGCCCTGGCATCAGCCCTCTTCTTGAGCCACATGTCCTGTAGGAAAGACAGCGCCAGCAGTATAGCTCAAATCTCAATGAAGAGGGAGTAGGCGCCTCCTACCGTGCCCATGAGCACTAGGAAGAGGGACTCAAACTTAACCGTCTGCTCTGTGTAGAATGAATCCAGTCGTAAGCGGGACTCGACATAGTCTGGGTTGGTGTAGAGATCTGGGTGCATATCTGGGCAAGGCCCTGTTGTTGTACGAGTGTTCTCGTTCACTCTAGACACATACCACTCCCTGCGGAAGGCTCCTGCCCCGCTCTGGGTTTCGTTTGTCGTCTCCACAAGTTTGAGCAGGTTGGCTCCAGGGCCAATGGGAGGGTCAACGGACCTGCGGGGGTGGGGGGTAGGTGGGATGGGTGGATGGGTGGACCAATGGGGAGGGCCATGGACCTGGGGTGGGGGGTGGGGGATAGGTGGGAGGGGTGGGTGGGTGGACCAGGTCAACAGTAATAGGAGACGAGAGAAAGGGATGAATGACAAAAGGCAGCGACTAGTTTCTACGGACCTGGCCCTCTCAACGGGACCTGGCCCCCTCTGAAAGACGTGGCCCCCTTTACGGACCTGGCCCCTCTACGGACCTGGCCCCCTCAACGGGACCTAGCCTCCTCTTCGAGATCTGCCCCAAAAAAGAGTTTCTACTAGGTACTACAAACCTGCCCCCCTAAACACAGTTGTCGTCCAGTTTATTGCCAGGCCCAATGGAGCGAAGGAAGAGGCCGAACTCGGGAGGGCAGTCCACAGGGGTGGACGATCCATTGTAGATGACAATGATGCCGTCAACCGGACTGTTGGAGTACGTCACGTTCATTATGTATTGCTCACCAAATTTGAGAAACATGCAGCCTTGTTGGGCGGGGTGTACCTCCACCTGAAGCAGTACATGTGATCACAGGTTATTGCTTGGAGGTGGGACAGGGGTGTACCTACACCTGAAGCAGTACATGTGATCACTAGTTATTGCTTGGAGATGGGACAGGGGTGTACCTCCACCTGAAGCAGTACATGTGATCACTAGTTATTGCTTGGAGATGGGACAGGGGTGTACCTCCACCTGAAGCAGTACATGTGATCACTAGTTATTGCTTGGAGATGGGACAGGGGTGTACCTCCACCTGAAGCAGTACATGTGATCAGTAGTTATTGCTTGGAGATGGGACAGGGGTGTACCTCCACCTGAAGCAGTACATGTGATCAGTAGTTATTGCTTGGAGATGGGACAGGGGTGTACCTCCACCTGAAGCAGTACATGTGATCACTAGTTATTGCTTGGAGATGGGACAGGGGTGTACCTCCACCTGAAGCAGTACATGTGATCACTAGTTATTGCTTGGAGATGGGACAGGGGTGTACCTCCACCTAAAGCAGTACATGTGATCAGTAGTTATTGCTTGGAGATGGGACAGGGGTGTACCTCCACCTAAAGCAGTACATGTGATCACTAGGTATTGCTTGGAGATGGGACAGGGGTGTACCTCCACCTGAAGCAGTACATGTGATCACAGGTTATTGCTTGGAGATGGGACAGGGGTGTACCTCCACCTGAAGCAGTACATGTGATCACTAGGTATTGCTTGGAGATGGGACAGGGGTGTACCTCCACCTGAAGCAGTACATGTGATCACTAGGTATTGCTTGGAGATGGGACAGGGGTGTACCTCCACCTGAAGCAGTACATGTGATCACTAGTTATTGCTTGGAGATGGGACAGGGGTGTACCTCCACCTGAAGCAGTACATGTGATCACTAGTTATTGCTTGGAGATGAGACAGGGGTGTACCTCCACCTGAAGCAGTACATGTGATCACTAGGTATTGCTTGGAGATGGGACAGGGGTGTACCTCCACCTGAAGCAGTACATGTGATCACTAGGTATTGCTTGGAGATGGGACAGGGGTGTATCTCCACCTGAAGCAGTACATGTGATCAGTAGTTATTGCTTGGAGATGGGACAGGGGTGTATCTGCACCTGTAGCAGTACATTTTATCACTAGTTATTGCTTGGAGATGGGACAGGGGTGTACCCCCACCTGAAGCAGTACATGTGATCACATATATAAAGAATATAGCTAAAAAGAATTTTAATTGAGGATATATTATAGGGTGATATATCTGTCTAGACTAATGCTGTTGCTAATCAAATATATTGTTTCTTGGAGTTGAGACAGTTCAGGTGAGCCTTTCTGGTTACCTAAGGACTGCAAGGCATGATGGCATAATACTTACTACATAAACCATAGCTTTTCTTTTTAGCTATGAGCACCAGCTTCTAGGCAGCTCCCCTGAATGGCCAGTCGGCCAAACCTGATGCAACCTAGTGCGTCTTGAAGCTGACGCAACCAGATTCCCTGTTCTGTTGACATCTTGTGGCATGGCCCAGTGGCTAGCTCAGGGAGCTACCCAGAAGCTGCTGCTTGTAGCTGAAAATCAAAGCTATGCCATGAAGTATCATATAAATTATATGCTCACACAGGCCACGGGGAATCCATAACAGAGACCCACAAGGAACTGTCTGTCATCACACACCACACGTAAAGAGGCGTACTAATGATTTATTTTATTTATTTATCCACTCAGTTGACAATGACATGGTTTCACTTGGTTTTACAATATATATATATAGCGGAAATAAAAAGCCCTGTAAAGTTTGTATGGATTTTGTTGCTTACATGGCAGTCATCAGTTGAAAGACAATAAATCAACAAATAAATACATAAATACATAAATCAACAAATAAATACATAAATAAATAAATGAACACTCAAATAAATAAATACTCAAATAAATAAATACTCAAATAAATACACAAATCGATACATGTTACGCCTTATGACGAGGCATGAGGTTGAGTGGGCCAGGCTGTCCGCTTGGGGGCAGATGAAAAAAAATGCAATTGAGCAGAGACCTTCCCCAGATGAACCTGGAGACCTTCCCCAAATAAAAGGTAGTGGGTGGCCCCAACGCAACGGGCCGACCCCCTAAAGGTGTAAACCTCATAACATGTATTTCTTTATGAAGGTACCTACTCCGCTGGTCAAGTTGGGGTGGATGATGAAGCTGACGAAACAGCCATCAGCTGACAGACATTGCTAGTGAGTAGGGACTTTCCCTAAGCACCTGAGCAAGTCCTTCAACTGCCTAATTCGCATAGTGTGCTCCCTGGCTTTCGTGGGTATCACACGGGGGGACTAGGAAATAGAAGATGGAGAGCAGGCCAGAGTTACTTGAAATACCATGACACAATTTTTAAAATTATAATTCATGAGTCATGAAATTTAATTTCAAATTCATTTTTTAAAATTCAAATTTCCCAGGCACAGAACTGTATATGAAGATAGATTAAGGCACCTACTCCGTTGGTCCAGATGGTGTGTACGGAGTTGCTGACATAGCAGCCATCAGCTGCAAGACAGTGCAAGTGAGCAGGCCAGGGCCCTTAGCCCAGAGTCCAATGCACTTCCGTCTCTCTCGTAGCCTCTTCTTGGGTGAACTGGTAGACGATGTATGCGGTATACACGAGGATGCCCAGCAAGACGATCATCGTGATAATGAAACCCCAGTAGGTGTGAGGGCGCTCCTCGACAGCATAGATGTCAATCTACAGGGGGGGAAGTGCAGAGGGATGTAGAGCAGAGGAACATAGTGTAGCGGGGGTGGGTGGGTGGGGGGGGGGGGGCAATGGGCTGGAGTGCAGTGGGATGAAGTGCAGGGGGGTTAAGTGCAGGGGGCTGTAGTTCAGTGGGATGAAGTGCAGGGGGGTTAAGTGCAGGGGGCTGTAGTTCAGTGAGATGTAATGCAGTGGGTTGTAGTTCAGTAGGATGAAGTGCAGGGGGGGGGGGGGGGGGGGGGGGGGGGGGCATGGGTGCAGTATTGCCGGCTTTGGATACAAGGGCCATCACTGGTGACTACAGACCGGCATGTCATACAATGTTGACCAAATTGCATCGTATAATATTGTATATAAGTAGGGATCGGCAATATGATATCATACAATATCATATGATATCATATGATGCCAGCAGTCTGACAAGGCCAAAGTTACCATTTAAATACAATATCATACGATGCAATTTGTATGATATTATATGCTATCACACTCACCTATGGCCAACGTCATGTGATATGCCGATCCCTATGTATGAGTTGTATGTTTAACCTAGTCAGACAGCCGGCATCATATGATATCATATGATGACACGATACGATGTGATATCATATTGCCGCTCCCTACTGGTGACAGCTGGACATTGCAGTTGGTGGGTATTGTTGGACAACATGATGTGCGCGCTTAGGCTAGGGTACCAACCAGATGAGAATGGTTCCTGTTATCTCCAGCCACAACAACACTCATGACCACAAGCTGTCCATCCACATCAACACTGTGCCAAGCCCCCACCTTCTTAAACTGTCTCGCGATGAAGTCCAGAGGGGGCTTCGCGGGCTCGTCATCCGATTCACCACGTGCATCGTTCCCTTTAGGAACCACAACGATCTTATCTGCAGTCGCGTTCACGGACTTCATCGTAGAGGGTCGGCGGAATTCGATATCTAGTGCAGCCTAATCAAGGTGAAGTTGTAGTTTGCGACACTTCGGAGGAATTCTGTCGTCGCTGTTATCTGAGAGAATGCAAGAGCCTATCGTAGGCGGTATAATTGGTATGGGTTGTCTGAGTATACTTCTTTAAAGGAAGGGATTGTTGCAAGCTCAGGTAATTTACACTGCTACATCGAAGGCGGTAAGAAGTTACGCTTCAGAGCAGGGGAGCGACGGGAACCAGGTCTTGGTGTTAATTTCTCGGTATGCGCTCTTCACTTGGAGCTTCAGTAGCTTCAAATCGTTCACACGAGGCAAGTTTGGGCCTGGGTTACGGGTTAGTTTGGCGTTTCTGTCGTACACCCAAACGTTTTTCACACGGGACAGCACGGGACGCGATTTTGTTCAAATTCGGTAACCGAAGGCTAACCAAACCAAAAACCAAAATAGTCGGCTTCGCAGCCGCGAGGGGTTGGGTAGGAGGGTACAGGGAGGGAGGGATTTCTGGGGAGCTGTAGACTGTAAGATTAATTAAAAGGGTAAGTGACAGGCTGATAGCTACGCAGCGTAGCCTACGCTACGCTGTCCCAACTCCAACTTGTCTCGTGTGAACGACCTCTTCCGGGACCTCTCTCAGCTCCCGGGACGGGCTGGACCCAGAGGCTGGACCTTAGGGGTTTTCCGAGTGAGGGAACCCCCTCTGCAAGCCACGACAGCTGCCGTCGTATTCCGAATCACTGTTCTCTCTCGTCATCACTATTTTCCCAACACAATTCCGCTCGTAATCACAATTTCGAGGCAGCCATGGGAAGATCTGGACTAATTCTGGGCTCAGCATTGGCAGCTGGCGTAGGCACAGCAGCCTACATGGTTGTGGCTCGACCTAAAGCCGTGGCTCCGTTTCGTTTTTCGTTTTTCCGTTACCTTCGACCTCATGCTAGGCCTACCTTTGTAGCTGCTGCAGCAATGGGTGAGTTGGTTGGGTTGGTTTGGTTGGTAGGGGCTGTTTTGGGCTAGGCTAGTTTGGGTTTGGCTGGGCTGCATTGGGTTTGGATGGTTTGTGTTGAGGTGGGGCAGGATGGGATGGCATAGGATGGGATAGGTTGTGATGAGATGGTGATTGGCAGTAGGGGGTTATTTTCACTACCATCAAAAACCTCCTTGTAGATCTATATTACAGACCTCAAATTCAGCTCCTTGGGATTTGATGCGGACCAGATCTTGAAGTGCTTGTTAATATAGGGTTGTGATGGGTTGTGATGGGATGGGATGGGTTGTGATGAGAAGGTAATCGGCAATAGGAGGTTATTTTCACTACCATGTAAACCTTCCTTGTAGATCTTTATTAGAGACCTCAAATCCAGGTCCTCGGAATTTGTTGCGGACCAGATCTTGAAGTGGTTGCTAAAATATGGTTGTGATGAGTTGGGTTGTTATGGGTTGGGTTGGATTGGGTTTCTATGGGTTGGGTTGGGTTGTTATGGGTTGGGTTGGGTTGGGTTGGGACAGGATAGGATAGGATAGGATAGGATAGGATAGGATAGGATGGGATGGGATGGGATGGGTTCTGTGTTTTGTCGTGTGCAGTATCCCCCTTGCCTCCGTCAGGCCACAAGCCACAGTTGGCATCCAGTAGGGCAACACGAAAAATGTACTAATTTCCTACTTATTCCCATTCACTACCACCCATTCCCACACTTCACCTCTCATTCCCACTAAGTACCACTCATTCCAGCTCATTCCCACTCATTCCCACTAACTACCACTCATTCCCGCTCATTCCCACTCATTCCCACTAACTACCACTCATTCCCACTAACTACCACTCATTCCCGCTCATTCCCACTCATTCCCACTAACTACCACTCATTTCCACTCACTACCACTCATTCCCACTCACTACCACTCATTCCTACTCACTCCCACCCGTTCCCACTCACTATCACTCACTGCGACTCACTACCACTCATTCCCATACTTAACCTCTCATTCCCACTCACTCCCACTCATTCCCACTCACTACCACTCATTCCCACTCACTCCCACTCATTCCTACTCACTCCCACTCATTCCCACTCACTATCAGTCACTCCCACTCACTACCACTCATTCCCACACTTCACCTCTCACTCCCACTCACTACCACTCATTCCCGCTGATCCCCACTCATTCCCACTCATTCCCACTCATTCCTACTCATTCCTCTCATCTAGTTTTTATGCCTGTCTGCAGGTGCTGCCCAAACTGGACTGACTATCATGCCCAATCAGTACCCTCAGGTGTGCGAGTGGGATAGGGATTGGGTTTGGGGTTTAATAGTGAGTGGGATTGGTTTTAGGGTTTAGGGTTTCTTTTTGTGGAATTACAAACTGGACTGACTATCATGCCCCATCAGTATCCTCAGGTGAGCAAGTGGGATAGGGGTCGGGTTTATGGTTTAGGGTTTAGGGTTTCATTTGTGTAATGACAAACTGGACTGACTCTCTTGCCCAATCAGTATCCTCAGGTGAGTGAGTGCGATAGGGATTGTGTTGAGGGATTAGGGTTTAGGGGTTAGTAGCAAGTGGGACTGGTTTGAGCTATTAGGGTTTCATTTTTGTAATGAAAAACTGGACTGAGTATCATGCCCAATCAGTTTCCTCAGGTGCGCGAGTGGGATAGGGATTGGGTTGATGGTTTAGGGTTTAGTAGCGAGTGGGATTGGTTTGATAGTTTAGGGTTTCATTTTGTCAATGACAGACTGGACTTACTGTGATGACCAGTCAGTGCCCTCAGGCGAGCCTCCTGCACTCTAGCTGTGTGTAACTGGCGAGTGATGGTGACAGGAAGAAGGGAATTGGATTTAGGGTTCAGGGTTTCATTTAAGATGACAGACTGGACGTACTGGTATGGCCAATCAAAACCCCCAGGTGAGCCTCCTGCACTCTAGCAGTGTGTAACTAGCGAGTGATGGTGACAGGAAGATGGGAGTTCTATTTTTTTTTGTGTGTGACAGACTGGACGTACTGCCTTGCCCAATCAGTACCGCCAGGTGAGCATCCTTCACTTTACCAGTGCACTTCTTTTGTGACACGCGCCGCCCTTCCGTCGCTGTATGGCGGCGCATGGGTCCGGCTAAACTAACCAGAAATGCCCCAATACATGCCCCCCCAAAGGCTCCTCTCTTCTTGCTCCGCCAGGTTTGGGGGGCAGCGCTTCGCACTGGGGCTGCACGGATTATCTAATTGTGCGATGTGTCGCACGAAAACAAATACAGTGTACCAGTGTGCTGCTAGCGAGTGATGGTGACAGGAAGATGAGAGTTGGGCTTAGGATTGGTGTTGTAAAAAAAAAAAAGTTGTAGGTTGTTGTAGGAGCGAAGAAGGTGTAGTGCCATATACCGACATATAGTTAAGTAGATTATGCAATCTTTTATGGTCAATTACACGATAATGTTAGAAACAGAACAACATTTGACAACCGTACACTGTGTAAAACGTAATGATAACGCCTGGTGGGGCGTGGTATTAAGGGAGCCCCGCCTTTCGGCGTTAGAGAACGGGCTGCTACTATACATGGACAAAGCTACTATGGCGGCTGACAGAGAGTCAACCCTACACAGTAATGATAACGCGGCTGGCCATCAGGGTTTAGGGTTGGGTAGCCTCAGGTTCCTAGCAGCCCCACATGCACTCATAGCTGGCTGGTAGCTGCCGCGTTGCCTGTAACCTTGTAAATCACAAGGTTGAACCTACCTAAAACCTAACCTAAAAGTAATGATAACGCTTGGTGGGGTGGGGTATTAAGGGAACCCTGCCTTTGGCGGTAGAGTAAGGGCTGCTACTTTACCTGGACAAAGCTACCATGGTGGTTGATAAAGACGCAACCCTGCAAAGGTGTCTGAATAGGGGGAGAGATAGGTGGAAAGTGTGTGTCACGCATACCACTTTGCTTGATTTATCATGTTTTTGAATAGGTTTTAACTAAACAGCCTCTTTCAGTGATATACATTGGTCTAGTGGCAGACTAAATCACTTTGAGAACGAAGAGTCGGGGGTTCGACTCCCCCTTCGGTCGCTCTTGGCGTTGTAGGTCGTCGTCAACCGCGATGGTAGCTTGTTCAGTTGATGTAGGAGACCGCTCCCCACCCGCGTACGACGGGCTCCCTTAACACCACGCCCCACCAGGTGTTATCATTAACTTTTTACTAAACTTAAAAACAGCATTACCTTTTTTTACTGGCTAATAAAAAAGGCTTGGGTGCTGCAATTTTATATAACACATTTATATAATTATATGACAAACTTATATACAAATGCGTCTAGCAAACTTATATACAAATGTATCTATCAAATGTATATTACGAATGTGTGTAACAAATGTATATAACAACTATTTATAAATGTATTAAACAATATATAAATGTATAAAACAAGTATTTATATCATATTTATATCAAATGCATACAATATTTTACATAACCATCGCCCTAGATAATGTTTCCCGTATAAATTCCAAATCTGAATTTTTGCCCTCCTCTGTGAACAAAGGTCAGGAGGGACCCCAAGGTGGTGGATGTTCTGCACGGCGTTTCAGTTGCAGACCCCTACCGCTGGCTGGAGGACCCAGATTCAGAGGAGACCACCAAATTCGTGGAGGCCCAGAACGCTCTGACCAAGACCGCACTGGATCAATGCGACACCCGCTCCAAGTTCATCGACCTGTTCACAGCCGTCTTCGACTACCCCAAGTTCGGGACGCCTTTCAGGTCTGGCAAGCGCTACTACTACTACCACAACTCCGGGCTACAGGCGCAGTACGTCCTCATGAGCCAAGCCGCCCTGGGTGCTGAGGCCTCTGTGCTGTTGGACCCCAACACCCTTTC
This sequence comes from Chlamydomonas sp. ICE-L, assembly GCA_013435795.1. Taxonomy (NCBI): domain Eukaryota; kingdom Viridiplantae; phylum Chlorophyta; class Chlorophyceae; order Chlamydomonadales; family Chlamydomonadaceae; genus Chlamydomonas; species Chlamydomonas sp. ICE-L. The sequence continues at coordinate 5,894,134 of JACBWV010000610.1, read as the reverse complement.
GGAGGTAAGTTGCGCTCTGCCTTTTGTTTGTTGTGATTGATGGGGATGGTCATAGATATGGTGATGATGATCAGGACTTGGTTCATTCCGGGATCAGGATAAGGACAAGGATAAGGATGGTGATGAGGTGAAGAGGGGAGGGTGAGGGGTGAGGGGGAGGTGAGTGGCGCTCCACCTTTTGTGTGTGGTGATTGGTGGGGATGAAAATGGATATGGTGATGGTGTTCAGGACTGGGTTCATACATGGGCCAGGATAAGAACAAGCATGAGGATAAGGCTGGTGATGAGGGTAAGGGGGGGGGGGATGATGAGGGTGGTGGTAGGGTGAGTGGCGCTCCACCTTAAGTGTATGGTGATTGGTGGGGATGGAAATAGATATGGTGATGGTTTTCAGGACTTGGTTCATGCCTGGGACAGGATAAGAACAAGCATGAGGATAAGGCTGGTGATTAGGGTAAGGGGGGGGGGGGGGGGGGGGGGGGGATGAGGGTGGTGGTGGTAGGGTGAGTGGCGCTTCACCATTAGTGTGTGGTGATTGGTGGGGATGGAAATAGATATGGTGATGGTGTTCAAGACTTGGTTCATGCCTGGGCCAGGATAAGAACAAGCATGAGGATAAGGCTGGTGAAGAGGTAAAGAAGGGAGGGTGAGGGGGAAGGGGGAGGTGAGTGGCGCTTCACCTTTTGTGTGTGGTGATTGGTGGGGATGGAAATAGATATGGTGATGGTGTTCAGGACTTGGTTCATGCCTGGGCCAGGATAAGAACAAGCATGAGGATAAGGCTGGTGATGAGGTTAAGAAGGGAGGGTGAGGGGGGAGGGGGAGGTGAGTGGCGCTCCACCTTTTGTGTGTGGTGATTGGTGGGGATGGAAATAGATATGGTGATGGTGTTAAGGACTTGGTTCATGCCTGGGCCAGGATAAGAACAAGCAGGAGGATAAGGCTGGTGATGAGGGTAAGGGGGGGGGAGGGTGTGATGAGGGTGGTGGTAGGGGGAGTGGCGCTCCACCTTTTGTGTGTGGTGATTGGTGTCTTGGAAATAGATATGGTGATGGTGATCAAGACTTGGTTCATGCCTTGGCCAGGATAAGAACAAGCATGAGTGTGAGAAGGCTGGTGATGAGGGTGATGGGGGTGAGGCCTCTGTGGAGTTGGACCCCAACACCCTTTCGGAGGTGAGTGGGGCTCTGCCTTATGTTTATGGTGATTGGTGGGGACGGGAACGGATATGGATGATGGTGATGGGGGTGAGGGTGAGGGGGGAGGATGAGCAGTGAGGGTGAGGGTGAGGGGGGAGGGTGTTATGAGGGTGGTGGTGAGGTGAGTAGCGCTCCGCAGTTTGCTCCAGTTGCTTTTAGATATAGCTCACTGAATTGATGAAGGTGCTGGGTTCATATCCCTACGGGTGCACTTAAGTGTTTGCGGTCGCTGTCAGCCGCCATGGTAGCTTTGTCCAGGTTATTTGCCAGTCCGTTTCCTACCACCGTAAGACAGGGCTCCCACAAAACCACGCTCTACCAGGCATTCCCATTCCCATTTTTTAGCCCAGGCAAGTGCTACTGCTTTTTGGATCATTGCCCTCAATGTAGCAGAGACTCCGCTGTTACACCGGTTACACCGGATGCGGTTCGACTTATCCCGAAGGACTTGGCGTGGACTGAGGCCACCTACGCATGAACCCGCAGTTTGGTCCGGTCACCTCAGGTCGATTAGGGCGGTCAGGCCGGTTGAAAGGAGAGTTGATCTTGAAAGGAGAGTACATGAGAGTATATACTCTCCTAGACTCTCCTAGACTCTCCTATACTCTTCTAATATATAAGGGCCAGGCTGGTTGAAAGGAGAGTTGATCTTGAAAGGAGAGTACATGAGAGTATATACTCTCCTATACTCTACTATAATCTCCTAATATTTAAGGGCCAGGCTGGTTGAAAGGAGAGTTGATCTTGAAAGGAGAGTACATGAGAGTATATACTCTCCTAGACTCTACTATACTCTCCTAATATATAAGGGCCAGGCTGGTTGAAAGGAGAGTATACGAGAGTATATGAGAGTATGCTGTCAACGAGGCCAGGCGTGGAGCCAGAGCTGCCATACCTGAGGAAGAACGTCTTGCACTGCATCTCCCCACTGCATTGAGAAGCCAGTCACTGCGCATTGTGTGATAGCGAGCGCGAGACAGTTGAATGAATGAATAAACTAAGTTAAGTTCAAGTTTACTGGATTTCTGCGCAGATCCGGTGTGTGTGTGTGTGTGTGGAGAAAGAGAGTCTGTGTGAATGGGGGGGGGGGGGGGAGGGGTCGGGAAATGTAGGGGATACTGTGGGTCGGGCTGGGGGTGGGGTGGAATGGTTTGCGTGTGTGGTAGAGGGTGGAGGCCACAGCTGAAGTGAAGGGAGAGAAGTACAGAGAAGGGGTGTACGTGTGCGTGTTTCTGTGGGTGTGGGGGGATAGGGAGGGGAGTGTCGAGGGGGGGTGGAGATGGCTGGGTGGTGTGCAAGGGGAAGAAGTTGGGAGAGGGGGTGTATTTGTGCGTGTGGTCTGGGTGCCGGGGAATAGGGAGGGGAGTGTCGAGGGGGGGTGGAGATGGCTGGGTGGTGTGCAATTGGAAGAAGTAGGGAGGAGGGTTGTACGTTTCCGTGTGTCTGTAGATGCGGGGGGATAGGGAGGGGAGTGTCGCGGGAGGGTGGAGATGGCTGGGTGGTGTGGGGGGTAGGGGGGTGCAAGGGGGAGGAAAATAGTGTGTGCCAAGGGGGTGGGGATGGGGTGCAGGAAGATTTAGGTAAAAGTATGGGATCATGTAGGTCCTTGGGGGGTTGGGGGTGGGAAGGTATATTTACAGTACAGACAGGAAGGGGGCATGCGTTATATATTTTTGCTAAAGGGGAAATATCTTGACTGTGTATACGTGAGTAAGGGAGAGAGAGATGGGAGGGAGGGGGTACATTCAAGGGCGTTATCGGTTCTGTAACCCAGACCAGACCAGGACCCAGGACCTGGGTGGGCGGGGTGGCCAATGGCCACACGGGCTACCCTACTAGTACATGTATGTATATACCATGTATGTACTAGTTATGTACTAGTTGTGTTTATATGTATGTATATACCATGTATGTACTAGTTATATACTAGTTGTGTTTATATGTATGTATATACCATGTATGTATTAGTTATATACTAGTTGTGTTTATATGTATGTATATACCATGTATGTACTAGTTATATACTAGTAGTGTTTATATGTATGTATATACCATGTATGTATGTATGTTGTTTTGCCGATGCAATGGTTGAAATGTGTACAGAGAACAGGAAAGCGAGTACAAGCCTGCTCATACATTGCCCCCCTGCACATGTGTAGGACGGTACCATCTCCCTGAGCAGAACGGCCTTCAGCGACTGCAGTACGTACTTCTCGTAGAACCTCAACCCACAACCCACAACCCCCTCACCCCATTTACCCCCCCCCCCACACCCACCCACCCACCCACGCACACACACACACACACGCCCACCCCACCCCAGATACCCCCCCACAACCCCACAACCCAACCCACCCTTACCCACCTCACCCCAGATACCACCCTACTCATGCATTGCCCCCCCTGCATGTGTGTAGGATGGTACCATCTCTTTGAGTGGAATGGCCTTCAGCGACTGCGGTACATACCTGTCGTACAGCCTCAGCTCCGGTGGTTCTGACTGGTCAGAAATCCAGGTCATGTCCATTGACCAAGCCACAGGCAAGACCACTGAGCTGAGTGACAAGTTGGAGTTTGTCAAGTTTAGCTCCATGGCCTGGACACACGATGCCAAGGGCTTTTTTTACAACAGGTGCAGTGAACACATACACACACACACACACACACACACACACACACATAACACATGTGGAAACAGGTTAGTTGGAGTTCGTCAAGTTTAGCTCCATGGCCTGGACACACGATGCCAAGGGTTTCTTCTACAACAGGTGCGGTGAACATACACACACATACACACACACGCACACACATAAGTCATGTGGAATCAGGTAAGTTGGAGTTTGTCAAGTTTAGCTCCATGGCCTGGACACACGATGCCAAGGGTTTCTTCCACAACAGGTGCGGTGAACACACACACACACACACACACACATAACACATGTGGAGACAGGTAAGTTGGAATATGTCAAGTTTAGCTTTATGGCCTGGACACAGCATGCCAAGGGCTTCTTCTACAACAGGTGCAGTGAACCTGTGTGTTAGAATTTGAGTACAAATTTGAATTGCGATGCAGGTGAATTCATGTTGCAAAGGGCTTCTTCTACATCAGGTGCAGTGAACTTGTGCATTTGAATATGAATTCAAATTTTAATTGCAATGCAGGTGAATTCATGATGCCAAGAGCTTCTTCTACAACAGGTGCAGTGAACCTGTGCATTTGAACATGAATTCAAATTTGAATTGCAATGCAGGTGAATTCATGTTGCAAAGGACGTCATGTAAAGCAGGTACCTGGTCTTCAAGAACGGTGAAGACCTTAGCACTGAGACTGACACCAACACCAACACCAACACCAACAATATGCTCTGCCATCATGTGCTGGCCTAGGTTCCCCTTAGGTACCCTGACCCCAACAAGTTTGAATCCTGTCAAATTTAGGACCCTGACCCCCCCACCCAACCCCCAACCCCTTAGTTACCCGGAGCCTAAGAACGTTTAAGACCTTGGAACTGGCACCAACACCAACACCAACCAGGTGCTCTGTTATCATGTGCTGGCCTAGGTCCCCCTTAGGTACCCTGACCCCAACAAGTTTGAATCCTGTTCAATTTGGGACCCTGGCCCCGCCACCCCACCTCCACCCTCTTAGATACCCTGAGCCCAAGAAAATTAAAGACCCTAGCACCAACACCAACACCAACACCAACAATATGCTCTGCTATCATGTGCTGGCCTAGGTCCCCCTTAGGTACCCTGACCCCAACAAGTTTGAATCCTGTCAAATTTAGGACCCTGACCCCCCCACCCAACCCCCAACCCCTTAGTTACCCGGAGCCTAAGAACGTTTAAGACCTTGGAACTGGCACCAACACCAACACCAACCAGGTGCTCTGTTATCATGTGCTGGCCTAGGTCCCCCTTAGGTACCCTGACCCCAACAAGTTTGAATCCTGTTCAATTTGGGACCCTGGCCCCGCCACCCCACCTCAACCCTCTTAGATACCCTGAGCCCAAGAAAATTAAAGACCCTAGCACCAACACCAACACCAACACCAACAATATGCTCTGCTATCATGTGCTGGCCTAGGTCCCCCTTAGGTACCCTGACCCCAACAAGTTTGAATCCTGTCAAATTTAGGACCCTGACCCCCCCCACCCAACCCCCAACCCCTTAGTTACCCGGAGCCTAAGAACGTTTAAGACCTTGGAACTGGCACCAACACCAACACCAACCAGGTGCTCTGTTATCATGTGCTGGCCTAGGTCCCCCTTAGGTACCCTGACCCCAACAAGTTTGAATCCTGTTCAATTTGGGACCCTGGCCCCGCCACCCCACCTCCACCCTCTTAGATACCCTGAGCCCAAGAAAATTAAAGACCCTAGCACCAACACCAACACCAACACCAACCAGGTGCTCTGCTATCATGTGCTGGCCTAGGTCCCCCTTAGGTACCCTGACCCCAACAAGTTTGAATCCTGTCCGATTTGGGACCCTGACCCCCCTACTCCCATCCCCACCCCTTATGTACCCTGCCCCTAACAAATTGTGAACCCTGATCCCCCTCCCCCACCCCCACCCCCCATGAGGTTCCCTGACCCCAACACATTTAAATCCTATCCAATTTTGAATCCTGACCCCCCACCCCCCGCCCTACCCACCCACACCCACCCACCCCTACCCCCCACTCACCCACCCCTTCCCCTTAGGTACGCGAACCCCAAGAACGTCAAGGACCTGGGCACTGAGACTGAAACCAACACCAACAACTCTGCTATCATGTGCTGGCCTAGGTTCCCCTTCGATACCCGGACCCCCCCATGTTTGAATCCCCCACCCCCACCCCCACCCCCACCCCACCCCATCCCCTTCCCCTTAGGTACCCGGACCCCAAAAAGATCAAGGACCTGGGCACTGAGACTGAAACCAACACCAGCCAGATGCTCTGCTATCATGTGCCGGCCTAGGTCCCCCTTCCATACCCTGTCCCCCCCCCTTTTGAATCCTGTCCCCCCACCCCCCCCCCCCACCCACCCACCCACCCACCCCCTCCCCTTAGGTACCCGGACCCCAAGAAGATCAAGGACCTGGGCACTGAGACTGAAACTAAAACCAGCCAGATGCTCTGCAACCTGTGCTGGCCTAGGTCCCTGTTCGGTACCCTGACCCCCCCAATTTTGAATCCTGTCCTCCCACCCCCATCCCCCCCACACCCACTTCATCCCCTTCCCCTTAGGTACCCGGACCCCAAGAACGTCAAGGACCTGGGCACTGAGACTGAAACCAACACCAACCAGATGCTCTGCTACTACGTGCTGGCCTAGGTCCCCCTTCCGAACCCTGTCCCCCACAATTTTGAATCCTGTCCCCCCACCCCCACCCCCCACACTTCCACCCACCCCATCCCCTTCCCCTTAGGTACCCGGACCCCAAGAATATCAAGGACCTGGGTACTGAGACTGAAACCAACACCGACCAGATGCTCTGCTACCACGTGCTGGGCACTAACCAGTCAGAGGACACGTTGGTGATGGCGATGCCGGATCACCCAACTTGGATGATGGGGGCGGAAGTCACTGATGACGGGCGCTACATCCTGCTCACCGTCAGCGAGGGCTGTGTCCCTGCCAACCACATCTACTACGTGGACATGCAGAAGCTTGAGAAGAAAGTGGATGGGGGTGTCGACTTCACTGCACACGACTTCAAGACAGGTAGGCTGTGGGGGTGATGGGGGTGGGCGGGCAGTTCCTTGGTATTTGCTGGGGGCGGAAGTCATTGATGACGGGTGGTACATCCTTCTCACTGTGAGCGAGGGCTGTGTCCCTGCCAACCACATCTACTACGTGGACATGCAGAAGCTTGAGAAGAAGGCGGATGGGGGTGTTGACTTCGCGGCACACGACTACAAGACAGGTAGGCTGTGGGGGTGATGGGGGAGGGGGGTTGGGGGGGTCTTTGGTATTTGTTGTCTATTACGTGCATATGCAGAAGCTTGAGATGAAGGCGGATGAGGGTGTCGACTTCACGGCACATGACTACAAGACAGGTTGGCTGTGGGGTTGCTGTGGGGGTGATGGGGGAGGGGGGGTAAGGGGGTGAGGTCCTTGTTAGTTGTTGTATATTACGTGGATTTGCAGAAGCTTGAGATGAAGGCGGAGGGTGTCGACTTCATGGCACATGACCACAAGACAGGTTGGCTGTGGGGTTGCTGTGGGGGTGATGGGGGAGGGGGGGGTAATCGGTGAGGTCCTTGTTATTTATTGTATATTACGTGGATTTGCAGAAGCTTGTGTGGGCTTCACTGCACATGACTACAAGAGCAGTTAGAAGAAGCTGCCCACTGCAACGTCCTTCGGCACCATTTTTGGCGTAGCCCCCTCTTATTTTTTTGCCGGTGGACAACTTCGAAGCTTCCTATACAAGTTACAAGATGTATAAAAGATATTAACAACACGGAACTTGTGTGATACGATCCGATGCAGGTAAGGAGAAGCTGCCAGTAGTGAAGCTTGTGGACAACTGCAAAGCTTCCTATGAATGCATTGCCTACCATACATGGAGGGGGAGAGGGGGCGTGAGGGTGGGGCAGGGGGGGGGGGGAGGTACTTGAGGTTGGTCGTTTCCCTTTTTACCTAATTGGCTACCCCTGGACTGTAACAACATGTGTGTTCTGATGCGCAGGTAAGGAGAAGCTGCCAGTAGTGAAGCTTGTGGGCAACTGTGAAGCTTCCTATGACTGAATTGCTAACCATTAATGGGGGGGGGTATTTGAGATTGGCCATTCCACTTTTGCCTAATTGCCTACCGCTGGTTTGTAACAACATGTTAACATGTGTGTTTTGACGCAGGTAAGAAGAAGCTGCCAGTGGTGAAGCTTGTGGAAAACTGCGAAGCTTCCTATGAATGCATTGCTAACCATTAATGGGGGGGAGAGGGGGCGTGAGGGTGGGGCAGGGGGGGGGGGGGGGGGGGGGGGGTGGTATGGGGGGGGGGGGGGGGGGGGGGGGGGGGGGGGGGGGGGGTAGTTAGATTGGTCGTTGTCCCTTATGCCTAATTGGCTACCCCTGGAGTAACAACAGGTGGATTCCGAATGCGCAGGTAAAGAGAAGCTGCAGTGGTGACGCATTGTGGAAAAATTTGAAAGCTTCCTAAGCGGTTGCCAATTACGGTCACCTTTATTCAAGACCAACTTGAACGCCCCTCGATACAAGTGTGTGAGGATGTGTGAGGATTGGGTGGTGGTTGGTGGGTGTGGGTGGGTGGTGGTGTGGGTGGTGTGTGTGTGTGGGGGGGGGGGGGGGGGGGGGGGGGATGTTCAATAGGTGTGTGTGAGTGAGGAGGGGTGGAGGCAATTTACTTCAAGACAAACTTGAACGCCCCTCGAGGCAAGTAAGCCCTTTTTGTGGTGGTGGTGGTGGTGGTGGTTGCAAGTAAGCCCTTTTGGTGGTGGTGGTGGTGGTGGTGGTGGTGGTGGTTACAAGTAAGCCCTTTTGGTGGTGGTGGTGGTGGTGGTGGTGGTGGTGGTGGTGGTGGTGGTGGTTACAAGTAACCCCTTTTGGTGGTGGTGGTGGTGGTGGTGGTGGTGGTGGTGGTGGTTACAAGTAAGCCCTTTTGGTGGTGGTGGTGGTGGTGGTGGTGGTGGTGGTCGTTACAAGTAAGCCCTTTTGTGGTGGTGGTGGTGGTGGTGGTCGTTACAAGTAAGCCTTTTGGTGGTGGTGGTGGTGGTGGTGGTGGTGGTTACAGGAAGCATTTTGTGGTCGGTTGGTGTTGGTGGTGGTGTCGTGACAAGTAAGCCCTTTGGTGGTGGGTGGTGGTGGTGGGAGGTCGTTACAAGTCAGCCCCTTTTGGTGGTGGGTGTGGTGGTGCCTCGTTACAAGTAGCCCTTTTGGTGGTGTGGTGGTGGTGTGGTGGGGTTGGTGTTACAAGTAGCCTTTTGGTAGGTGGTGGTGGTGGTGGTGGTGGTGGTGGTGGTCTTTACAAGTAAGCCTTGTGGTGGTGGTGGTGGTGGTGGTGGTGGTGGTCGTTACAAGTAAGCCCTTTTGGTGGTGGTGGTGGTGGTGGTGGTTACAAGTAAGCCCTTTTGGTGGTGGGGTGGTGGTGGTGGTGGTGGTGTCGTTACAAGTAAGCCCTTTTGGTGGTGGTGGTGGTGGTGGTCGTTACAAGTAAGCCCTTTTGGTGGTGGTGGTGGTGGTGGTCGTTACAAGTAAGCCCTTTTGGTGGTGGTGGGTGGTGGCGGTGCGGGGAGTGTTTTGTGGTGTGGTGGTGGTGGTGGTGGTGGTGGTCATTACAAGTAAGCCCCTTTTGTGGTGGTGTATGGGGTGGTTGGTGGTGTGTCATTACAAAAGTAAGCCCCTTTTGTGGTGGTGGTGGTGGTGGTGGTCATTACAAGTAGCCCCTTTTTGTGGTGGTGGTGGTGGTGGTGGTGGTGGTGGTCATTACAAGTAAGCCCTTTTTGTGGTGGTGGTGGTGGTGGTCATAACAAGTAAGCCCCTTTTGTGGTGGGTGGTGGTGGTGGTGGTGGTGGTGGTCATTACAAGTAAGCCCCTTTTGTGGTGGTGGTGGTGGTGGTGGTGGTGTGGTGGTCATTACAAGTAAGCCCCTTTTGTGGTGGTGGTGGTGGTGGTGGTGGTGGTCATTACAAGTAGGCCCCTTTTGTGGTGGTGTGGTGGTGGTGGTGGTGGTGGTTTTGGTCCTTACAAGTAACCCGCCCTTATTTGTTTGGTGGTGGTGGTGGTTGGGGTCATTCCCGTCAGCACCCTTTTGTGGGGTGTGGTGGTGGTGGGCTGTGCCTCTCCCCTTACGCCCCTTTTGTGTGTGGTGGTGGTGAGTGTGGTTCCTCAGCCGTCAAGCCCCCGTTTTTTGGTGGGTGGTGGTGGTGGTGGTCCATTCCCCGTCCGCCCCCTTTTTGTTGTGGTGTTGGTCGGTGTGGTTGGTTGTCTTCCCCGTAAGCCCCTTTTGTGGTAGTGGTGGTGGTGGTGGTGTGGTTGTGTGCTGGTGTGGTCATTACCCTAAGCCCCTTGTGTGGTGTGGTGGGGGGGGGGTGTCCGTAAAGTGAGCCCCCGTTTTCAGGTGGTGGTGGTGGTGGTGGTGGTGGTGGTGGTGGTGGTGGTCATTACAAGTAAGCCCCTTTTTGTGGTGGTGGTGGTGGTGGTCATTACAAGTAGGCCCCTTTTGTGGTGGTGGGGGGGGTGGTGGTGGTGGTCATTACAAGGAATCTCCTGTTTGATGGTGGTGGGGGGGTGGTGGTGCGGTCATACAGTAAGCCCCTTTTGTGGTGGTGGTGGTGGTGGTGGGGTGGTCATTACAAGTAAGCCCCTTTTGTGGTGGTGGTGGTGGGGTGGTGGTGGTGGTGGTGGTGGTGGTGGTCATTACAAGTAGCCCCTTTTTGTGGTGGTGGTGGTGGTGGTGGTGGTGGTTATTACAAGTAAGCCCCTTTTTGTGGCGGTGGTGGCGGGTGGGGGGGGGTGGTGGTGGTGGTGGTGGTCATTACAAGTAAGCCCCTTTTGTGGTGTCGGTGGTGGTGGTGGTGGTCATTACAAGTAAGCCCCTTGTTGTGGTGGTGGTGGTGGTGGTGGTCATTACAAGTAAGCCCCTTTTGTGGTGGTGGTGGTGGTGGTGGTGGTGGTGTCATTACAAGTAAGCCCTTTTGGTGGTGGTGTTGTGGTGGTCATACAATAATCCCCTTTTTAGGGTTTGGTGGTGGTGTGGTGTCTTAACAAGCAAAGCCCTTTTGGGTTTGGTGGTGTGTGGGGGTGGTGGTCAAATGATGACAGTGAGCCCCCTTTTGTGTGGTGGTGGTTCATACAAGTAAGGCCCTTTTTTGGGTGGGTGTGTGGTGGTGTCATGACAATTAACCCTTTTGTGCGGGTGGTGGTCATAATGTAAGCCCTTTGTGTGGTGGTGGTGGTGGGTGTGGTGGTGGTGTGGTCAATGACAGTAAACCCTTTTTGGGGGTGAGTGGAGGGGTGGTGGTCATATTACAAGTAATGCCCCTTTTGTGGTGGGTGGTGGTGGTGTGGTGGTGGTGGTTGTGGTGGTGGTATGACAAGTAAGTCCCTTTTTTTGGTGGTGGTGGTGGTGGTTGGTGGGTGGTCATGACAAGTAGCCCTTTTTGTGTAGTGTGGTGTGGTGGTGGTGGTCATGACAAGTAAGCCCTTTTTGTGGTGGTGGTGGTGGTGGTGGTGGTGGTCATTACAAGTACGTTCTGACTACTTTCGTTACAAGACCAACTTGAATGCCCATCGATACAAGTAAGGATGTGTGAGGATGTGTGAGGATTGGGTGGTGAGTGGAGGGGTGGAGGCCTTTTTTATGATTTCCACCCCAGGAAGTGGGACCCCGTACACAAAACAAAGCATATAGAGGATTCAAATAGATCGTGACGAAAGTCCAGAAATCTAAGCCCTTCTTTGAGATATTACCTGTCTCTGATTATTTAACTACCTAACACTACCAACCTTTTTTAGAAAGGGGGTCTCAAGGAGTTTGGTCCTCACCCAACTATGCTTGTTGTTCATCAAGATTGGTGGGCTTAAACGATATGTGCTTATAATACAAGACAACATCACAAACCTGCCCCCCCGCCGTTGGGTGTACTTTTTTTTCCAGAGGGTCACTCAAGGAACCTGTTTTGCTGTAGTGCATAATACCAGATTGTTAAGGCAGACCTCACCAAGCCTGGCCCCTCCTCCAACAACACGCACCAACCCACACCAGCACCACACACCAACGCCACACACCAACACACACCAACACACGTGAACAGAGTGAGGCACCCTCCATGGGGGGACATTATTTGTAGTAGAGATTCCGCAGGCAACCTGTTTGCTTTGTGCCCTGTGCAGGAGGATCGGCAGGCAAACATCACCAAGCCTGCCCACCCTCCAGTTGGATGGACTTTTTTAGGGGTCCCAAAGGAAACCGGTTTGCATGTTCCTTCCGAATCTCTAGGCAGACAATCCAACCATCCGGCCACCCTTCCAGTTGAGGATGGAACTTTCGATTGTGTTCCTGCGTCCTCCTACCTGGTTTGCATGCCTTCTCAGGTCGGTCCAAGGCCGACATCAACCAACGCCAGGGCACCCTCCTCCACCACACCACGCCCACACACCGGCCAGACCCACACCCAACACCAACACCACCACTGACAGGTACTGGGCACGCTCAGATTTTTTGGACATTACTTTTGTTGTATGTACCTCAGTAACCTGTTATGGCTTGTTCCTTTACGTCGTCAAGGCATACTCCCCATCACAGTCCCCCCCTACCACTTGGTGTACTATTACCCCTCACATGATAAGCGTCTTGAAGAGTGCAATAGGCTACAAGGCTACAACCTCTCCATTTGGGTTTAGCGCAGAACATGACTTGAATCGTAACGTCACACCAGCACAGCAACATCACCATCATTTTCACACCATCATTCCATCATCACCCCCCCCAACATCAGCACATCATCACTCCATCCATCAAAACAACCATCAACCGTCAATATCAAGCATTATCACCACCCAATCCTCATTATCAGCACCATATCATCATCTCATCATCATCAAAGCATCAACCCAACAAAGGCATCACACCAATCTTCAACCACCAAATAAATCACAACATCATCATCATTGCCAACATCACCATCATCATCATCATCACCAACATCATCACCAAAATCATCACCAACATCATCATCACCATCATCGTCATCATCACCATTGTCATCATCATCATCATCATCATTGCCACCATCACCATCATCATCATCATCATCACTATCATCACCATCATCACCATCATCAATATCATCATCAACAGCAGCAACAGCATCATCATCATCAACATCACCATCATCACCAACATCAACGTCACCATCATCAACATCATCCTCATCACCTTATCAGCAGCAGCAGCAGCAGAAGTAGGGTAGGCGAGGTACCCGAACATGAGAAAGACCTCTTGAAGAGCGTTTTGGCTAAAAAACAGTAACCAAGCACCATCCAAGCAATTATCACCCAACCACCATCCATTGGCCCTCTCCCCCTCCCCTCACCCCCCCCGCCCCACCACCCAAGCAGGAACCACCCCCAACCACCACCCAACCACCACCCAACCACCATCCAAGCAGTAAACAAGCCTGCTTGTTTCCTCCAAGTACCTTTCAGGTGCCTCCCCTTGGACTCTCCCTCTCTCGCCTACCCCCACTCACAGACCCAAACCAGTACATCACACACAACCACCACCCCACAGGTACTTATTCCATTGACCATTGTGCCACGCTTAAGCGCACTGACAACAAGAAAACTGCGCTTTTGTAGTGCAAAAAGAGCAAAATTGCTGTGCTCCTGCTCCCACAGGTTCAAAAACTGCACGAAACGCCAGTGGTGCTGAAAAAGGCAGCCGTATAGGCACGCGCTTCGATACCTACCACCCACCACATCCAGATTAAGCCAACCTTGGTTAACTTCAGGTACATCTGGAAGATTTAACCTGAGCCCTCAGCGGGCCCTGGCCCAGAGAAACTGATGCAACCAACCATCCAACCACCCTGCATTCTCTGACCACAGAAGAATTGACCCGACCACCCAACCACCCAACCACCCTCAGTCCTCTTGACAACACAAGAATTTTGACCTACCACACCCAACCAACCAACCATCCCTGCATTTCTTACCACAGAGAATGACCCCGACACCAACCACGCCACCACCGCATTTCTCTGACCACGAACTTGACCCGACCCACCCAACACCCTGCCCTCATCTCTACCACGAATAAATGTGACCCCACCACCCACCACCACCCCACCTGCAGTCTCATGGGCCCACCAAAAAGATTGACCCGACCACAAAAACCACCCAACCACCCTGGATTCTTTACACAGAATAATTGACCCACCACCAACCACCCACCCCTAGCAATTCTCGACCACAAGATTGACCCCACCAAACCCAACCACACTACCAACCAACCCCCAATACTCAACCACCCAACCAACCGACCAGGTCCCTGGCCTGTTACTGTGATACCTGCACTGCTTTCCTTGTCCACAGGAAACTGAAGAAGGAGCTTCCCACGCTGGGAGGGGGATCCATCCCCGGTTCCTCTAGAAGCGAAAGTAATCAAGTTTTTCTCTTCGTCCTCCTCTCCAGAGCTTCACAGGCGCAGCATGTGCATTACCTGGTTTGTTCCTGATTGTTATGTTCCTGATTGTTTTGCTGGCCTGCCCCTCCTGCCGCTTGTCAATCTCTTACAATGCCCCCCTTTTCAAGCTAATACATATGCAACCGATTGTTGGTATTGTGCCAGGAATAGACAATCATGATGTATGGATGAAGCCGTACTCCTAGTCTTCTTCTCCTTACAGAGCTACACAGAGCCAGGCATGTCAACCTTTTTATTTGTTTGCTTTATGCTGCTTTTTGTTCTTCTTGCTGCTTTGTGTGCTTCTTGCTGCTTTTTGTGCTTCTTGTTCTTCTTGCTGCTTTTTTGTGCTTTGCGTTTGTCTGTCTGTTTGGTTGTTTGGTATCGTCGCGAAGGGCTGACAATTCTGATAGTAGTGATTGATAGCCCAAGGTACTCACAAGGTTCTTATTCTACTTCCAGTGCTTCACAAGCCCGGCATGGATTTGAACTAGTACCTTGTCTTATTTTTGTTATGTCTGATTGTTCGACTGCTGTTTTGGATGCTTGCTTGCTTTTCTTCTGCATGTACTCTGCCGGATAGGATCCCGGTTGTTGGTAATTGTCCAGAGAGGATAGACAATCAGATAGTATGAATAGAGCAAGTACTTCGAGTTCTTCTTTTCCTTCCAGAGCTTAACAGAGCCATGCATGTGAATGTCAACCTTTTTGTTTGTCTGCTTTTTGTGCTTCTTGCTGCTTTTTGTTTGTTTGTCTGTCTGTCTGTCTGTCTGTCTGTCTGTCTGTCTGTCTGTATGGTTGTTAGGTACTGTGCAGAGTGCTAGGCAATGCATGATAGTATGGGTAGAGCAAGTACTCCGAGTTCTTCTTCTCCTTCCAGAGCTTCACAGAGCCAGGCATGTGAATGCCAACCTTTTTGTTTGTCTGCTTTTTGTTTGTCTGCTTTTTGTTTGCATGATAGTATGGATTATGGATAGTAGAGTAAGTGCTCTGACTTGTTCTTCTTGTCCAAAGCTTCACAGAGCCTGGCATTTGCATGTGAACCTTTTTGTTTGTCTGCTTCTTACTGCTGGTTGCTGCTTGCTGTGCTCCTTGCTGCATTGTTTTGTCATCTCGTTTGTTGCTCTTCTCTTTCCAGAGCTTCACAGAGCCAGGCATGTGAACCTTTTTGTTTGTCTGCTTCTTGCTGCTTTTTGTGCTTCTTGCTGCTTTTTGTGCTTTTCGTTTGTCTGTCTGTATGTTTGGTATTGTGCAGACCGCAGCGTGGATGACCCCGACCCCCACCCACAACACCACTACCACTACCTAATACACAACCTCCACCACCCCCCCACACCCCACACATACACATAAATACACCCTCCAGCCCAACCACCACCACCACACGCACACACACACCTATCACCACCACACACACACACACAGTACACAATCAACACACTTCTCTGCAGGAGCCCAGTCCCAGGGGTAATGACCTGGAGAAGCAAGGTGAGGAAACGATACCCACACCCTGTTCAGGCAGGCGCACTGATGCTGAGGAGGCACACGACCCCCACTTATAACCCTCAGCGCTCTGATCGCCTTATCCCCTCTCCCTCTCCCCTTACCTACACCCCCCCCACCCCACCCCCCCCACACAACCCCCACACTCTCCCACCCCCACCCCCCCCCCCACCATCCCACACACACATTGCAGGCCTTGTTGTTTGGACCAGGAGAAGGCAGGTGAGGATGACCCCTCCCAACCCCCCACCCACCCACACAACCCTCCGCCCCTGCATGAGCCCATTAAACCGTTTGCACCTGGAAAGGTAGTGATGAGGACCCACCCTGTTTTGTCAGGGACACTTAGCTGAAGGTGGGGCACACACCCCAGTGTTAACTCAGCGCTCTGATGGCTTATCTTCGGCTCTCCCTCTACCCTTATGCCCCCCCCCCCCCCCCCCCCCCACCACACACACACCACCCCACCCCACCCCACCCCCCCACACACACAACCCCCACACACACCACACAGCACACACACCATCACCACCACCACCACACACACCACCACCACCACACACTCACACACACACAACAACAACACTCTCTGCAGGAGCCCAGTACCGTGTGGACCTGGAGAAGGCAGGTGAGGAGGATCCCACCCTGTTCAGGCGCACTGAGCTGAAGGTGGCACACAACCCCAGTGAATACGAAACCAACCAAGTCTTTGTGGCCAGCAAGGACGGAACCAAGGTGCCCATCTTCATCACACACAAGAAGGGCATCAAGAGGGACGGCTCAAACCCCACTCTGCTGTACGGATATGGAGGTTTCAATATCAGTCTGGAGCCTGGCTTCAGTGCCTCCAGGTAGGAACACACACACACACACAAGCACACAAGCACACACACACAAGCACGCACACACAGCAAGCACACACAGCAAGCACAAGAGGGGTATCAAGAGGGATGGCTCAAACCCCACACTTCTGTATAGGTACGAAGGTTTCAACATTATTCTGGAGCCTGGCAGGTTGTATGGATTTATGTTGCGGGGCAGCAGACAACTAGTTAAGGTGCTACCGGCGTTGCACCGCTAACCGTGAACTATGATTCATATTCAACTGTATGTTTCAACTCCCACACTGCTGTACGGATATGGAGGTTTCCAAACCAGTCTGGAGCCTGGCCTCAGTGCCTCCAGGTAGGCGAGTTGCATGTATGCATGTATGTGTATGTATGTTTGAATGCATGCATGTATGCATGTTTGTGTTTGTATGCGTGTATGTATGTATGTTTGTATGCATGCATGTATGCATGTTTGTGTTTGTATGCGTGTATGTATGTTTGTATGCATGCATGTATGTGTATGTTTGCGACTGTGTGTGTATGTATGTTTGTATGCATGTATGTGTATGTATGTGTGTATGTATGTTTGTTTGTATGCATGCATGTATGCATTTATGTGTATGTATGCGTGTATGTGTATGCATGCGTGTATGTATGTATGTCTGTATTCATGTATGTATGCATGTATCTATGCATGATTGTATGTATGTATGTATGTAGACCTCATCTAAATGTGTGTATACATGCTTTGTGCATTCTGCATGTTTACTGCCTGATCTTGTTTGCAACTTAAATGTGTGTATGATTGGTGAACCGGTACCAAGCACAGCTTGCGCAAGCACATCGCACAGGCACACAAGCAAGTACACAGCAAGCACAAGCACATGCGCACACACAAGCGCAGGCATACACAGAAGCACAGACACAGGCACAGGCACTAGCACACTCACACGCAAGCACAGGCACACACACACACACACACACACACACAAGGACAGGCACACACACACACAAGCACACACGCATACAAGCACAGGCGCAAGCACATGCACACACACACAAGCACAGGAGCAAGCACACGCACACACAGGAACACACACACACACACAAGCACAGGAGCAAGCACACGCACACACAGGCACACACACAAGCACATGCACACACACACAGGCACACACACACACACACAAGCACAGGAGCAAGCACACGCACACAAAGGCGCACACACAAGCACATGCATACACACACAGGCACACACACACACACAAGCACAGGAGCAAGCACACGCACACACAGGCAAACACACAAGCACATGCACACACACACAGGCACACACACACACAGACAAGCACAGAGCAAGCACAACTGCACACACACAAGCAGCATGCACACACATGCAGACACACACACACACACAACACAGAGCAAGCACAGCGCCCCACAGCACACACACAAGCACATGCACACACACAGGCACACACACACACACACAATCCACAGGATCAAATCAACTCACAACACAGTGCAAACACACAAGCCATGCCACACGACACAGTCACACAACACGCCCACACAAGCAGCAGGATCAGCCACTCACACACAGGCACACAAACAATCACCATGCACACACACCAGAATCACACAGGTGGCACACAACAAACAACAGTAGCAATCACATCGCACATTCCATGCACACACGACATGGCAATTCACAACACTCACGCATGCACACACGAGCCATAACACACACACACAGCTCACCACATCACACACATCATGCCCCGCACATATATGCACACACACAAGTCCGACACACAAGGCCTAGGCGCAAGAGCACATGCCACAACAGTCACACACAACCTCTCATGCACCACGCACACATAGCACCACAATCCAACTCACGACAGAGCACCCACACAAAGCACATCCACGCACACCAAGCACCAGTCGCAAGCTACACGCACAACACGGCCACAAACAGCACCCAGCCACACCAATCCACATTCACCTGCACAACCAGGCCACACACGCAACACAGCTCCACCAACCAGACAACACAACAAGCTCACAACACACAGCTCACGCACGCACACAAACAAGGCACACAGTCACACACAATCCATGCTCACACACAGCAACACACTCAACAAGCACAGACGCAAGCTCACACACACACAGGCACACACACAAGCGCATGCACACACGACAGACACCCCAATCACACCACAAGCCCAAGGACCACACAAAGCAATCTCTAGACAAGAGTGCTCACACGTCATGCAGCACACATTCACACACCACGACGCAATCTCCACACACACCGCACCCGCACACACCAAGCCCACCCACAGGCAACACAACAAGCACACAATCTCACACACTACAATCACAAGGCACACACACGGCACACACACTAGGCCACGCACATTCACAGGCACACACACAGCACCAGCTCACACACTCCAGCACAAGACACACACACAGGCACACACACAAGCACACAAGCTCACACACACACAAGCACAAGGACACACACACAGCTCCCACCAAGCACACAAGACTCTCACCCACTACACACAGTATCCCCACAAATGAGGGCTTCCACACCCCTGCAGGCTTTGCATTTATTTGTGAAGGCTATGTAGGTGGTTGGGGTCCGTCCAGCCAACATTCGCGGCGGGGGGGAGTATGGCGTGGATTGGCGCAATGCAGGATCCAAGGAGAACAAGCAGAATGTGTTCGACGACTTTCAGGTAATGATAACGCCTGGTGGGGCGTGGTGTTAAGGGAGGCCGTCGTACGCGGGTGGGGAGCGGTCTCCTACCTCAACTGGACAAGCTACCATCGCGGTTGACACGACTTGGTCACGCCAGACGACTCCGCCGGGGGGTCGACCCCCCGACTCTTCATTCTCAAGCGATCTGGTCTACCACTAGACCATTGTATATCACTGAAAGGGACTTTCGAGTAAATAATGTGAATAAATGTGAATGGATAAATTTATATTTGAATTACATAACATATTGAATTACATAACATATTTGAATACATTACATAAATAAATGTGAATGAATATATAATGTGAATGCTGGTGAATCAATACATAACTGTGAATGCATATATAAATACATGTGAATAAATAAATGTGAATGGATAAATATAAGTAAATAAATACATGTGGATAAATAAATACATGTGAATAAAGAAACAAATGTGAATGAATATACACGTATGAATGAGTACAAATGTGAATGCATAAATGCATGTGAATACATAAATATAGAAATAAATAAAGCATACATTTGAATAAATAAAATAACGTGACTTTCAGTTGATACTGAACTTGAACTTGAACTTGAACTTGGTAACATGGCTCCAGTCTGCAATTTGGCTGCTCGCCGTCTTAGGCAGGAGCCTAGTAGAAGAAGAAAAAGTGCTATAACCATATGAATATATGATTCATGCTGAGCAAGGCTCCGAGCTCGTCGTAGGCTCTAACCATCTGTTTTTTTGCGACGCATCGCCATTCTGTCACTGCATGGCGACTCATGGGTCTGGCTAAACTATTTAGATTTCCCCCCCGAAACCCCAGGCTACGTGGGGTTCGGGGGGCAGCGCGTCGCACCGGGGTCGCACGGAGTCGCTCAATTTGCAACGCGTCGCACGGAAAACAAAATGCTGTAGCCATCTGATTCATGCGGAGCCAGGCTCCGGCACCTAAGGAGATAGAGGTTCTTCATTTTCATCACACGTCTCAATACATTTGACAAGTGTAAGTATATGATCGTGTATTTCTGGAGACCCATGGAGAAGTGTTGATAAGACTGGCGTCTGGAACGTGAGCCGGTACACCATAGGCAGCAGACAACCCCTAGCACAAACCCCCTCCCACCCAACCCAACCCTCAACCCCACCCCCCCGACCCCATACCTCACTCCCCCCCCTCCTCCCCCCCCAACCCCATACCTCATTCCTCCTCTTACCCCCCATACCTCACTCCCCCCCACACCCCCACACCCCACACACCCACCCACCCACACACACCCCACACTTGCAGGCAGTAAGCTGAGTACGTAATCAAGAGGGGTACTTGCACTTCCAAGATTGGCCATCCAGGGCGGCTCCGACGGGGGCTGCTGGTGCACCCCCCACCCCACCCCACCCACCCCACCCTTCCCCACACACATACACACACAAATCCCCCCCCCCCCACACACACACACATCAAACCCCGTACCTTCCCCCACCCAACCCAACCCCAACCCAACCAACCCCCCAACCCCATACTCCCCCCCCCCCCCCCTCCCCCCCAACTCCCTGCCTCACTCCCCCCCCCCCTACCTCATTCCTCCCCTTACCACCCTACCTCACTCCTCCCACCCCCACCCTCGCAGGCAGTAGCTGAGTACCTTATCAAGGAGGGGTTCTGCTCTTCCAAGAAATTGGCCATCCAGGGCGGCTCCAACGGTGGGCTGCTGGTGGCAGCTTGTGCGAACCAGAGGCCTGACCTCTACGCATGCGTGATTGGCCAGGTGGGTGTTGGGTGAGGGGGGTTAGGGTTTTAGGGTTTAGGGCAGTGATTGGATCTGTACTAACAGAGTCAAGCTACCATATGATCGGTGGGTTGGGGCAAATTTCAAGTTTCAATCCATTCAAAATCAAATTTGAATCCAGGGACTCCTTCCTCACCCATCATCTACCCCCCCCCCCCACACACACACACACCTACGCTCGTGCAGGTTGGTGTGATGGACATGCTCCGTTTTCACAAGTTCACCATTGGCCATGCGTGGACCACTGCCACCACCACGTCACTCACCCTCCCTCCCTCCCTCCCTCCCTCCCTCCCTCCCTCCCCCCCCCCCCCCTCCCTCACCCCCTGTGCGCTCGGGCAGGTTGGCGTGATGGACATGCTCCGTTTCCACAAGTTCACCATCGGCCATGCATGGACCACCGACTACGGCTCAGCTGATAACTTGAAGGACTTTGAGTATATCCTGCCCTACTCCCCCTTGCACAACCCCACCCCCCTCCCCTACCTCACCCCACCCCCACCCCCATACATCACCCCCCCCCCCACACACACACACACACACACACACACACACACACACACACACACACACATGGACATTCTCCGTTTCACAAGGTCACTATTGGCCACGCCCCCCCCCCCCCCCCCCTACCTCACCTCTCGCCCTGTGCGCGCGTGCAGGTTGGCGTGATGGACATGCTCCGTTTCCACAAGTTCACCATTGGCCATGCATGGACCACCGCCACCACCACGTCACTCACCCTCCCTCCTTCCCCCCATCCCTCCCTCATATGCCCCTTCTATCCCTCCCTCCCCCCCCCCCCTCCCCCCCTCCCCCCCTCCCCTCACCTTCCCCCCTGTGCGCTCGGGCAGGTTGGCGTGATGGACATGCTCCGTTTCCACAAGTTCACCATCGGCCATGCATGGACCACTGACTACGGCTCTGCTGATAACTTGAAGGACTTTGAGTACATCCTGCCCTACTCCCCCTTGCACAATGTGCGTGTGCCTGAGGAAGGCAAGGGCCAGTACCCTGCCATCATGCTAGCTACGGGTGACCATGACGATAGAGTGGTGCCTCTGCACAGCTTCAAGGTAAGGGCTAAAATATATATATATATATATATATATATATATATATATTTATATACAGGGGGTGTTCAAGAAGGTTTTTTAAGACACCCATGCTATGAAGTTTTTTTTTTGCCCTTACCCCCCCCCCCCCCTATTGGCTTAAAAGGTTAATATCTTCATCACCAATCATAATTAGGTCATGAAAGTTAGGTGCATACTGACCCTTACCTCAAGCTCTATCAGGTAGTCATCTTAAAACGTGGTTTGGCTTGCGTATAAGCGATCCCTGCCCCCCCCCCCCCCCCCCCGCACACACCCACACACACGAAAGTATCTCCAGTAATAAGAGGTAGGCTGCTACTAGTGAGTTTCATCTGCATATACATTTAGTGCGAAGCAGTGTTCGAAGTGTAGTTTATAAATAACATCAGCTACATGCAGGCTAGAGGAGTCTCCTTAGATACACCAGTGTGGGGCCAAAGGGGCCTCAGGCAGTGAAACACCCCTCCATCCACCGACACCCGCATAAAGTAAACTATTTGTATAGCTTGATCCTTGGCGCTTGTGGCTAGGCTATGCTAAATTTGCTGCATGTCTTGTAGACCATCCAAAGCTCTTTAATTCAGCACTTTGCTCCAAAACAATGAGGCTGACTCGGGCTTCCTGTTGTTTGAGCTTCCAACAGCTGACTCGGGTTGTTGTTACTTGAGCGTCAAGAGCAGGTCTTTGTACCTAGCATCCACTTGCTTGGGCTTGAGCTTCATGCCGAGTGGAACTCCAGACAGTGGCTTGAAGGACTTGGAGGGGGAGAAAATGCCAGACTTGGATGCCTTGGCTGCCATGCACTGCTTCCTGGCCTGGTGCGACTTTAGGCTTGCCTTGTTGCTGGGAGGGCACTGGACCACGGCATTGCAGATGTTGCAATTTGTCGTCAAGGGCTCGGGTGCGGAAGGCGCCTCGGCTCGAGTTGTGGGCGATTTGGCCTGGGCTGCTCTAGCCTCGGCCTCAGCCCTGGCCTCGGCCTCAGCCCGGGCCTGGACCTTGACCTCTCTTTTCATCCGTTGCTGTAAGCAAGCGCGGATTCCTGTTGCTTGAGCTTCCAACTGCCAAGTCGGGAACTGGTCGGCTTAGTTGTGAAGTTCTGGTTGGCGTCCAGACTGGATGTACCTCCCAGTACATCCACTTAATTACACCCTGTGTCTAATCGAGCAACGACTGCAGATTCGTAACGCTTTCGTCGAGGCGTTTTCGATGGTGTGCTGCACGTTCGATTCTGGCCACAGACGAAGAAGTTGTGAGGAAATTTTGAGATCGGCCTCGACCCCCCCCCCCCCCCCCCCCCCCCCCCCCCCCCTTTGGGACCCCCCCAGATCTCAGCCCTCAGCCACTTTATTTAACTTTTTCCGACGGTTTCGGGGCTTACGACCATTTCGGAGACAATTAACAGCGTGCGCCTCCCCACATACTTTTGGAACACCCCCCGTATATATATATATATATATATATATATATATATATACAAAAATACTTACCTCTACTTGCAATTACTTCATGCTAGCTACGGGTGACCATGACGATAGAATTCATATGAACCTAGGATGGCACCCCCATGCTGATTGCTCCCTAAGGACTGATTACACAAAATTGCCGTGTGTGTAGCTTATAGCCCTAGATGCGACTCTGGCAAGCGTCCACTTATATCTCACACCAATTTCCCTCTACTTTGTCTGAACCTAGGATTGCATTCCCATACGGATTGCTTCCCACATTTGACTTCTGTGTAGCTTCTAGCCTTATTTGTAGCTCTAGAGCAAGCTCTAATGAAGGGCACTGCCCTTAAATACGCTCTCAAATATGGTGTGTGGGGTGAATGCGCTTTGGGTTTGGAGTTGCTGAAGGTTATGGTGGTGAGGTTGCCCCTGGTGATGGTGATTTGCCCTTAAATACGCTCTCAAATATGGTGTGTGGGGTGAAGACCAACTCCAGGGGGGGTTACTATAAAAGGCTATGCTTCCTTTGTAAAGGGCATTACCCCCTAGCAATTGTCCACTAGGATCCCATACCAATTTTCCCTTGACTTCGTCTGAACCTAGGATTGCACGCCCATGCTGATTGCTCCCCAACGACTGATTACACAATGCTGCTGTATGTGTAGCTCTAGCAATCGTCCAATTTCATCCCACACCAATTTACCCTCTAGTTCATCTGAACCTAGGATTGCCCCCCCCATGTTGGTTGCACCTTAATGGATGTGGATGTATGTGGTTGTGGATGAATGTGGATATGGATGTATGTGGTTGGTTGCACCCGCATGGATGTTACAGTCCATGTGATGTGTAGCCAGATAGGCTAAAGGGACGCCTAACCCAACCCAAGCCAGCCCAGCCCAACTCAGCCCAACCCAGCCCAACCCAGCCCAGCAAAACCCAGCCCAACCCAGCCCAGCAAAACCCAGCCCAACCCAGCCCAACCCAGCCCAGCAAAACCCAGCCCAACCCAGCCCAACCCAGCCCAGCAAACCAGCCCAACCCAGCCCAACCCAGCCCAGCAAAAACCAGCCCAACCCAGCCCAACCCAACCCAACCCAGCCCAACCCAGCCCAGCACACTGTGGTTCATTGCAGGGCTGGACCAAGAGCCTTACACCCCTCACACTCCAAAAACCCAACCCAAGCAAGCCCAGCAAAACCCAGCCCACCATCCCACCCACACTACCCACCCACTCACCATCCCACTGTACCCCCCCACCCCCCCACCCCCAACACTCCATGAACTAGTCCCTAACAATTCCCCTGCAATGATCCCTTATGTGCAGCTGACAGCTGAGCTCCAGCAAACGCTAGCACTGGCACCTGCCAAGGCCTCCACCCCCCCTATCCCCCCCACTCACCATCCCACTGTACCCCCCCCCCCCCCCCCCCCCCCCCCCCCCCCCACTCCACACACACACACACACCTTCCACACTCGTTAAACTAGTCCCTAACAATTCCCTTACAATGTTCCCTTGTGTGCAGCTGATAGCTGAGCTCCAGCACGCGCTAGCACTGGCACCTGCCGAGGCCTCCACCTCCCCACCCACCCACCATCCCACCCACCTACCCACCCACTCACCATCCCTCTGTACCCTCCCACCCCCAACACTCCATGAACTAGTCCCTAACAATTCCCCTGCAATGTTCCTTATGTGCAGCTGATAGCTGAGCTCCAGCACACACCAGCACTGGCACCTGCCAAGGCCTCCACCCACCTACCCACCACCCCCACCCACCATCCCACTGTACCCCCCCCCCCACACACACACACACACACACACACACGCACACACACACACACACACACACACACACACACCTCCAACACTCGATGAACTGGTCCCTAACAATTCCCCTGCAATGTTCCCTTATGTGCAGCTGATAGCCGAGCTCCAGCACACACTAGCACTGGCACCTGCCGTGGCCTCTCAGAGGAACCCGCTCTTGATTAGGATCGAGGTGAGTCCCGCTTTAAACAAAGTATCGATAACGCCTGGTGGGATGTGGTTTAAGGGAGCCCTGTCTTACGGCGGTAGAGAAGTGGCTGCTACGTCACCTAGACAGTGCTACCATGGCGGTTGACAGCCACCGCAAACACTAAATCGCTCTTGATTAGGATCGAGGTGAATCCCTGCCAATAAAAGTAGGGCCCGGCATATCAGATGATGTTGGCCAAAGGCGAGTATGCTATCAAATGATATCATACAAACTGTATCATATGATATTGTACATAAATGGTAAAGCAGGCCGCGTATCATATAATGACATGATATCTTATTGCTGTTCCCAAAATATAATACTGTTTAGCTCATGGGAAAACACCAGACTGTACTTGTATACGGCTTGGCACATTCCTCATACGTTTAAGGAATGGCAATATGATATCATATGATATCATGTCATCATATGATGCCAGCAGTCTGACTAGGCTATGGTTACGATGTATATACAATATCATACGATGCAATTTGTATGATGCCATATGATTTCATACTTGCCTTTGGTCAACTTCATATGATATGCCGGTCCCTACATACGGTACATCAGTGCCGTTAATTTCTCCGTCTTTCTTTCTGATTCCTCGGTGGCGCTGGTTTGTGTGCAGGGTCCACTATCTGGGGTGAAAACCCTTCAATCAAAACAAAAAGGTGCACATGTATATACTGTTAGCTTATGTAGTGCAGTACATACAGTACAGTACATCAGTGCTCATACATATACTGTAAGTGTATGCAGTACGGTACATCAGTGCACATGCGTATACTGATGCAAGTTTCTTTTAAATCAAATGTTTCTCAAAATGTATTGTACTAAAACCCTGGGAATTTTACACCTTAGATCTGTATAGGCTCATGGGCATCCCTTCTCTTGCGCAGCATGCACAAAGAAGAAAAGAAAAAGAAAAAACAATTGTAGATGTGCCCAAAACATATGTTTTGTAATAATCACCACCATGCAGGTACGTGCATCTGCCCTTCTAGGTCACACACACACACGCAAACACACACACCACATACCACCGTGCAGGTAGGTGCATCTGCCCTTCTAGGGCAAACGCACGCAAACACAAAAACACATGCGCACACACACACACACACTACATACCACCATGCAGGTACGCGCATCTACCATTCTAGGGCACTCACGCACACGCAAACACACACGTACACACACACCACATGCCACCGTGCAGGTACGCGCGGGCCATGGAGCGGGCAAGCCAACAAAGAAGGTCATTGAGGAGGTGAGGGGCCCTCTAGCCACTTATTTATATTTGTTTAGGTTCAGTTGTGTTGCAAAAGTTACGATGCAAGCCTGATTTCAGGATTGTGGCGTAGCATAGAGGCATCAGCTTCTTTTTATAAATTGGGAAAGGTATTTCACCCCAGGAGGTGGGTCTCACGACACAAACCAGCAACATTGAGGATTCAGTTTGAATCGTTGTGGCGTAGCATAGAGGCTTCAGCTCTGGTGGTGGCAGCATTGTATGTATGTTCCAGTCCAGGGGCGGGGCATGGGGGGGGGGGGGGGGGGGGGGGGGGGGGCAATTAGGCTGAAGGAATACTTGCCCCTCCTCAAATAGTGAAGATAATTATAGACTATCCAGGGTTTTTGTTTAGGGTTTTTTCACATCGTGCTGTTCTTCACATTTCCCAAGATCGCCGGTCATATCAGCCGGTCAGATCAGTATTCTGCAGTCAAAGAGACTCGTGCTCGATTCTATCGTTCTTCTCCTTCACCTTTGAAACTTCTCTGTCCTCAATGAACAGTTGCTATTCCGGTATACGCAAGTTTTGCAGCTTGATACTTGCAAAGCAGTTTGCATGGTCGCAAGTCCAATACGCAACATCACGCCACAACTTCTCTGCGAATCGTTTGCCCAACCGTGTACCTTGCATGGTAGTCTGTTCTGTCATGCGTTGAATTCGCAAGGCAAGTCGAATAGTTGCAACACCAGTACATGCAAAGCCTCGCACGTCCAATAGTCGCAAAGCAGTTTAAATAGTCTGAAAGCAAGTTCAATATCCGCAAAGCAACTCCAATGGTCAAAGAGCAACTTCGCTTCTCAACTTCCTTGGGAGTTGCTGTACCTGCGGAATGGTGCACTTTGGGAACCAGCCTGCTGCCGAAAGCTTGCCCCGGAGAGCACTCCTCGGATGACAGGCCCAAGACCAGGCCAATCTATAGGAATTCCCAAACAGGGATTGTGTGATAGTCAAAATACCCACCCTCCCAATACTCACCCACCCGTCCATACCCATCCATACCACCCATACCACCCATACTCACCCATTGTCCCACTCATAGTCCCATACCCACCCATCAATACTCATCCATACCCCCCCACACTTAAGGATCTCAGGGTGGAGGACTGTAGACACGGTGTTTTCATTTTGTCGTTTCCCTCCTGTTTTGTGGACTCAATCTAAAGACCTGGAGCATGTCCAACACAACAGCTGTCTAACAAGCTCTCATCGTAGACACACGGAAGCCATGTTTCACATCCATCAGAAACAGCAGAAGAAAGAAGGCATCCGCCTCAACTGCTTTCACACACCTGCTACAATAAATGACATATACATGACGGCTCTCCCACAGTTCTCCAAGTTTTAGGACCAGTACAAGCATACCATTGGATACCAAGCCCAGACATACAACATAACATGACAATCTACGTTAAATCTTTCAAACATTCAAGTTGTTGGCAATTGCAATTAGCAAATGTATCTCGCTGCACAACGTTTCACCTTGGCATACCCACGTGGGCAACATTGTCGCATTTTCAACATCCAACAACTGATCTACTAAGTGCAAACCCAGAAGCCATCGTGTTCCTTACCCCACCCCCGGGGCCGACCTCCAGTGGACCCACCAGGGCCCCCTACTATTTTCAAGTGCACTAAAGCGCTGGCCAATTTGGTCAATGGAAGTACCCTGCCTGCCTCCAACCCCTTGACTATTCCCCCTGCCGCAGACTGCTGACCTGATTAGCTTCGCAACCAAGTGTATGGACGCCAAATGGGTAGACAGCTCAAGCTCCCTGTAGGATTGGATTGGAATATGCGTTTTCAGCCTATCCACTCAGGGCTGCTCACTATCTTCCAGTTCTAGGCCCCCAACGTGCTTGGCTGCTTGCGTGCGATACCCACACTACGCAGATTTGAGAATAGGAACTTCTGAGCCCTGTCTTACGGCGGTAGAGAATGGGCTGCTACTTTACCTGGACAGTGCTACTATGACGATTGACAGCGACCGCGGACACTGAAGCGCACCCTTAGGAATTCGAACCCAGCACCTTCTTCCGTCCAGCGAAATCAAGCATTGAATCATCCGCCTAACCAGGATCATGTATACGGTAGAGAGCAAACATACAATATACATTCATGAATCATGTGATTCATGTCCTTTGCGGTATTAAATGTAAATATTGCATCTATCCCAACTGCCCACATTATATTTATGTAATCTCTTGTCGAGACTGGGGAGTAGAGACTTACTCCTCCTGTTACACGGTTGGGCAAGTCCCTTTAGCCTATTTGGCCTACCCCTGGACTGTAACATACTTACACACATACATACACTCCTCCAGTTGACTTCTCTTATCGCCCATCTGGATGACTGGATCTTTGTCCATATTTCTTTTGTAAATGTATGCATGTGTATGTACCGTATGTTACTGTCCAGGGGTGGGCTTGGGGGACTCGCCCAAACGTGATAGGAAGGGATTAAAAAGAAAAGACATTGCTGGGCATGGATTGGAAATGTATGCAATTAAATATCAATATTTATTGATGCAATTGAAGGCACTATGTTGTATATATATTAATGCAGTGTGAGGCGTTGGTCACCTCTTTCACATAGAATAGCCTCGGACCTTGAAGCTGCACGCCAAAAAACGAAACAGTGATCTGAAAGGGCTTTTAATTTTAACTTTTATCAGCAGCTTCTAGAAAGGTCCTTTAGGCAGGCGCTGTGCTACACCCCAATATGTAAGCAGTTTTGGACAGCAGATTGTGTCAGCTTCAAGGTGCACCAGGTTGCGTTAGGTTTGGCTGAGCAGCGAGTCAGGGGAGCTGTTTAGAAGCTGTTGCTAGTCGCTGGAAAAAGTGCTGGATATAGTATAGTATGAGATACGTGGACAGGTTCCAAAGTTCTCTTTAGAGGATGTCTGCGGTTAAAGGACAGAGACGAAAGGGACGGAGATGGAACAAAGATGGGAAGAAAGGATCAAGTAGGCTGAAGTAGCATCGGCATCAGCCGACAATAATGATTAGGGTCTAGGGTACGCGTATACAGGTACACCTTAGCAGGGATTCCAGGGAAGCATACACAATAGGACACTATCACTTTAGAGGACGCGGACAGTTAGGCATCATGATAGCTAACGCTCACAGGGGATCTTGTGGTGCCAACATATTTCAGGATATTTACATGAATGCACACAATTCTGATTTGGGTGACTGAAAGTTGTTGATGGTTTTTATTACGATTACCAGTACCTTTTCCCTGGTTAATTGTTTTTACTGCCGAATACGGCGAGCAGCCAAATGGCTGGCTGAAGCCACGTAACCAAGTTCAAGTACGGTACCCGCTATATAGCGGCTCTAGCGGCTCTGCGGGGCTGTTGCCAAAACAAAGTAGGTCCCTCACAAGTGCGCCAACTATTTTGTAGGAGTGGCAACGCCATTCAAACTGAATACTACGTGACGCTGGTTTGTGTATGGAGACTTACCTCCTGGAGTGGAAACCCTTCCACAACTAACAAAACTGTGCAAGACGTGTACAGCCAATGCTGGTACTTCAAAAGCATAGACAGAATTACGACTCTGTCTAGATTTGTGTAGTCGGACCGCCGTGGAAAAAACCCATCATCATCATCATCATCATCATCATCATCATCATCATATAAACTACATCTTAGTTGCAAGACATACGTGTGCGTTTAAAAAACCCATCATCATCATCATCATCATCATCATCATCATCACCATATAAACTACATCTTAGTTGCAAGACATACGTGTGCGTTTAAAAACCTTTACCCCCTTGACAGCTTCTCATTCAAGCCCGAGGCAATATGGTAGGAAGTACCGGTATACAAAAAGCTTTATTTTTTAGAAATTCCAATCAGAAAACATCTGAACAATACCTATATGTAGGGAACGGCAACATGATATCATATGATATCATGTCATCATATGATATCACAGTATGCCGGCAGTCTGACTAAGCCAAAGTTACCATTTATATACAATCTTATATGATACAATTTGTATGATATCATTCTCGACTTTGGTCAGCAACTCAGCATCAGATTATATGCCAGTCCCTAAGTATATGTTAGTACATACAGTATTGTTTACCAATGCTTCTGTTTGTAGCTTTATGCAGCAGTTCCTAGGAAGCTTCCGCTGGTATAGTCTGACTTTATGTCATTTCTAGAGTAGGAAAAGTACGCACAAGTCTGAGTCCCATCATGGGCACGGGTCATCTTCCGACAAGCGTCAGTGCCAGCTGTGGCCTGCGCGCCACAAAGCAGTACTGTGCAATACAGATCTCATCTCTATATGTATTGCACTGCTGCTAGTTATTCCTATCTTATTCTTCTGTGAACAGTTGCACCTGCAGTGACGTTTACAGAAAACTACATCCGCCCCTTCTCCATTATGGGGCTCAACCTGAAGTTAGCTACAAAGCTGTGTCTGAAAGCTGGCACAACGGCTATTCCGTTGCAGTAGCAAAATCGGTGCTTAAACCAGTGCTTGGCACTTGGAGCTCCTGTGTATCGCTGAAAAAGAAACAACGCCGAATACCGGTATGAAGATAAAAACTTGACCAACCTGGATACATCTATACATAGTACACCAGTATACACTTCTGTTACATGACATGTATGAGAGGAGGAAGGCAGTCATAAGAATCTTGTCATCAAGCATGGGCTGGATACCTAGTTGGACACCCTACCCGACCCTATCCCCCCGCCCATTCGCCCCCACCCGCCCCCACCCACAAAAAAACATAAGGGTCACTACACCGGCAGATATGGTACACCCGGTGTGAGAAGTGGCTCAAAGAAGCGGTACCAGCACGCATCTATCCCGTTTTGCCCTGAAAACGCGTCTTGAAATCGACAACGCGCCGAAATGGATCAGTTCAGACCTAAAATCAGTTCCTAAGTAGTAGCAACGCGTTCGTGAATTCCTTTCCGCAGTACCATTCAAGCCCTTCAGCAGCAAGAGTCCGCACCTCAATTCTGCCATCTCGACAGGGCAGCGTTTCCATCTGCTCGCTGATCCGGGCAGGACAGCCAACCTATTCGCCAATTTCCTCCATTCGTGTCCCACCGTGAAGCGGGATTGATTGTTCGGGATGGACTCGACCCTGTCAGGGCGTTTCCCTGATTCCACCTGCGGTGGTCCGAAAGCTGGGGCTTCCAATATTGTACCCACATCACAGCAGAATGACAGCAGCAGGGGTACCAGGCAGCTTGAGCAGGGCCCATCTCTTCCCTCGAGCAACATAACCCATTTCAAAGGGTAAGTCAGGATCCATTCTTGTGAACAGTCTGCAACAACAGTCCTTGGACAATGATTATCAATGCAGGCGAATTCCTATTTCCAAGCATGACTCTTGCTCATACATTTCTGCAGTTTGTCCAAGTTGTCAAGCACGGGGCATGCCATCCTTGCCCTGCATTCAATGAGGAATATCTGCATTGAATTGGGAAGGGGATATCCGATATCTGATACCTGAGAAGAGTAGGATGTTTAGTCCTCATGGTTTAACGAGGTTCCTCATAGCTTCAACGAGGTGATATGGGATAAAGATATCCATCATGCAATGGGGCTTTGGACATTTTGGCATTTTCTGGAATATGGAAGTCCATTGGTACAGGAGCTAAGCCAGAGTAGCAATCATCTATTCATATGCTTCTTATCTCTGCAGGTGTGTGGAGGATTCTGAGCTCCCGTCCTTGGTGGATGGAGAAATAAGAGTCTTGGGATCTACCTTGCATCCGACGGTGAGGCTCATGATTCATTCTATGCAGTTCCATGGAAGCAGCCGTGTGCAATGCAGTTGACAGAACGTGCTCCTGGAAAGTGTCAAATGTGGCATGGACGAACACATGTCTAACATGTTCAGTGCTGTGCATTTACATCCCCTCATCTTCTCTTGAGGCTCAAACCTTGGTTCAAAGTGTTTTGTGCATTGCAAGTTTCTTCTGTGATAGTTAAGACGAAACAAATTCTAAACATACTTAGTGCTGATGATCACCCAGTCAAATTCCTGTTCTCTGTGTTGAGCATACTGGTACTCAGTAAGGACCAAGTCAGAAGAGGTGTTATCTCTAACGCCAAGAGTCCTTTTCATAAACATATTCTGATTAGTTTCAAATTTCCTTCGAGGCCATAAGAAGTATTAATATTACCCAGACGGTCTGGAGCCCACAATTCACACCCATAGTTGAGGATATGTTGAATTAGTGTGCCATGCATATAACTTCAAATATTGGCATTTGCGAGATCCATCTCGTTGCACCGTTTCCTGAGTGCATCAGGAGCACAATGCTACTAGTGCACCAAATTCACTATGATGATCATCTGCGATCACTGTTATCTTCTTTCCTTCTGCTGTTCAGCAGCATAGGCATATCATGCAATTCTGTCAGCCCTAGTCATAGACATGGGCAGATCACATACATATCATCACCTCCTATCATTCTCTCAAGACTCCAATGAGTATCTGCTCATCCTCCCATGGTGGTCCCTTCCTCTGGTGCTCTGGCAACCTTGCTCGTCTGATTCCATACATTGGATTGCTTTTTCTTTCCAATCACCAACACGTCTGACCTTTGAAATCTGCAGGTTGCCAAATACTACAGGAAGCAAGCCACGAATTGGAAATCTGAGGGTGCGAAAGGCTCAATGGTAGTAAATGCCTCATATGAGTCCTAGTGCCATGATTGAATTCCGTATTCCTGCAGCTTGTTTAGCTTCCACACCGACCTGCCAACTTTCTGGGTAGCCCGCATGATGTTTGGGGAATACGGATATAAACACGTTTCTCTGGGGGGGAGACCCCACAAATAGTACCGGGAGGTAACAAAGGTTTGTCAGCTTATCCTGATTGATTTATACAGCCTTGCAGCCGATCTCAACATCATTTCTTCTGCCGATGATGGTTTACAGGCAAATCCTGGGAGATCGCTTCGCAGATCATTATTCCAGACAACAGCACGGAGTCCTTTGTTGTAAATCAGGTGCGACTGGTATTTCCCTACTTTATTTTACGGTTGGCACTGTTGGTACTGCTGTGCATAGATTGGCCTGAAGCCTTCATTGCTTTCTATGCCCCTGTATCAATGAGACAGGGTAATTTAAGTGGATTCCACTTTCAGGTCCTGTATGCCACATGTGCTGCAACAGATATAGTGACAGAAATAGTGACAGATATAGTGGCAGGTGTGGTGACAAATATTGTGACAGATATTGTGACAGGTATAGTGACAGATGTAGTGACAGGTGTAGTGACATATATAGTGACAG
Source organism: Chlamydomonas sp. ICE-L (assembly GCA_013435795.1). Classification (NCBI taxonomy): domain Eukaryota; kingdom Viridiplantae; phylum Chlorophyta; class Chlorophyceae; order Chlamydomonadales; family Chlamydomonadaceae; genus Chlamydomonas; species Chlamydomonas sp. ICE-L. Next base: position 5,859,777 of record JACBWV010000610.1, on the reverse strand, counting down.
GTGTAGTGACAGGTATAGTGACATATAGTGACAGATCAAGTGACAGATATAGTGACGGGTGTAGTGACAGATTTAGTGACAGAAATAGTGACAGGATAGTGACAGGTATAGTGACAGAAATAGTGACAGGTATAGTGACAGAAATAGTGACAGGTATAGTGACAGATTTAGTGACAGATGTAGTGACAGATATTGTGACAGGTGTAGTGACAGATTTAGTGACAGAAATAGTGACATATAGTGACAGATATTGTGACAGGTACAGTGACAGATATAGTGACAGATATTGTGACAGATTTAGTGACATATAGTGACAGATATTGTGACAGATATAGGGACAGATATAGGGGCAGATATAGTGACAGATATAGTGACAGATATAGTGACAGGTATAGTGACAGATATAGTGACAGATATAGTGACAGATATAGTGACACATATTGTGACACACATTGTGACAGATATAGTGACAGATATAGTGACTGATATACCCATTGGGATCATGAGAGGCTGGTTGTATGCTCCGTCTGATTTTCTTCCATGGCCCAGACACAGCAAGTGCTCTTGAGCTCAGTTTATTTTGTTTATATACCACCACCATTGTCATCCTGTCCCCCCGCGGTGCTTGAAAACATGCAGATTTCATGCATTTAAACATGCTAAACATGCATTTAAAGGCCCCACGTATCACACTTGTTTGTGGTAGTTCCACTTGTTATATTTATTTTAGTGAGACCCCCAACCTTCAGGCCAAACAAGGTTCAAGCAACCACAATACCAATACCCCCCCCCCCCCCCCCCCCCCCCCCCCCCTTTACTTACCACCACCATTGCCATCCTATTCCTTCGTGGTGCTTGTTATGTATTGTATTAACACTCGTTATATTTATATAAGTGGGACCCCCAACGTTCAAGCCAAATAAGGTTCAAGCAACCATCACCTTCACCACCACCCTCCCAACCTTCAGGCCATAAAAGGTTGAAGCAACGACAATACCGTTCCTCCCCCCCCCCCCCCCCCTTCCCGCCCCCGCCCCTCCCCCGCCCACCCGCCCGCTACCCCTCCCCCCACCCGCATCCACCCCCCCTCCCCTGCCCCCCCACCCCCCCCCCCCGCACCCCCCACCACCCCCATCAATCCTGTCCCTCTTGTGCTTGGCAACCGTACCGAAGACGAAAGCAACCACAGCAGTTTCCTTCCCCCCCGCACCACCCCCCCCCCCCCCACATCCTGTTCCCTCGTGGTTCTTTGGCACCGTAAAAAGGCGAAGCAACCACAAACCGTTACTCCCTCTCCCCCCCTCCCCCCCCCCCCCCCCCCCCCCCCCCCCTCCCGCCCCCCCCCATCATCCTGTCCGTCGTGGTGCTTGTTGCAACCGTAGAAAGCCGAAGCAACCACAATACCGTTACGTTCCCCCCCCCCCCCCCCCCCCACACACATCATCCTGTTCCCTTGTGGTGGCTTGTGCAACCGTAGAAGGCCAAGAAGCTGATGACAAAGTGTTTGCAGAATCGCATTGGATTGACCAGGAATCCAAAGATGGATAACCTTCCAGAGGACATTGGTGCCCCCCAGGTAGTAACTTTTCTTCTCTGTTCCTGTCGGCTTTTGTATTTCACTTGTGGGATAGTTAGGTAGGCCAAAACGGTCTTTACCACACCACCAATAGTAATTAACAGTAAAAAACGGAACTCTGGACGTTCAGGATGGCCCTCAGTGAGGTGGTGATGGAGGACCTCTTTTTGGCGGAGCCCCCCCTCCTGGATTTACCCCATTGTCCGTTTGTCCGACTGTCCGACAGACCAACAAATTGAAGACTGACACGTCAGCCAACTGTCTCATAACTAACTGGCTTCGGTCAGCTCCAGTCCGTTGCCTCCTGTCGATCAGGAGGGCCCTCAGTGAAGTGGTAATAGAGGACCTCTGTTCCCAGTACTATCACGGTTCTTCTTGGAGAGGGTTGAATTGGGTCAAAGAGGGTTGAAGATGGTCGAAGAGGGTCAGAGAGGGTCGAAGAGGGTAGAAGAGGTTTACGCAGACCCTACTTTCGCTATACCTTTTTTCTATAAGGTATCATCATGTATCAATGTAGATTAGAGTGGGACAAGTTAAAGTGGGATGCTAGTTTGCCTTGCCGTATCATCGGACCGGTGGTGGAAAGGGGAAACTAATATTTTGCTCTATTTGTACTCTGTTACGAGTCCTTCCTGCTTGTAACTGATATATTCAGCCATGTTTCAACTACCATACTTCCAACTAATCAACAGGGTGTAGCAGCACGACCAACCAACCGACCAACCAACCAACCAACCAACCAACCAACCAACCAACCAACCAACAGGGTGTAGAAGCGCGCCGTGTCGGCAACAACGACAAACGAGTCCAGTTGCGAGGTGAGCTAGCTCTCCATGCCACAAAGAAATTGGAGCCTGGCTTTGTGGTCTCATCCTACAGGTGTGTTAATAATAGGAAAACAGGATCTTCAGTTTATCCATGGCCTGTTTCAAATTGTTCCGTGTTTAGTTGGCAGCGAAACGTTAGGTAGGCATGGTAACCGCTGAGGCCACAGTAGGCATTAACTACAATAAGTGCCCCCAATATCCCCCAATACACCATATTTTGCACCTGGTAATACCGCAGACAGAGTGTAAGGGTGTCCAAAGATTCCATCAACTGCATGCGGCAACTTGACTTGTCAAATGAGCAGGTCCCAGGGCAAATAACTAGGGAACGGCAACATGACATCATATGATGCACACAGTCTGACTAGGCCAAAGTTACCATTTAAATACAAGATCATGTGATGCAATTTGTATGACATCATATGATATCAGACTCACCTTTGGCCCAAATCATATGATATGCCAATCTCCACAAATAACGTCTAGTATCCTCTCCCACCAAATTTGCTCTCATATTCTCGTAATGACTGAGTTGTGTGTGGTGTGTTTGTGTGTAGTGTGTGTAGTGTTTGTGTGTGTGGTGTGTGTGGTGTGTGTCGTGTGTAGTATCCCCCCCCCCCAAATTATATGATATGCCGATCTCTACAAATAACAAAATAGTACCCCCCACCAATATTGCTTTCATCTTCTCAATTGGGCAACTTGACTTGTCAGGTGAGCAGGGCCCAGGGCAAATAACGCCTAGAGTAGGAGTAGGAGTATCCCCCACCAATATTGCTCTCACCTTCTCAATTTGGTAACTTGACTTGTCACGTGAGCAGGGCCCACGGTGGTGGGTGGGGTGGGGTGGGGTGGGAGAAGAGGAGGGGGTGGGGGGTGGGGTGAGGGGAAGAGGGCTTACTAGTTCCTAAGTGGCCAGCTGTTGTCACCTTACTCAGCTTTTTCTATACGTCTAGTATCCCCCATCAATATTGCTCTCATCTTCTCGTAATGGCTGAGTGTGTGTGTGGTGTGGTGGTGTGTGTGTGGTGTGTGTGTGGTGTGTGGTGTGTAGTATCGTCCCCCCACCAATATTGCTCTCATCTTCTCGTAATGGCTGAGTGTGTGTGTGGTGTGGTGGTGCGTGTGTGGTGTGGTGGTGCTTGTGTGGTGTGTAGTATCCTCCCCCCATCAATATTGCTCCCATCTTCTCGTAATGGCTGAGTGTGTGTGTGGTGTGGTGGTGTGTGTGGTGTGTAGTATCCTCCCCCCATCAATATTGCTCCCATCTTCTCAACTTGTTTATTGTGTTTATATACAGAACATTGAGTGCTAGGCATACCTGTAATGCTCCTTAAGTCTTAGTTTGATATATTTGCCTGTCTCACTGCGTGCAGTCTCGTATATCCCTCTTATTCTCCTGTCATTTGTAGCATTGCATTACTGCGTTCAATATCATATTTCCCTCTTATTCTCCGGTTGTGTGTGTTTACATACATGGCGCAGAACATTGGGTGCCAGACATGTATTTAAGTTTCCGTGTGTATCATACATCCCTCTTATTCTCCCATTGCTTGTAGCATTGCATTACTGAATGTAGTATCAAATATCTCATCTGTCTGCTGCCCGCGAAGACTATACATGGTTATCCCTCAATCTCTTATCTTTCTGCTGCGCCTTTCTTGACTTCAGGGCCTACGTCATGTTTCAACAAGAGCACACCAAACTGGCGTTCGGCAAGCACCCAGACTATCCCAAGTATGTATCATCTCAAACACAGAACAGCCCGCGCGAGTGTGTGTGCGTGTGTGTGGTGATGGTGGTGGTAGTGTGTGTGTGTGTGTGTGTGTGTGTGTGTGTGTGGTGTGTGTGTGTGTGGGGGGGGGGGGGTCAGGGGGGAAGGTGTGTGGGCACTCACCACCACCAGGAACCTTCTCAATGCAGTGAGTAGCTGTTTTGTGCCCTCGCACACAGAACAGCCCTATCCCCTATCCCAAGTATGTGTCATCATGTGTCAATGACTTCTGTCAGTAGTTCCAAGGCAGACGGTAAAACTAGAGTATGCCGGGAATCAAACCGCAGACTTACCACAAACAATGGGTATAACAATGGGTGAAAACACCGATTTGTGTACCCCACATGTTGTACACCACTCTGAGAGCCTGGGAGTTGGTGGACCTATTTGTACACCACATGTACACCACATGTTGTACACCACTCTGAGAGCCTGGCAGTTGGTGGACCTATTTGTTTACCACTTGTTGTACACCACATGTTGTACACCACTCTGAGAGCCTGGGAGTTGGTGGACCTATTTGTTTACCACTTGTTGTACACCACATGTTGTACACCACTCTGAGAGCCTGGGAGTTGGTGGACCTGTTTGTACACCACTTGTTGTACACCACATGTTGTACGCGACATGTACACCACTCTGAGAGCCTGGGAGTTGGTGGACCTGTTTGTACACCACATGTTGTACGCCACATGTTGTACACCACTCTGAGAGCCTAGGAGTTGGTGGACCTGTTTGTACACCACTTGTTGTACGCCACATGTTGTACACCACTCTGAGAGCCTGGGAGTTGGTGGACCTGTTTGTACACCACATGTTGTACACCACATGTTGTACACCACTCTGAGAGCCTGGGAGTTGGTGGACCTGTTTGTACACCACATGTTGTACGCCACATGTTGTACGCCACATGTTGTACACCACATGTTGTACACCACTCTGAGAGCCTGGGAGTTGGTGGACCTGCTTGTACACCACATGTTGTACGCCACATGTTGCACACCACATGTTGTACACCACTCTGAGAGTCATCCATGAGACACGTATGTAGTGATCAAAAGTAGTGCAGGTTGCAAAATATGCTACAAATCTGGGACTAATTGGTATGATTTCTCGCGTTGCAGGAGTGTATTCGATTGGGAAATCATGGTCGAATCGTACTGCGCCAACGATGATCATTTTATGACCATGGTAAGTTCTTTTACATCACACTAGTACGTTTGCCCGTGTGGCCGGTGGCTACCCCTCACCCATCCCGCCCAGGTCTCAAGAAATTCATATATATGTATCTCGCAATAATTGCCTGCCGACCAGGCAATGCGATGGCATGGCGTTGGTGCAGAGGATGGTAACAAATCAATTTCAATTTTCTAACAAATCAATGCTAACAAATCAATTTAACAAATCAGTGCTAACAAATTGATTTAACAAATCAATGCTAACAAATCAATGCTAACAAATCAATTTCAAATTGCGCGCGTTAGCCTGCCTGGTAGTACTTTGTAACCATGGCGAGTTCTTCTATATAGCATATCTGGTCCATAGTTTGGACCTATTGTTTTTGAACTTGCAACATTTGCAACTGCATGGTCCTTTAATTCATGATCCCGTATGAAATATCTTATGCCATATACCTTATGAACAGTGATATTTTTTTCAAATCTGGAAGTGGGTTTTCCCTAGCTTTATGGTTTTAGGCCTCCTCCACGGAAAGCGTTTTAGAGCTTTCTATAGCTTTTCGAAGCTTTTTAGGGCCATTTATGGCCAACAAATAAAAAATAACTTTTTTTACTTTATTCATAGGGATAATTTTGCTAAAACGGGGTCGAAACTAGCGATCGCTATATATAGCGGAAATAGAAATCACTGCATATGAACTGGCATGTCCATCTAGCCTGCACCATGATGTGATCTGTCTGAAGCATCATCTTACTCAGGTCCCTCTGACCTTCAGCATGACTAAGTCAAGGAACCATTGTTTTTGGGGTCAAATGCGTGGGGACTGCTTTTCCTGCCTTCTTGCTGCTCTTCAGTGTTAGTGCCGTACTGTAACTCTTTGTGTGTTTGTTTGGCGGATATGCCTTCTTAGCCTATCATGGTAACCTAAAATTGTGTTTAAATTCAATATCATCTTGGCGTATCATATCAGAGTGCAGTATTGTAGCTCTTTCATGTTTGTTTGGTGGATATGCTTTTTTACCCTATCATGGTAACCCCAGATTGTATACAAATGGAATATCATCATGGCATATCAATTGTCATGTGTTTCCCAGCACATGACCACCATGATTGCTTCACCATCATAGTGTTACCCTGAGCTATGTCGATTCTGTGGGGTATGGCAACCTTGCTGCTCTCGTCAATGATTGCATTATCTACCCCTTTGGACCCCCAGAGAAAGAAGCAGCTGAAAATCTACAGGTACAGTATCACATGCATTTCCCCTGCTCATTCATGAGGTGTTCATGCCTTGTGTGTACTGTGCACTGTGTACTGCCTATTGCGTTGTGTCTTTAGCAATGGGGTCCATGCCTTGTGTGTACTGTGCACTGCCTATTGCGTTGTGTCTTTAGCACTGGGGTTCATGCCTTGTGTGTACATGTGTACTGCCTATTGCGTTGTGTCTTTAGCACTTGGGGGTCCATGCCTTGTGTGTACTGTGTACTGCCTATTGCGTTGTGTCTTCAGCACTGGGGTTCATGCCTTGTGTTTGTACTGTGCACGTGTGTACTGCCTATTGCGTTGTGTCTTTAGCACTGGGGTCCATGCCTTGTGTGTACTGTGTACTGCCTATTGCATTGTGTCTTCAGCACTGGGGTTCATGCCTTGTGTGTACTGTGCACTGTGTACTGCCTATTGCGTTGTGTCTTTAGCACTGGGGTTCATGCCTTGTGTGTACTGTGCACTGTGTACTGCCTATTGCGTTGTGTCTTTAGCACTGGGGTTCGTGCCTTGTGTGTACTGTGCACTGCCTATTGCGTTGTGTCTTTAGCACTGGGGTTCATGCCTTGTGTGTACTGTGCACTGTGTACTGCCTATTGCGTCGTGTCTTTAGCACTGGGGTTCATGCCTTGCGTGTACTCTGCACTGTGTACTGCCTATTGAGTTGTGTCTTTAGCACTGGGGTCCATGCCTTGTGTGTACTGTGTACTGCCTATTGCGTTGTGTCTTCAGCACTGGGGTTCATGCCTTGTGTGTACTGTGCACTGTGTACTGCCTATTGCGTTGTGTCTTTAGCACTGGCGTTCATGTGCCATGTGTCACTTATCATGATGCCATTATGTCCTATGTTTCTTGCATTCGACCACCACGGGGCCGGCGCAAAACATTGCTACCATCTCAATTTGTAGGGTGATGATTCTGACGAAGATAAAGAAGACTACGAAGGTAGAGAGAAGGAGTACTACGAGTGTGGCGAAGGGGGCCAAGTTGGCGATGAGAATGCCAGGTAGGAGCTCAAGCTCTTATAATGTACAACATGTGTGGGCTTTAGATCAATGATTTTACTTGGTTGGTTGGTACCTCAGTTTGGACTGTTTTTTTTATGGGATGAAAATCCTTGCAAAAAAATGCAGGGAGGAACTCAAGATTTACTACTCTGTTTTATTTATGGGATTGTATGGGATACTTGTGATGCGAACAGACATTAGCTGCACACCTAGCTCAATCAATGATTTTACTGATGTAGGGCTTTCTCAGCTCTTCTTTCTGAACTCTCAGTGGGTGCTGTTTTTTGGATGGGATGAAAATCCTTGCAAAAAAATGCTAGGTTGGAACTCAAGCTTTAATACTCTATAGGACTGTATGGGATACATGTGATGCGAACAGAAATTAGCTTCACACCTAGCTCAATCAATGATTTTACTTAACGGTATGTCGGGCTTTCTCAGCCCTTCTTTCTGAACCTTCAGTGGGGGCTGTTTTTTGTACTGGTTCCCACTTCCTGGGGTGTAAACGCATTCATCAAAATACATGTATCTCCATAGTTGCGGAAGTCCTGAAACGAATTGCTGACGGGAGCTCAAGCTTTCAGAATATGTGGGATTGTGTGGGATATCTCCATAGGTGCCGAAGTCTGAATCCGATGGTTTCAGGCTATGACCTCAGTCCAAAGACAAATATTTGGTGGCAATAAGTTGCCCAATCACATCAGTTCAATGTATAAATACTCCAGGAATGTTTCCCACACTATATATAGCGATCGCTAGTTTTGACCCCGTTTTAGTGAAATTATCGCTACAAAAAGTTTGTTTTTGCCTATCTCTCTAGACACTTGTATGGGATTTAGACCACTGGGGGATTTAGACCAATGTTTGATCAGTGACGTTTGCTGTCTTTCATTAATTGCTGTAGTTCACCCACCATTGACTCAGCTGTTCTTGACCACATCTTGAAAAGTATAAGAGAATTCAACTCGCAGCCTGCAAGTATACCAGGACCCACCCCTTGGCACAAGCAACATCATCACGTCCTAAATGTATGCCAAACCTACACAGCTCAACCTGCACCCCTACAAGCCACCCTTCCATACCTCACGGCCACATACTTCGACACAAATCAACAACAACACACTAGCCCCTGGGCCAATCACCAGGGGACCCTCCGGGCCACCCTACTATTGTTGTTCACCCACCATTGGCTCCGCTGTTCTTGACCACTATGGGGAGTTAGTGAGCTAGTAACTTCATTAGACTTCCATGCCAGCCTTACACACCTCACAACCACAGACTTCAACACAAGTCAACATCTGCTGTCTTTCAGAGATTGTTGTTGTTCACCCACCATTGACTCTTCTTGACCCTTGACCACGTTGAAAGCTGCTGACAGTGTTTTTTCCACTCACACTCACAAACCCACACACACCCACACTTGCATGCCCTAAAAAAACATACAACCAGTACACAGAACTCACAGAAAAAGTACTTGGGCATTAGTGGGTCAGCTTGCACACCCACAAACCCACCCACACCCTCATCGCAGGCTACTACCAGTCAACATTCGCGGCTTTCCTTTTCTTTTCCTGGTTGTGACCTTACCGATTAAACCAGGTCAAGAGCTGCTGTTCAAGTATGGCTACAGTTACTGGTGAGATATAGCAGCCATGTTGTTCTGGTTGTGACTTCACCGATTGGGTGGGTCAAGAGCTGCTATTGAAGTATGGCTACAGCTACTGGTGAGATATAGCAGCCATGTTGTTCTGGTTGTGACTTCACAGATTTAAGTGGGTCAAGAGCTGCTATTGAAGTATGGCTACAGCTACTGGTGAGATATAGCAGCCATGTTCTTCTGGTTGTGGCTTCACCGATTGAAGCAATTTCAAAAGCTGCTATTCAAGTATGGCTACAGCTACTGGTGAGATATAGCAGCCATCTAGGAGGTATGTTTTGGGCTGCAGGCAGTCTGCTGTGGGCTGAGCCATTCAGCTTTGGGCTACCACAGATATAGCTAGGGAACGGCAATATGATATCATATGACATCATGTCTCCATATGATATCATTTGATGCCGGCAGTCTGACTAGGCCAAAGTTACCATTTAAATACAATGTCATATGATGTAATTTGTATGATATCGTATGATATCATATTCACCTTTGGCTAACATCATATTCACCTTTGGCTAACATCGTATTCACCTTTGGCTAACATCATGTTCACCTTTGGCTAACATCATGTTCACCTTTGGCTAACATAATATTCACCTTTGGCTAACATCATATTCACCTTTGGCTAACATCATATTCACCTTTGGCTAACATCATATTCACCTTTGGCTAACATCGTATGGTATGCCGATCCCTATATATAAGTTGTATTTAACCTAGTCAGACAGCGGGCATCAAATGATATCATCTGATGAAATGATACGATGTGATATTATATTCACCTTTGGCTAACATCGTATGGTATGCCAATCCCTAGATATAGCAGCACTACTAGATATAGAAGTACTTTGTTATGTAGACATAGCACTGTAAGCACTTTGTTATGTAGATATAGCAGCACTACTAGATATAGCAGCACTACTAGATATAGCAGCACTACTAGATATAGCAGCACTACTAGATATAGCAGCACTACTAGATATAGCAGCACTACTAGATATAGCAGCACTACTAGATATAGCACTGTAAGTACTTTGTTATGTAGCTATAGCAGCACTACTAGATATAGCAGCACTACTAGATATAGCAGCACTACTAGATATAGCACTACTAGATATAGCAGCACTACTAGATATAGCAGCACTACTAGATATAGCACTACTAGATATAGCAGCACTTTGTTGAGTACCGTATATCCTCCAAACAGCGATGCTCTTTTATGCTACACTAAGCACAGTTGCTGAATGCTGATCACCTCAAACTCTACACCCTTCTAGGTCTCTCTCTATTTCTCTGGTTAACAGTATTACACAATTAAATTGCGGTCCAGCCACATAGTAACAAGTCCTTGGCAGCGTCGCTAGCAACGCGGAAAATTGGCGGAGTGGGTTGGCAACGGAGCGAAATGCGGCAACGGTTATGGAGCTGACCGAAGCCAGTTAGTTATGAGACAGTTGGCTGACGTGTCAGGCTTCAATTTTTTGGTTGGTCGGTCGGACGGATGCACAAACGGACAACGGGGTTACCCTTGGGGCTCCCGCCCCCCAGAAGCTCCGCCAAAAACAAAAACATCTTGATTTATAACCAATAAATAATTAGCCAGCCAGCCAGAAACCAACTATATATTTCAAATACAGTAAGTCATCTAGTCTCTCTCTCTCTCTCTCTCTCTCTCTCTCCCTCTCACACACACACTCCACACACACACCACCATCACCAGGTCGACTCTGCAGAGCAGCATTGAGCGCATGGAAGCCTTCAATCGTGAGTCCGTAAATCAGCTACGAGCATCAACTCAGAGCCTGCACCAGTCTGATGCAGCCCAGCCTCCACGCACCACCTTGGACCCACTTGCCTCAGTCCAGGGTGTCAGCAACGCTCGTAGCGATGCCGGTCCCAGTGCTGGTGCCAGTGGAGGTATTTCACACAATGTAAGTATGCAGGATGAGGGGAACGGGGGGGGGGGGGGGGGGGGGGGGGGGGAGGGCAAGAATAAAGTTATCTGACCGCATCATAGGAAGTTGTTGTTTTCAACCCTGATCCCCCCCCCCCCCCCCCCCCCCCCCCCCCCCCCCCCCCCCCGCCCCCAACAGGAGGCCTCATATCTGAACCCCCAGGCAGTGATACGTAGTGAAATCCATGCGCATCATCTCAAGAAGGTCTTTTTAACCATGCAATGCGAGCTAAGGATTTTGGGCGGAGCCCCCTCTTCAACCCGCCCCCAGGGTTACCCATTTGTCCGTCTGTAGGTACGACCGACCGACCGACCGTTTGACGGAGACTAAGCCTGACACGTCAGCCAACGGTCTCGTGTTAGTTAAACTTGCTTCCGTTGCAACCTGTCGCTCTGTCGCGAACACTCTTCGCCAATTTGTAGCATCGCATGCGATATTGCATAGAACTTGTTCTGCAGTCAAGTCAAGCCAAGCCAAGGTGTGCTTGACAAATTTACACAAGTGGGGTGGGGTGGGGTGGGGTGGGTGTGCTTGACAGGTGGGGTGGGTGTGCTTGACAAATTTACACAAGTGGGGTGGGGTGGGGTGGGTGGGGTGGGTGTGCTTGACAAATTTACACAAGTGGGGTGGGGTGGGGTGGGTGTGCTTGACAGGTGGGGTGGGTGTGCTTGACAAATTTCTAGAATGCAACAAAGTGCATTTTTGGCAGAGCCTCCCCTTCTGGGGGGCGGGAGCCCCCAGGGTTACCTTTTTGTCCGTCTGACTGACCGACCGAAAAATTGAAGCCTGACATGTCAGCCAACTGTCTCATAACTAACTTGCTTCGGTCAGCTCCATAGTTGCCACCTTACGTTCCGTTGCCAACACACTCAGCCATTTTTTAGCGTCGCTTGCGACGCTGCATAGATCTTGTTAGGTATATATTCGTGGTGCCAGCTTACCATCTTCCTTTCCTGGAGGATGCTAGTAGGTTAACTAATATAAGTATTTAAAAAACTAATATTAACTAATATTATTACAGTGTCACAATAATATTAGTTTGTCAAATAAATTCGAAATTCTGGTGAGACGGCTCGTCCGACTTATATTATATACTATTATCTGATATTATTTACTCACGTATATTATATAACATAGCCTCCCCTAGATGCTAGTGGGCACAGTATTCCCAGCTTAAGAAGAATTGTTACAAGGTTCTATACGGCGGCAATACGGCGGCCAACCGTCTGCAAACTACTAGCTCTTGACCCACTTCAATCCCAAACTTAGGGCCAAGCAGCAGGTACACATACATAAATTAATAGTATACCTTATTACGAGGCTCGAGGTTGAGGGGGGCAGCCCTCTGCTTGCATCGGGGCAAGCCACCAATACAAAGGCACAGCACACACAGCTCAGGGCCGTTACAAGGGTCTATTCTGCGGCAATTGGGGTGGTGGTAGTGGTGGCAATGGTAGTGTGGGGTGGTGGAGAGGATGGGAGGATGGGGGGAGGGAGGGAGGGAGGATGGGGTTAAAATCTCTGTTAGTCAGTACGTCAGTCACAGGACAACATTTTCAGGTTCCATGAAAAGCAACAAAACTTGATCATTCTATCTTGTAATGCAATTGTATGTAAATAATGCAATTGTATGTAAATAATGCAATTAGTTATCTTACAACTGTCTGCAAACTACCAGCTCTTGACCCTCTTCAACCCCACCAACAAAACTGGACTACTCCTGGACCACCCCCAATTTGATCTCCTGGACTACACCAGGAGTGTCAAGACACACACACACTCATACAAACAATACACAACACACACACACGCACACACAGGTGGCACCAGAGGTGGCTATGAGTGGCATCCACCGATTGCTGGACTACTCTTTGACCACCCCCAATTTCATCCCCTGGACTACACCAGGACTGTCAAGACACACACACACACACACACACACACTCACGCAAACACACACAAAACACACAGGTGGCACCGGAGGTGGCTATGAGTGGCATCCACCAAGCATGCGCTCAGGGCCGTGGCCAGTATGGTAACACCAGGGGGGGTGCTGACATGGAGGATGCAGAGGTGGTATCTGACGGCGACTCTGCAGAAGGCCCCATGGCCCCTCCCCCCCCCAGGGCTGGATCACAACAGCGAGTGCAGCCCAATCCTTTTGATGACTCCGACTCCGACGGCGGAGGGGTTAGTGCACCGCCTGTGTCGAGGCAGCCATCAGCCAGCCAGCCAGCAAGGCAGCCAGCAACCAGCCAGCAACGTCAAGTGTACCGCACCATGCGTATGTTATTTTTTCTTTCTTTTTTTCTTTCTTTTTTCTTTTCCCCCGTATTTCTTTATTGCTTGCACCTTATGTGTCAAGGCAGCCAGCCAGCAAGGCAGCCATCAACCAGGTAGCCAGCAAGGCAACCAGCAACGACAAGTGTACCTTACCATGCGCGAGTACCTTCTTTTCTTTTTTTCTATTTCGCCGTATTGCTTTATTGCTTTAACGGCATGTTTCGAGGCAGCCATCAACCAGCCAGCCACTACAAGTACCACGAGTGAGGACATTTTTTGCTCTTTTCCTTTTTCCTTGTTTTTTCGATTTTTGGCCGCATTGCTTTATTGCTGTGTCACGCCGCACGAAACGAAACAGTGCAGGTGTTATGCAACGCAGCCAACTGACCAACCAACAAATGAGCTAGCCACTTCAAGTACCATGCGTGAGGACATTTTTTGCTCTTTTGCTTTTTCCTTGTTTTTTCGCTTTTTGGCCGCATTGCTTCATTGCTGTGTCACGTCGCACAAAACAAAACAGTGCAGGTGTTATGCAACACAGCCAACTGACCAACCAACAAATGAGCTAGCCACTACAAGTACCATGCGTGAGGACATTTTTTGCTCTTTTCCTTTTTCCTTGTTTTTTCGCTTTTTGGCCGCATTGCTTTATTGCTGTGTCACGTCGCACAAAACAAAACAGTGCAGGTGTTATGCAACACAGCCAACTGACCAACCAACAAATGAGCTAGCCACTACAAGTACCATGCGTGAGGACATTTTTTGCTCTTTTCCTTTTTCCTTGTTTTTTCGCTTTTTGGCCGCATTGCTTTATTGCTGTGTCACGTCGCACAAAACAAAACAGTGCAGGTGTTATGCAACACAGCCAACTGACCAACCAACAAATGAGCCAGTCAAACTAAAAGCAAGAGACACCACCAACGACAATTAAAATACTACTTCTCACCAGCTCAAAAAATAAATCATTAATTCCGATCAACTCAACAGTGACAACATTAATCTCCACCAGCTCGACAATGACAGTATTCATTCCCATCACCACCATAGTTGTTCTTTTTAGCTTTGAGCAGCATATTCCAGGCAGCTCACCGAGCCAGTCACTGGGCTAAGCCCCAAGATTTCCACAGTTCTGGCCAGCAGATTCTGTCAGCTTTCAGGCACACTAGGTTGCATTACCTTTGGCTGAATAGCCAGTCAGGGGATGCTGCCTAGAAGATGCTGCTCGAAGCTGAAAATAAAAAAACTATGGTTGAGTTAGTGGGAGTAGGAGAAGCTGCTACTTTTAGCTGAAAATAATAACACTGAGCTCAACAATTAAAATATTCATTCCCACCAGATCAACAATGACAAGTAAAAGATACATTCCCACCAGATCAACGATGACGATATTTATTCCCACCAGCTCACACCCAATGTCAGCATGTCGACCCTAATTGCTCATTCCAATTTGCAGCAGGGCCCACCAGCTCCACTATTACAATCAATTACAATATTCAATCGCACCAGCTCAACGATGACAATTAAAATATTTATTCTCACCAGCGCAACGATGACAATATCATCATTCCCACCAGCTCACACCCAATGTCAGCGTGCCGACCCTAATTGCTCTTTCTGTCTTGCAGCATGGCCCACCAGCGCAACGATGAAAATATTAATTCCCACCAGCTCACACCCACTGTCGGCATGTTGACCCTAATTGCTCTTTATGTCTTGCAACACGGCCCTAGAACAATGACAAGTAAAAAATTAATTCCCACCAGCTCACACCCAATGTCGGCATGTCGACCCTAATTGCTCTTTCTGCCTCGCAGCACGGCCCTAGTACAGCGGCAAGTAAAATAATCATTCACACCATCTAAACAATGACAAGAAACGATTCATTCACAACAGCTCAACAATGGCAATGACAAGATTCAAACCCACCACCCAACGTTGGCTTATCGACCCTAATTACTCTTTCTGTCTTGCAGCACGGCCCCAGTACAGCGACAGCGAAGACGAAGATGAAGAGATCGAATTTGATAGGTAGGTGGACGGATTTGGTTAGGTAGGTTCAGTGGTTGATTGGTAGGTGGACGAATTTAGTTAGGAAGGTTCAGTATTTGATAGGTAGGTGGACGAATTTGGTTAGGTAGGTTCAGTGGTTGATTGGTAGGTGGATAAATTTAGTTAGGTAGGTTCAGTGGTTGATTGGTAGGTGGACGAATTAGTTAGGTTGGTTCAGTATTTGATTGTTAGGTGGGCGAATTTGGTTAGGTAGGTTTAGCATTTCATAGGTAGCTGGACAATTGAAGATGGCAATAGGTAGGTAGGAAGGTAGGTTCAGTATATGATAGGTAGGTGGACGGATTTGGTTAGGTAGGTTCAGTGGTTGATTGGTAGGTGGACGGATTTGGTTAGGTAGGTTCAGTGGTTGATTGGTAGGTGGACGGATTTGGTTAGGTAGGTTCAGTGGTTGATTGGTAGGTGGACGGATTTGGTTAGGTAGGTTCAGTGCTTGATTGGTAGGTGGACGGATTTGGTTAGGTAGGTTCAGTATTTCATAGGTAGCTGGACAATTGAAGATGGCAAAAGGTAGGTAGGTTCAGTACTTCATAGGTAGCTGGTGGATTGAAGATGACAATAGATATGTAGGTAGGTAGGTAGATTCAGTATTTGATTGTTAGGCGGACGATCGAAGATGGCAATAGGTAGGTAGGTTCAATATTTGATAGGTAGGTGGATAATTGAAGATGACAATATGTAGTTAGATAGGTTCAGTATTTGATTGGTAGGTTCATTGTACGCATTTGGTGGTGGGGCCCACTGCAAGCAAACGTGCTGGCCCCCTCAACCACATGCCTCGTAATAAGGCGTATTATATATTCATTGTATGCATTGCATTCTTGAGGTTGCCACAGGCTAAAGGCACTTCCTGGACTTGACATAATCAACATTATGTTGAGAATACAAAATCAATATTATGTTGAGAATACAAAATCAATATTATGTTGAGAATACAAAATCAATATTATGTTGAGAATACCAGAAGAAGCTGATGACACTAAAGTTAAACACGCCTGATGAACTTCCCCCCCCCCCTTCCCCCTTATAAAATATTTCATCTTTTTCGACCCCATCAGGGGGTATTTTGATTTTTGCACCCTCCCGGTCTTATAATTATTTGATGCCCTATGGTACTATTAAGCAATTGCAATGGTGTGCCCCCTCTATGTTTTCTCGTGCGCTGCACCAACCCCACGGAGCATGATGCACAGAGCGCGGATTCCGGGTGGGTAGGGGGGGCATTTTTGACAAGTTTAGCCAGACCCATGCGTTGCCATGCAGCTACGTAAGGCGAGATGTTGGTAGAAAACAAAACAGGGGCAATGGTGTTCACATCTCAGGCTAATAGTCTACGTAAGCAACCCAACCAGTCCAAACCCAACCTAATTTTTACCAATCCAAACACAAACCCGACCCAACCTAACTAAACCCAACCCAACCAATC
Source organism: Chlamydomonas sp. ICE-L (assembly GCA_013435795.1). Lineage (NCBI taxonomy): Eukaryota > Viridiplantae > Chlorophyta > Chlorophyceae > Chlamydomonadales > Chlamydomonadaceae > Chlamydomonas > Chlamydomonas sp. ICE-L. The sequence continues at coordinate 5,842,766 of JACBWV010000610.1, read as the reverse complement.
CAAATCCAACCCTACCAATCCTAACACAAACTCAAGCCAAACCAATCCAACTAAGCCTGACCCACCCAACCCAAACCCAACCCAACCCTAGCAATCCAACCACAAAAACCAAACCAACGCAACTAAACCCGACCCAACCAATCCAATCTCAAACCCAACGCAACCAAACTACCCCCCCCCCCCCTGCTTGCCTTGCAGGAAGAGAGGCTGCGCACTGCAGAACCTGGAAATGGCTGTGGTTGGCTTCCTGTCAAAACGCAAAATGGCGAACTTGAAGCAAATCAAGTGAGTATGCAAAAATGTCAAAATGACAAATTTGAAATATATCAAGTGAGTATGCTAAAAATGCCAAAATGGCAAATTTGAAATAAATCAAGTGATTAAGCAAAAAATGTCAAAATGGCAAATTTGAAGCAAATCAAGTGAGTATGCAAAAATGGCAAAATGGCAAATTTGAGATATATCAAGTGAGTATGCTAAAAATGTCAAAATGGCAAATTCGAAATAAATCAAGTGATTAAGCAAAATATGTCAAAATGGCAAATTTGAAATATATCAAGTGAGTATGCTAAAAATGCCAAAATGGCAAATTTGAAATAAATCAAGTGATTAAGCAAAAAATGTCAAAATGGCAAATTTGAAGCAAATCAAGGGAGTATGCAAAAATGGCAAAATGGCAAATTTGAGATAAATCAAATGAGTATGCGAAAAATGTCAAAATGGCAAATTTGAAATACATCAAGTGAGTATGCTAAAAATGCCAAAATGGCAAATTTGAAATAAATCAAGTGATTAAGCAAAAAATGTCAAAATGGCAAATTTGAAGCAAATCAAGGGAGTATGCAAAAATGGCAAAATGGCAAATTTGAGATCAATCAAGTGATTGAGCAAAAAATGTCAAAATGGCAAATTTGAAATGAATCAAGTGAGTATGCAAAAAATGGCAAAATGGCAAATTTGAAATCTATCAAGTGAGTACGCAAAAAATGGCAAATTTGAAATCAATCATGTGAGTATGCAAAAAATGTCAATTTGGCAAATTTGAAATAAATCAAGAGAGTATGGAAAAAATGTCAAAATGGCAAATTTGAAATAAATCAAGTGAGTATGCACAAAATGTCAAAATGGCAAATTTGAAATAAATCAAGTGATTAAGCAAAAAAAAGTCAAAATGGCAAATTTGACATAAATCAGGTAAGCATGCAACTGCCAAATTAAACATATACATGAGCAGAATTGCCAATTCAACACCTCCCTCGTGTATGTGCAGCGCAACCAGTGTTTGTGTGTGTGTGCAGTGCAATGTGTGTGTGGGGAGTGCCATGTGTGTGTGTGCAGTGCAACCTGTTTGTGTGTGTTTGTGCAGTGCAGTGCAATGTGTGTGTGCAGTGTAACCTGTATGTGTGTGTGCAGCGCAACTATATTTGTGTGTGTGTATGTGTGTTTGTGTGTGTATATATGTATGTGTATGAGTGAGAATGTGTATGTGTATGCGTACATGTGTGGAGTGCTATGTGTGTGTATTTTGTGTGTGTGTGTGAATGCATGTGTGTGTGCATGCAGTGCAATGTGTTGTAAAACATGATTTCATGCTATGTGATCCCAAATCAGGTGAACATGCAGAAGGGGCAAATGGCAAATTTGAAACATATCATGTGAGCATGCAAAGCACAAATACCTACACACACACCGTACCCCACCACATGCTACAGCTAGTTCTGGTGGGGTAGGGAGTGATGGGGTGAGGAGGGTGTGAGTAAGGTGGGATGGGGGGAGTGTGCATTTTGGTATCATCTCACAACATATCATGTGAGCATGCAAAACGGGCAAAAAACTGATCCCATGCTACCAATGGCGTGGACGGCTAGGCCCTGTGAATCTCTGTATTGTACTTTTATTCATGGAGAGTAAAATACATACTTATGGCTAAGTTATGGTTATAATATTCATACATCAATGCAGACCCAGTGCGTTCTCGTTCCTGTTCTTGCTGTTATAGTTCTGATCAGCAACAGCTACACATATGGTCATAAATCCTTAGTCCAGTGCAGTCCAGTGCATTGAGCAACCCGAGTCCACAAGTCCCACTGATCTGCTTTTTATTCTTGTTTCTGTTCTTGTTCCTGTCCTTGTTCTTGCTGTTATACTTCTGATCAGCAGCAACAGCACCACCATGCATATGGTCATAAAGTCATATCAGCTCAGTGCAGTCTAGTGCGTTGAACAACCTAGGTCCACAAGTGACGAGTCCCACTGAGCTGCTTATAACTCCTGTCCCTGTGTCTGTTCTCGTTCCTGTTCTTGCTGTTCTTTTTCTGATCAGCACCACCACCACCGCCACAATGCATCACTGTCACCGTCACCACAACCATTACTAGCATCATCAACGGCAGCAGGATACTAATGTGTCTGCTAATAACTATTGCACTTATTCACAGGCAACAATACATTAGAATATGTAGAAATTCACGGTTACACAATACATTAGAATATGTAGAAATTCACATTTACACATAACATTAGAATATGTAGAAATTCACATTTACACAATACATAAGCATATGTAGAAACATACAATTACATAATACATTAGCATATGTAGAGGAGCATGGAGATGTTGGTAGGGTTCTGGTGTCATGGCAGCAGAAGAAATAATGAGAACGCATGGTGGGGCGTGATATTAAGGGAGCCCCATCGGACGGCGTTAAAGAACAGGCTGTTGCTTTACCTGGACAAAGCTACCATGGCGGTTGACACCGACCGCGAACACTTAAGCGCACCCGTAAGGATTCGAATCCAGCACCCACATCGGTTCAACAATCTCAACCATCGAACCATTCGTCGAAATGGATGTGTTCTAATAACCATTGCGCTTGTTCACGTGCAGGCACCGATCGACAGATAAGGGGTGGCCCAAGGATGTGGACATCTACCGATTCGTTACCGCACGGCCCCATCTCTTTGCACCTGTTCAAGGTGCGTGTGTGTGCTGTGTGTGGTGCGTGTGTGATTCGTATGTTGTGTTGTGTATGGTGTGTGTGGTGCCTGTGTGGTGTGTGTTATGCGTGTGTGATGCTTGTGGTGTGTTTGTTGTGTGTGTGGTGTGTGTGATGCGTGTGATGCGTGTGGTGTGTGTGTGAGCGTGTGATGCGTGTGGGGGTTAAGTCCGAAACGTGTACACTTGACTCTAGTCTCATTAGCATCTATAGTGCCACATCTCTTTGCGCATGTTCAAGGTGATAGTACCAGCAACTGTAGTGCCACCCTCTTTGCGCATGGCCAAGGTGAGAGTGCCGGCAACTGCAGTGTTGCGTAGCGCCACAATGTAATGGAAGTCCATGCATGACTGTTGTGATGCTCCCAAACAAACCCCGCTAATATAAATGTGTGTGTCCAGTTATCACTAGGGGCATATCATATGATGTTGACCAAAGGCGGGTACCATATCATATGATATCATGCATCATATGATATTGTATATAACTGGTAACTTTGGCCTAGTCAGACAGCCGGCATCATATGATTGCATATGATGACATGATATCATATAATGTCATATTGCCGTTCACTAGTTATCACTGAAATGACGCTCCCTTGCTTTGCTGGCTAACTGTGTCTTCAAATCTGCAAGTTTTATTGGCGGAGCCTTCCCTTCAGGGAAGCAGGAGCCCCCAGGGTTACCCATTTGTCCGTCCGACCGACCGACGGACCATCCGTCTGGCCAAGACAAAGCCTGTCACGTCAGCCAACGGTCTCGTAACTAACTCGCTTCCGTTGCCACCTGTCGCTCCGTCGCAAACACCTCTCAGCCAATGTTTAGCTTTTTATGCGACACTGCATATGACTTGTATTAAAAGGGTCTCTCAGTGAACCCACTTTAATCTGCGAGCAATAGCTGTATAAGGGATATTGCGCACCCAACAACCCACACCCCACACCCTGCACCCAACAACCCTGCACCCACCATCCTGCACCCAACAACCCACACCCACCACACTGCACCCAACAGCCCACACCCAAGAACCTGCATATGGCGCAATAGCTGTACCATATAAGGAATAAGGTGCACATGTTGATGACTGATCCATCTTATCGGTGTCATGTTGCATGCAGCTTTTATTTTCAGACGTCGTGTCGCCACTGCATCGCCATTCCGCCGCTGCATGGCGAAGCATGGGCTTTACGCTGTCCTGCTAAACCCCCCGGGCTTTGCGCTCCGCCATGCGATGGCTACGCAACAATCTTGAAATCATGCTTGAGTAGCCCAAGTAAATACTCAACCTGGCCTACCGAAATCTGAAATAAAAAACACTGATTGAATGCAGGGCTGAGAGATAGGTTCCTGACCTACTCACTGTGTGAGGATGCCCAGGTGCGTTGGGTGGGTGGTGGGGAAAACAGAAAAGCTTATTTTTTGGCAGAGTACTAGGGATACTATCCCTGGCATAGAAGTTCAAAATTTCGAAAAGAGAAATCAGCAGTAAGAGGAGACGAGAGAAAAAAGGGCTAAGGGATAGGTTCCTGACATACCAACTGTGTGGAGATGCACAGGTGTGTTGGGTGGGTGGGTGGGTGGGTGGGTGGGGGGGGGGGGGGGGGGGGGGGGGTAACAGAGAAAAACATATTTACTGGCACTGAGAGTACTAGGTGTGTGTTTTTGGAACCACTAGTACATGGACACATTTCCCTGGTGTGTGTGTGGGGGGAAGGGGGGGGGGGGGGGGGGGGAATTCCTAGATTTGGTTCTAGGTTATGTGGGTTGGGGTATGGGTTAGGTTAGGTGGGTTGGTGTGTGTGAAGGAGCTCAGGTGCGCTCATTCCTTAGCGCTGATTTTAGCTGCAAAGGGTGACAGTAGGGATCATCTAGCACTTAAAGGGGAGCTCTGATTTAACTGTAAAGGGTTGAGAGATGTGTTTGTTCATTCCTGGATTTGGTTCTAGGTTATGTGGGTTGGGGTTAGGAGGGTTGGGTTGGGGTTACGTGGGTCAGATTTGGTGGGTTGGTGTGTGTGAAGGTGCTCAGGTGTGTTCATTCCTTAGCGCTGATTTTAGCTGTAAAGGGTTGAGAGATATGTTCCTGCGTTGATCAACAGAAAGAGATTGACCACGCCCTGTTGCTGCTGATGCTCAACCTCGTGGACTACATAGCATTCAAGAGACGGCCTCTGTTAAAAACAAAAGCTTTATTATGCGACAACAAGTACCCATCCCCTACCTTGTAAGCTGCTGGTGCGGGTTCTCCCCTGCGCTGCCCAACAAAAAGAGTTTGACCACACCCTGCTAATGTTTCACAAAGCTGGCATCATATTATCTGTGTGCACACCATGCAAGTCCCCATGCTGTAGCATGCTGCTGGTGCAGGAGCTTGTCTGCGCATCTCAACAGAAAGAGTTTGACCACACCCTGCTAATGTTTCACAAAGCTGGCATCATATTATCTGTGTGCACACCATGCAAGTCCCCATGCTGCTGGTGCAGGAGCTTGTCTGCGCATCTCAACAGAAAGAGTTTGACCACGCCCTGTTGCTGCTGAAGATAAACCTTCTGGACTACATGGCTGTACAGAAATGGTCTTTGTTAAAATCATACGCTTTAATATGCAACACCAAGTACCCATATTTTACCTTGTGAGCTGCTGGTGCAGGAGCTTGTCTGCGCATCTCAACCGAAAGAGTTTGATCGCGCCCTGTTGCTGCTGAAGCTCAACCTCCTGGACTACATAGCATTCAAGAGACGGCCTCTGTTAGAAACAAAAGCTTTAATATGCATCTCCAATTGCCCATGTCTTACTTTGTGAGCTGCTGGTGCAGGAGCTTGTCTGCGCATCTCAACAGAAAGAGTTTGATCGGGCCCTGTTGGTGCTGAAGCTAAACCTCCTGGACTACATGGCTGTCAAGAGACAACCTCGGATCGATATCACCGCGCTCGTCCTTTCTGATGTGATACAAAGCCAAGTACGCAGTGCAATCAGCATCTTGCCCTTTATGAAGGTACAGTTCACTGTTTTTGGGGGGGTTTGACACCCTTTTATTTAGCTTGAAAGGGTGCATATTCAGCTTAAAAGGTGCATATTTATTTAGCTTAGAAGGGTGCATATGTATTACGCTTGAAAGGGTGCATATGTATTAGCTTGAAGGGGTGCATATGTATTACCGCTTGAAAGGGTGCCATATGTTTACGCTTGAAAGGGTGCCTATGTATTAGCTTGAAAGGGTGCATAGTATTAGCCTTGAAAGGGTGCATATATATTAGCTTGAAAGTGTGCATATGTTTAGCTTGAAAGGGTGGCTTAATGTATTACTCTTGAAAAGGGTGGCTATGTATTTAGCTTGAAAGGGTGCATATGTATACGCTGAAAGGGTGCAATAATGTATTATTACGCTTGAAAGGGTGCATATGTATTCGCTTGAAGGGTGCTATGTATTAGCTTTGAAAGGGTGCAATATGTTTAGCCTTAAAGGTGCATATGTAATTAAGCTGAAAGGGTGCATATGTTATTAGCTTGAAGAGGGTGTCATATGTATTAGCTTGAAAGGGTGCTATGTATTAGCTTGAAGGTGCAATATGTATTAGCGCTTGAAAGGGTGCATATGTATTACGCTTGAAAGGGTGCCTATGTATTTACCCTTGAAAGGGTGCCTGGTATTACTTGGAAGGGTGCATATGTATTATCTTGAAAGGGTGCATATTTATTGCTTGACAGGGTGCATATGTATTACGCTTGAAAGGGTGCATATGTATTAGCTTGAAAGGGTGCATATGTATTAGCTTGAAAGGGTGCATATGTATTACGCTGTGAAAGGGTGCATATGTATTACGCTTGAACGGGGGTGCTATGTATTAGCTTGAAAGGGTGCATATGTATTACGCTTGAAAGGGTGCATATGTATTACGCTTGAAAGGGTGCATATGTATTAGCTTGAAAGGGTGCATATGTATTAGCTTGAAAGGGTGCATATGTATTACGCTTGAAAGGGTGCATATGTATTAGCTTGAAAGGGTGCATATGTATTAGCTTGAAAGGGTGCATATGTATTAGCTTGAAAGGGTGCATATGTATTACGCTTGAAAGGGTGCAATGTATGTTACGGCCTTGAAAGGGGGTGCATATGTATTACGCTTGAAGGGTGCCATATGTATTGCTTGGAAGGGTGCATTGTATTAGCTGAAAGGGTGCATATGTATTAGCTTGAAAGGGTGCATATGTATTAGCTTGAAAGGGTGCATATGTATTAGCTTGAAAGGGTGCATATGTAATTAGCTTGAACGGGTGTCATAATGTAATTACCTTGAAAGGGTGCATATGTATTACGCTTTAAGGGGGCATATTGTATTACTTGAAAGGGTGCAAATGTTTTGCTTAAAGGTTGTCATATGTATTAGGCTTGAAAAAGGGTGCATATGTATTAGCTTGAAGAAAATGGTGCAGATGTATTAGCTTGAAAGGTGCATATGTTTAGCTTGAAAGGGTGCGTATGTATTACGCTTGAAAGGGTGCTATGATGTACGCTGAAAGGTTCATATGTTTAGCTTGAAAGGGCTCATATGTATTAGCTTGAAAGGGTGATATGTATTACGCTTGAAATGGTGTCTATGTATTACGCTTAAGGGTGCATATGTATTTCCGCTTAAAGGGTGCATATGTCTTGCTTGAAAGGGTGCATATGTATTAGCTTGAAATGGTGCTATGTATACTTGAAATGGTGCATATGTATTAGCTTGAAAGGGGCAATATGTGTTACGCTTAAAGGGTGCAATATGTTATTAGCTTGAAAGGTGCATAATTAAATAACTTAAAAGGTGCATATGTATTAGCTTGAAAGGGTGCATATGTATTAGCTTGAAAGGGTGCATATTTATTAGCTTGAAAAGGGTCATATGTATTTTACACGCTTGAAAGGGTGCATATGTATTACGCTTGAAAGGGTGCATATGTATTAGCTTGAAAGGGTGCATATGTATTAGCTTGAAAGGGTGCATATGTATTAGCTTGAAAGGGTGCATATGTATTAGCTTGAAAGGGTGCATATGTATTACGCTTGAAAGGGTGCATATGTATTACGCTTGAAAGGGTGCATATGTATTTAGCTCAAAGGGTTCATATTATTACGCTTTGAAAGGGTCATATTTATTAGCTTGAAGGGGTGCTATGTTTACGCTTGAAAGGGTGCATATGTATTACGCTTGAAAGGGTGCATATGTATTACGCTTAAAAGGGTGCATATGTATTAGCTTGAAAGGGTGCATATGTATTAGCTTGAAAGGGTGCATATGTATTACGCTTGAAATTGTGCATATGCATTCCGCTTTACAGGGTGCATATGTATTCGCTTGAAAGGGTGCATTGTATTACCTTGAAAGGTGCATATGCAGTACCTTGAAGGGTGCATCTGTATTTTACTTGAAAGGTTGTGCCATATTTATTAGGCTTGAAAGGGGTGCATATGTATTAGCTTGAAAAGGTCATATGTATTAGCTTGAAAGTTGCATATGTAGTACGCTTGAAAGGGTGCATATTTATTCTACCGCCCTTTTTTTTGAAAGTTGGCATTGTATTATCTTGAAAGGGCCGCATATGTATTAGCTTGAAGTGTGCATATGTATACGCTTGAAAGGGTGCATTGTATTACGCTTGAAATGTGCATATTTTATTACCGCTAAAGGGTGCCTTGTCTTAGCTTTAAAGGGTGCATGTATTAGCTTGAAAAGGTGCCATTGTATTTAACTTGAAAGGTGCATAGGTATTAAGCTTGAAAGGGTGCATATGTGTTACTCTTGAAGTGCCTATGTATTAGCTTGAAAGGGGCATATGTTTAACTTGAAGGGTGCATATGTTTAGCTTAAGGGTGCATATGTATTAGCTTGAAAGGGTGCATATGTATTAGCGTGAAAGGGTGCATATTTATTACGCTGAAAGGGTGGCATATTCTTACGCTTGAAATGGTGCATATGTATTATCTCTTGAAAGGGTGCATATGTATTAGCTTGAAAGGTGCATATTATTAGCTTGAAAGGGTGCATATGTATTACGCTGAAAGGGTGCATATGTATTACGCTTGAAAGGGTGCATATGTATTACGCTTGAAAGGGTGCATATGTATTACGCTTGAAAGGGTGCATATGTATTACGCTTGAAAGGGTGCATATGTATTACGCTTGAAAGGGTGCATATGTATTACGCTTAAAGGGTGCATATGTATTAGCTTGAAAGGGTGCATATGTATTAGCTTGAAAGGGTGCATATGTATTAACGCTTGAAAGGGTGCATATGTATTACGCTAAAAGGGTGCATATGATTGGAGCTTAAATTGTGGTGCATATGTATTAATCTTGAAGGTGCATATGTCATTACACGCTTGAAATGGGCATAGCATTACGCTTGAAAGGGTGCATATGTATTAGCTTGAAAGGGTGCATATGTATTAGCTTGGAAGGTGCATTGTATTACTGCTTGAACGGGTGGCATATGGCTTACGCTGAAAGGGTGCATATGTATTACGCTAACAAGGGTGCATATGTTATTAGCTTGAAAGGGTTGCATATGTATTAGCTTGAAGGTTGCAATGTATTAAGCTTGAGGGTGCATATGTCTAACGCTTGAAGGGTGCATATTATAAACAGCTTGAAAGGGTGCATATGTATTAGCTTGAAAGGGCGCATATGTATTAGCTTGAAAGGGTGCATATGTATTACGCTTGAACGGGTGCATATGTATTACGCTTGAAAGGGTGCATGTGTATTACGCTTAAAGGGTGCATATGTATTAGCTTGGAAGGGTGCATATGTATTCGCTTGAAAAGGTGCATATTTATTACGCTTGGAAGGGTTCATATGTATTACTTTAAAGGGTGCATATGTTTTAACCCTTGAAAGGGGGCATTTTTATTACGCTTGAAAGGGTGCATATGTATTAGCTTGAAAGGGTGCATATGTATTACGGCTTGAAAGGGTTGCATATAGTAATTACGCTGAAAGGGGTTGCATATGTATTGAAACGCTTGAAAGGGGGTGCATATGTATTGCTTGAACGGTGCATATGTATTTCAATACCTTGAATGGTGCATATGTAATTAGGCTTGAAGGGTGCATATGTATTACGCTGAAAGGTGCATAGTATTAAAAAGCTTGAAGGGTGCAATAAAATGTATTAGCTTGACAGGTGGCATATGGTATTCCGCTTGAAAGGGTGCAGATTTTACGCGGGTGGGAAAGGGGTCATTATTTTAGCTTGAAGGGTGATAATGTATTACGCTTTGAAAGGGTGGCATATGTAATTACGCTGAACGGGTGCATATTATTGACGCTTGAAGGGTGATATGTATTACTCTTGAAGGGTGCATATGTATACCTTGAAAGGGGTGCTATGTATTGGCTTGAAAGGGTCATATTTATTATCTTAAAAGGGTGCATATAGTATCTTGAAAGGGTGCATATTATTACGCTTGAAAGGGGTGCATATAGTATTACGCTTGGGTGAAGGGTGCATGTGTATTGCTATAGAAAGGTTGCATATGTATTATCTGAAAGGGTGCATATATATTCGCTTGAAAGGGGGTGCAATATGTATTAGCTGAAAGGTGCAATATGTATGTCGCTTGAAATGGTGCATATGTTTACTCTTGACAGGGTGCAGATGGGTATTGACGCTTGAAAGGGGTGCAATATGTATTACGCTTGAAGGGTTCATATGTCTTAGCTTGAAAGGGTGGCATATTCATTAGCTTGAGGGTGCATATGTAAAATAATAGCTTGAAGGGCGATATGTTATTATCTTGAAAGGGTGCATCTGTAATAGCTTGAAAGGGTGCTCTGTAGTAAGCTGTTAAATGTGGGTGCATATGTATTAGCTTGAAAGGGTGCATATGTATTAGCTTGAAAGGGTGCATATGTATTAGCTTGAAAGGGTGCATATGTATTAGCTTGAAAGGGTGCATATGTATTACGCTTGAAAGGGTGCATATGTATTACGCTTGAAAGGGTGCATATGTATTAGCTTGAAAGGGTGGGACATATGGTATTGAGCGTTGAGGTGCCATATGTATTAGCGTGAAAGGGTGCATATGGTATAAGCTTGGAGGGTGCATCTGTATTAATCTTGGAAGGGTGCATATGTCGTGTACGCTTAAAAAAATGTGCATATTTATTACGCTTGAAAAGGGTGCATAATGTATACGCTTGAAAGGGTGCATATGTAATAATAACTACTTGAAGGGGTCATATGGTGATGTACGCTTGAACGGGTGCATATGTATTTGGACGTTGAAAGGGTTATATGTTTTAGCTTGAAAGGGTGCATATTATACCTTGATAAGGGGTCAGGTGTATTACGCTTGAAGGGTGCATAGATATGTATGTAGCTTTGAAAGTAGTGCATCAATGTATTCGCTTGAAAGGGTGCATATGTTTACGCTTGACGGGTGCATATGTATCATGGTACGCTAATACAAAGGGTGCATCTGTATTAGCTTGAAAAGGGTGCATATGTGATTGCGCTTGAAAGGGTTTCATATGTAATTTAGCTTGAAAGGTTGCATATTATTAGCTTGAAAAGGGTTGCATATGTATTAAGGCTACTTAAAAGGGTGCATAGTGTGTAACTTAGCTTTGTAAAGGGTGCATATGGGTCTTAGCTTGAACGGGTGGCAGTATGTATTACGCTTCTAAAGGGTGCATATGTAAATATACTGCTTGAAAGTGTGCATATTGTATTAACGCTGAAAGGGTCATAATGTTTTAGCTTGAAAGTGGGTGCATAAGATGTATTAGCTTGAAGGTGCATATGTATTCAGCTTGAAAGGGTGCAATTTAAAATTATCTTGAAAGGGTTGCATATGTATTTCGCTGCAAAGGGTGCATATGTATTACGCTGAAAGGGTCATATGTATTACGTTGAAAGGGTGCATATGTATTACCTTAAAAGGGGTTCATAGGTATTACGCTTGAAAGGGTGCATATGTCTTAGGCTCTGAAAGTGTGCATATTCTGTACGCTTGAAAGGGTGCATAATGTATTAACGCTTGACGGGTGCATATTATTCGCTTGAAAGGGTGCATATGTATTAGCTTGGAAAGGTGCATCTGTATTAGCGTGAAGGGTGGCTATGTTAATTACGCTTGACAGGGTGCATATCTTTTTATACGCTTGAAAGGGTGCATATTTTTTCGCTTGAAAAGGGTGCAATATGTATTACGCTTGAAAAGGGTGCATATGTAATTAGCTTGAACGGGTGCATATGTATTACGCCTTGAAAGGGTGCATATGTAATTACGCTTGAAAGGGTTCATATGTTATTACGCTTGAAAGGGTGCATATTAATTACTCTTGAAAGGGTGCATATGTATTAGCTTGAAAGGGTGCATATGTATTAGCTTGTAAGGGTGCATATGTATTAGCTTGAAAGGGCGCATATGTATTAGCTTGAAAGGGTGCATATGTATTACGCTTGAAAGGGCGCATATGTATTACGCTTAAAGGGTGCTATTGTTATTAGGTGAAAGGGTCCATATGTGTTACTTGAAAGGTGCATAGTATTACGCTTTGAAAGTGTGCATATGTATTAGCTGAAAGGGTGCCTCGTAATTAGCTTGAAAGGTTGCAATGTATTGCTGAAAGGGTGCATTGTAATTAGCTTGAAAGGGTGCATTGTATTTACGCTTGAAAGGGTGCATATGTATTACGCTTGAAAGGGTGCATATGTATTACGCTTGAAAGGGTGCAATATTATTACGCTTGAAAGGATGCATGTAATTTACGCTTGCAAGGGTGCATATGTATTACGCGTGAAGGGTGCATATGTATTACGCTGAAGGGTGCATATGTATTAGCTTGAAGGGTGCACTATGTATAGCTTGAAAGGGTGCATATGTATTACGCGTGAACGGGTGCATATATTTACGCTTGAAAGGGTGCATATGTATTGCTTAAAGGTCTATGTATTACGCTTGAAGGGTGCATATGTATTACGCTTGAAAGGGTGCATATGTATTAGCTTGAAAGGGTGCATATGTATTACGCTTGAAAGGGTGCATATGTATTACGCTTGAAAGGGTGCATATGTATTACGCTTAAAAGGGTGCATATGTATTAGCTTGAAAGGGTGCATATGTATTAGCTTGAAAGGGTGCATATGTATTAAGCTTGAAAGGGTGCATATGTATTAGCTTGAAAGGGTGCATATGTATTAGCTTGAAAGGGGTGTCATATTGTATTAGCTTGCAAAGGGTGCAATGTATTAGATGAAAGGGTGCATATGTTTACGCTTGAAGGGTGGCTATGTAGACCGCTTGAAAGGGTGCATATGTATTACGCTTGAAAGGGTGCATTTGTATTAGCTTGAAAGGGTGCATATGTTTACGCTTGAAAGGGTGCATATGTATTACGCTTGAAAGGGTGCATATGTATTACGCTTGAAAGGGTGCATATGTACTTAGCTTGAAAGGGTGCATATGTATTAGCTTGAAATGTGCATCTGTAATTCCGCTTGAAAGGGTCAGAGTATTATCGCTTGAAAGGGTGCATATGTTTACGCTTGAAAGGTGCCTAATGTATTAGCTTGAAGGGGCCTATGTTTCACGCTTAGACAGGGTGCATATGTATTACGCTTGAAAGGGTGCATTTTATTAAACCTTGAAAGGGTGCTATGTCTTAGCTTGAAAGGTGGCATCTGTATTAGCTTGAAAAGGTGCATATGTTTACGCTTGAAAGGGTGCTATGCTTTTACGCTTGAAAGGGTGCATCTTTTTTACGCTGAAAGTGTGCATATGTATTACGCTTGAAAGGTTCAATATGTATTAGCTTGAAAGGGTGCATATGTATTACGCTTGAAGGGTGGCATATGTATTAAACGCTTGAAAAGGGTGCAATATGTATTAACGCTGGAAAGGTGCATATGTATTACGCTTGAAGGGTGCATATGTATTAGCTTGAAAGGGTGCATATTATTAGCTTGTCGGGTGCATATGTATTAGCTTGAAGGGCGCATATGATTAGCTTGAAATGGTGCATATGTATTACGCTTGAAAGGGCGGCATATGTATTCGCTTAAAGGTGCCTATGTATTAGCTTGAAAGTGTGCATATGTGGTTTAGCTGAAAGGGGCTATGTATTACGCTTGAAAGGGTTGCATATGTATTACGCTTTAAAGGGTGTCATATGTAATTTACGCTTGAAAGGGTGCATTGTATTAGCTTGAACGGTGCATATTATTAGCTGAAAGGTGCCAATATGTAGTGCTTGAAAGGGTCGCATATGTATTACGCTTGAAAGGGTGCATATGTATCTACTTGAAGGGTGCATATGGTATTAGCTTGAAAGGGTGCATATGTATTACGCTTGGAAAGGGTGCATATTATTATACCTTGAAGGGTGGTCATATGTATTACGCTGAACGGGGCATATGTATTGCTGAAAGGGTTGCATATGTTATTAGCTTTGCCAAGGTTGCATATGTATTACGCTTTAAAGGGGCATATTTTTCGCTTTAAAGGGTGCTATGTATTACGCTTGAAAGGGTGCATATGTATTACCTTGAAAGGGTGCATATGTATTAGCTTGAAAGGGTGCATATGTATTAGCTTGAAAGGGTGCATATGTATTAGCTTGAAAGGGTGCATATGTATTAGCTTGAAAGGTTGCATATTATTCGCTTGAAAGGGTGGCAATGTATTCCGCTTGAAAGGGTGGCATAGGTATTAACCTTGAAAGGGTGCAATAGTATGACTCTTGAAGGGTGGCATATGTATTACGGCTTGAAAGGGTGCATATGTATTACGCTTGAAAGGGTGCATATGTATTAGCTTGAAAGGGTGCATATGTATTAGCTTGAAAGGGTGGCATATTTATTAGCTTGAAAGGGTGTCAATATTTATTAGCTTAAGGGTGGCATTGTATTACGCTTGAAAGGGTTCCATATGTATAACGCTTGAAAGGGTGCATATGTAATTAGCTTTGAACGGGTGCACTGTATTACTGAAAGGGTGGCATAGTATTAGCTTTAAAGGGTGCATAGTGTATTACGCTTGAAAGGGTGATTATGTATTACGCTTGAGGGGTGGCCTTGTATAAGCTTGAAAGGTTGCATATGTATTACGCTTGAAAAGGGTGCATATGTATTAACGACCTTGAAAGGGTGCATAGTATTACCTTGAAGGTGCATATGTATTACGCTTGAAAGGGTGGCGTAT
>JACBWV010000610.1:5723388-5826923 GCA_013435795.1 Chlamydomonas sp. ICE-L | reverse complement strand
TTGTCTTTGCCATTTTTTTTTGCTGCTGCATTTGCATATGTATTAGCTTTGAAAGGTGTGAATATGTGCTGCTTTTTTTTTTGCAATGTTATGGTGATTATGTGAACGGTGTTGGCATTGTATTATTAGCTGAAAGGGTGCATATGTATTACGCTTTGAAAAGGGTGTGCATATGAATGTACGCCTGAAAGGGTGGCATATGTATACGCTTGAAGGTGCGTGCATATGTATTACGCTGAATGGAAAGGGTTGCATGAGATTCCGCTTGAAAGGGTTGCTATGTATTACGCTTGAGAAGGGGCATTGTATTAGCTTGAAAGGGTTTTGCATATGTATTAGCTTGGGAAAGGAAGGGTTTTGCATATGTATTACGCTTGAGAAGGGTGCATATGTATTACGTTGAAAAAGGGTGATATGTATTACGCTGAATTGAAAGGGGTTTTTGAATATGTTTTACGCTTTTGAAAGGGGTTGCATATGTATTAGCTTGAAAGGGGGCATATGTATTACGCTTGAAAGGGTGCATATGTATTACCTTGGAAAGTGGTGCATATGTATGACGCTTTAGAAGGGTGCATCTTATTAGATTGGAAAGGGTGAATATGTATAGCATGAAAGGGTGCATATGTATTACGCTTTGAAAAGGGTTTCGCATAATGTATTAGCTTGAAAGGGTGCAGATGTTATACGCTTGAAAGGGTTTGCATATGTATTTAAGCTTGAAAGGGTGCATATGTATTAGCTTGACAGGGGTGCATATGTATTAGCTGAAAGGGTGCATATGTATAGCTTGAAAGGGTGCATATGTATTAGTTGAAGGGTGGAATATGTAGTAGCTTGAAAGGGTTTGGAATATGTATTAGCTTGAAAGGGTGCATATGTATTACGCTTGAAGGGTGCATAGGGTATTATCGGCTTGAAAGGGTGCATATGTATAGCTTGAAAGGGTTCCTATGTATTACGCTTGAACAGGGTGACCTATGTATTAGATTGAAAGGGTGCTACGGTATCTGTATTAGCTTGAAAGTGTGCATATGTATTAGCTGAAAGGGTGCATATGTATTACGCTTGAAAGGGTGCATATTTTTTCGCTTTGAAAAGGTGTGCATATTTTTTACGCTTTTGAAAGGGTGCATATGTTACCTAGCATATGATAGCTAAGGTGCACTATGTATTAGCTGAAAGGGTTGCATATGTATTTACGCTATGAAAGGGTGCATAATGTATTAGCTTGAAAGGGTTGCATATGTATAGCTTGAAAGGGTTGCATATGTATACGCCTTGAAAGGGTGCATATTTATCGCTTCTGAAAGGGTGCATATGTATTAGCTTGAAAGGGTGCATATGTGTTAGCTTGAAAGGGTGCATATGTATTAGCTTGAAAGGGTGCATATTTATTCGCTTGAAAGGGTGCATGCTGCTACTTTGATCAACAACAATGAGTGAGAGTTCACTGCTAATTTGATTTAGTCATTGATATAATTGAATTTGAATTGTCTCACTAGTCAAATCTGTCCTCCAATTCCATGCCCCCCCGTGCGCTCAGAGATTTTTTCCCTGATATATATGTACTACTTTTGACCCTGCTTTGGTCCAAATTCCCGCTGTAAAGAACCCAAACATTTAGCCTTAAAAGCTATACAAAGCTTTAAGGATGCTGTCCCTGGAGGAGGCCTAAACCCATCAAGCTATAGAAACCCCACTTTCTGAACTGAAAAAAAATCCCAGCGTGCGATACCCAGGAGAACCAGGGATCACACTAAGCGGATTGCACTATCACTGTTTTTCTTCCTCATGCAAATTGAGCGACTTGGTGCAAACCCAGTGTGACACGTTCCACCCCAAACCCCGCGAAGCGCGGAGCCTGGGGGGGTCAGGGGGAGGGGGGGGGGGGGGGGGGGGGGCAATTCTGACTAGTTTTGACGGACCCATGCTGCGACTGAATGACAATGCGTTGCACAAAAAAGAGTTTACCACGCATGGACTCTTGCGGATCATCCAAATAGCTTCCATCATATTGGTAGCTGGACACAGCGCAAGCGAATGGGCTGCCCCCCTGAACCTCACGCCCTAAGTCGTGACATGAATTATTTAACGTAGTGTTCCTGTAGTGTTCCAAACTAATAACGTAAGTTCATGTTTGACTACGTTAAATTAGAACGTAACTTACATTCCCGGCCGAAACGATCGTGAATTGAGTAGCAGCGGCGATAATAGGGCTTAGGCTGAATGTAGGGCTTACATACGCCCAGGTATCTGTGGAGGGGGGAAGCTATTCCCGAGGTCGCCAGTCCCGAGGTGAAAATCATAATAATCAAAAATATGTCTAATCCAACGGCACCACCATCAATGGCCTGTCGGCATTGACAGGATAAATCCTAAATCCCTCTGAATCGACTCCAGCAATCCCGAGGGCGGATGGCCCGGAGACTGGGGCAAGAGCGAGTTGGTGCAGCCTCCTGATATCATTAGTGTAGCCTCCTTGCTGCAAAATGCTAATATGACAAGCCGACTGGCACAATGAGATGATGATGACGGGGACGTTGGCGCGCGTGGTTGACAGAAGGGACAGTTTCGCCGTCCGATCTAAATGGTAGGAAGAAAGAAGGGAGGAGAACGCTATGTAAAGAGAAAGGGTGTCGCAAGAAAATGAAAATCGAATGAAAATGAGACTCGGTGAACAAGCAAAGGGTTTCGCTGATCTGCGAAGTCCGAGGTAAGCAGCTTCCCTCCGTTCGAACTTGAACTGTGGGCTTGAATTCAAACGGCGAGCCACGTGCGCGTGCGTTCAAACAGGAGATCTGATTTGCAGATATTCACCTCGGGACTGGCGACCTCGGGACCAGGCTCGGGACTAGCCCAGAGACATGGGACTAGCCTATAGCCTTGTCCCAGCTTCCCCCCTCCGGTATCTGCGGGTTCAAAAAACGGCTAGCGGGACTTCGCGACATTCCAGATCTTATGCCATTGCCCAATGATCGACCCCCAGAGGGTCATTTGAAAAGTCCGCCTTAGTTAGCTCCACACCACCATAATCAGATAACCTTGTGGGGTTTTGTTACGTGACTTCCCTCCGGACAAACCACAGCTGTTCGAAATCAGCCAACCCTTGTTGCAGCCGAAGTCCAGCAGGTACGGCATAGCAGAGAGTAGAAGTGATGAGGACAAGGACGAGAGTGGAGGTGATTAAGAGGAGGAGGACCTATCAGCAAAATATGACTCAGATGCTCCATCCGAAGAAAGTGATTGTGGGGACGATCCTGATGAGGATGACCTACCTCTCATTGCTCTAGCTAAATGCCACCCCTAAACACTCATGCACATGTCATCCAACCGACTACAACGTTGTTGTGGTGATTGCACTCTGTACTAAGGATTGAGTGTATGTTTTGCATAAGTGTCTATATGGGAGAGGAACCGGTCAACCTAGCTGCCCAGGGACATGCATGTCTCCACATTGACTACAATAGTGTGATGATTGCACTATGCTGTATTGAGTGTAGTGTAATACTGTCTAGATGTGAAGAGGAACCAATCAACCTAGCTATCCTTCTGATTCTGGTACTTCAGGGGAACATTTAGAAAAAGGGTTTTTATTAAAGTTTAAAACGTGAAATGTGTAACGCGAGCTTATGTTCTTCTGGAAATAAATGTGAAATGTGTAACGTGAAATTATATGTTTCGGCTTATATTCGCCTCAATAACCTCTTTCGGAATGTTTTTTTTTTAATACTACCGCTGACTACATTATTTATTTATTTATTTATTTGCTTCCATGTTGCTTGCACTTTCAGATGTCCCCCAACCTTGAGGAATAATTTCTTTTAAACTACTTGCAAACCACTTATTCATTTGTTTCCATGTGGCTTGCAAATGCAGATGTACCCCAACGAGGAGGCTTTCGCAAGAGCTTGGCTGCAAGATGCCAAGATAGGAAACTTCCCCTGCAACAGATACGCTGACAGGGCCCTGGTGCGTCCGCGTGATTCGTGGTGGTGGTGTGTGGTGTGTGTGTGGGGGGGGGAAGAGAGAGGGTGTGCGTGCCAAGACAGGGAACTTTCCCTGCAACAGATACGCTGACAGAGCCCTGGTGAGAGAAGGAGGGCATTTGCATGGCCCTGCATCTTCCTGTGTGGCGGTGGGGTGGGTGGGGGTGGGGGGGGGGGGGGGGGCAGAGAAAGAGAGAGGTTGCGCGTGACAAGACAGGAAACTTCCCCTGCCAACAGATACGCTGACAATGCCCTGGCGAGAGAAGGTGGGCATTTGCATGGCCCTGCGTATTAGTGTGTGTGGTGGTGGTGTGTGTAGGGGGGAGGGGGGGGGGGGGGGGGGGGAGAGGGGGGGGGGGGGCGTGCCAAGACAGGTAACTTCCCCTGCAACAGATACGCTGACAGGGCCCTTGTGTGTGGTGGTGATGGTGTGTGTGTACGTGTGTGGGTGTGGGGGGGGGGGGGGGGGGGGGGGGGGGAAAGAGAGAGGGTGTGCGCGCCAAGACAGGAAACTTCTCCTGCAACAGATACGCTGACAATGCCCTGGTGAGTCCGTATGATTCGTCAGTAAAATGATTGTTTGGGTTCCAGTTCATCAGTGCCTTTTCGTTTGAAGCCCCTCCTGTCACGGTTGGGCAAGTCCTTATAGCTTTTTTGGCCTACCCCTTCCTGCCGTCGAGTTTTATGAATTTGTATTGAGTTTTGTGACCTAAACTGGTCTGCTGTTGAGTTCTGCGAAATTGAATTTGAATTTAGTTTCTTGACCTAAACTGTTCAGCTGCTATGTCATGTGAATTTGAATTGAGTTATGTGACCTATACTGGTATGATGTTGAGTTATGTGAATTATAATTGAGTTTTGTGACCTACACTGTTTCACTGTTGAGTTTTGTGAATTTGTTTTCGTATCTAGTTTTAAACTGCCCAGGGTCAAAATCCTGTACGTTAGCCCTCTTGAACTGTGAAGGTGCTTGAACTCGGGCGAGATACAACCAAAAAGCTGCGCATGATTCTGAGCGATTTAGTCAAAATGTACTCAATCTTGTACGTTTGCCCTCTTGAACTGTGAAGGTGCTTGAACTCGGGCGAGATACAACCAAAAAGCTGCGCAAGATTCTGAGCGATTTAGAGGAGGAAGATGATGAAATCGCTAGCCACATGGAAGTCACCTATGATCCCGACACGTGTGACTCCTACAGGATGAAAGGTATGTGATCAGTCTCAACACACAGACGCACTCAAACAAACAGCCATGAACATGAGCAAGCAAACTAGCATGCAAACAGGATGATGAAATCGCTAGCTACACGGAAGCCATCATGATCCCAAAACATGTGACTCCTACAGGTTGAAAGGTATGTGATCAGTCTAAACCATAAACCCTAAACCCTGAATACACGGACGCGCTCCAACAAATAACCATGCACATGAGCAAGCAAACTAGCATGCAAACAGGAAGGTGATATCACACTCAGCATGAAGGTCGGTTATGATCCCAACACTTGCAAATCCTACAGGATGAAAGGTATGTGAACAGTCTCAACACACGGAAGTACTCCAACAAACAACCATGCACATGAGCAAGCAAACTAGCATGCACACAGGGAGGTGATATTGCATACCACCTGGAGGTCGGTTATGATCCCGACACATGCAAATCCTACAGGGTGAAAGGTATGTGATCAGTCTCAACACACAGACGCACTCCAACAAACAACCATGCACATGAGCAAGCAAACTAGCATGCACACAGGGAGATGATATCGCATACCACCTGGAGGTCGGTTGATCCAAACACATGCGAGTACTACAGGATGATCCAAACACATGTGAGTACTACAGGATGAAAGGTATGTGACCAGTCTCAACACACAGGAGTACTCCAACAAACAACCATGCACGGAAGCAAGCAAACTAGCATGCAAACAAGCCAACATATTGTCAATAAGTATACAAACAAGCTATGTACATATTATTAACAAACAAATATACAAACAATCAAACAAACTAGCATGCAAACAAGCCAACATACTGCCAACAAATATAAGAGCGAACAAACAGATTACAAACAAACGTATTATAAACAAATACACAGATTAAAAATAAACAGATTACAAACAAACGTTTATAAACAAATACACAGATTACAAACAAACGCGTTACAATTAGGGAACGGCAATATGAGATCATGTCATCTCTAGGCTAAAGTTACCATTTAAATGCAATATCATATGATGCAATTTATATGATATTGTATGATGACATTCACCTTCACCTTTGGCCAACATCATATGATATGCCGATCCCTAGTTATAATCAAACAAACAGATTACAAACAAGCGAACAAATTACAAACAAAATTGTTAGAAACGAGCGAACAAACATATTAGAAACAAACTAACAGATAACAAACAAGCGAACACACAGATTACAAACAAACAAACAGATTGCAAAGGAACAGTGATTTTTTTAACGATTTGGTCACTAACTTAAATAATCGTGCTGCACGATTCCCAGGTCTGGAGTTTGAGGAGATGGAAACATTAATAATCGCTCAGCGCGATTTTGCTTACATTCTGGGCCGAGGAATAAACAAAATAATCGTGCACACTTATAAACAAGGATTGAGCCACTCATTCAGCGTCTGTCGATACCTCGTGGCTCAACCTGTCGCCCAAAATCTACGTACCCAGAGTTTCAGTTGCAGATGTCAAATCGATAACAGCTTCCGGCGGGGGCGGGGGAAGAGAGCACCGCTCCACTGGGCGACCTAGGCGAGTGGGCTCCACGACCATGACGAAGCCTGTGATGGTCTTCCATCTCCCATGAGGAGGCTTGTTCGTTAGAGCAGTAGGCTTGCGGCCTACCTTGCCCTTGGCTTTGTCCTTATTCGGGACCATTCAGCTTGCTCCATCGATCGGGTCAAAGCGTTTGTAGCTCGAAACAATAACCGCAGCAGTTCTTCGACGCGGAACAGACCTGAAACCAAAGGCCGTTACTTTCGTCTGAACGGTGAGTGGCGTGTGGAGTCCACAGTTGCTGTGGAGCCGTGTGGACCTAACGAACCTGACGTGTCAGGGACTGTCAGCCTGTGCCAAGGCCAACCAATTCCAAAACGATGCCAACTAAGTAGCTGCACGATGCCCGAGCCAACCGTCTGCGACGTCTGAAACATTAAAAAGCGTGCGGCGCGATGCCTCACCCAAGCCATCAGTCGGTCGGAAACATCAAGTATCGTGCATGCACGATGCTTCACCCAACGTTTCAGAATTCGAAAACATTAACCAGACCTGCGAAAACGATGGACCAATTCTCAAATAACATTAAAATCGTGCAAAAAACGATTAATCGTGCCTAAAAAAATCACTGCAAACGAACAGAATATTACAAACGTACAGATTAGAACAGATGTATTAGAAACAAACAAACAAGCGACCGAACAAACGTATTAGAAGCAAACACACTGATTACAAACAGACGACAAAACAAATGTATCAGAAGGAAGAAAAGAAAGAAGAAGAAAAACGATCAAACAAACAATCAAACTAACGTATTAGAAACAAACATATTACAAACAAGCAAACAGACACACGTGTTATAAACAAACAAGCAGATTACAAACAAACAAACAAACAGATTACAAATAGAAAATTGGAAAGTCCTGTCAGCCACTTTGGCCTACTCCTGGTCTGTAACAACATACATTCTGCTGTGTAGGATATTGTCTGGGAGGGAGGAAGTGCACCAAGCTTCATGACCACCCCCAAACTCTCAAGGAGCATGAAGAGGCGCAAAGCAAGAAGGCCAGGATAGGCGCGCATAGATCGGCATATACCGAAGCTCCAGTCGGGAAGAGGTGAGCCGCCCTCGAATGGATCTACAGGGACGGCAGATTCAGCATTATTTTCAAATTCAGCATTCTTTCCATTAAATGCACTTGCCCAACCTCCATTGGGGAAGGGCTGTATATAAACAAGCACCAGAGTGAAAAAGCGTTTGCCCAGGCCCCCCTGGCTCCCTCCCAAAACAAGCACCAGAGCGAAAAAGCGTTAGCCCTTGACTCTCTCCTAGATCCATTGGGAAGCACAGCCTGATGTCTTTCGGTTCTCCTGGACTTCAGCATATCCCACATTTTTGGATTGGATTGTTCCATGGTTCTTCAGCCAACTCGGGTCTTCTCACCATTTTCCCATTCCAAGTCCCCCGTGCGATACCCACGGAAACCAGGGACCATATTGTGCGGTTCTGAGATTCGTAGTCCTGCGACGCAACCAATTGCGTGGCCTGCATCCCGAGACGCAACCGACCCATAGTCTGCGTCCTCTTACGCACCAACCAACTGAAGCTGAGTCTGCGATGCAACGGACTCTCCCCACGTTGAGTCCTAGGACGGAGTCCTGAACAACCCTGGTTCACACCTGCTACATCATTTCTTTTCTCAAGCAAAATATCAATTGAGCCCTTCCTCCATCAGGGTTCTTTTACGGGATTGGAAGGTAGTTGACTGCCTCGTAGGGCACTTGTTGAGACTTGAACTTGGTTATATAGCTTCAGCCAGCAATTTGGCTGCTCGCCGTCTTCGGCATTAGTCCCAGGAAAATGTTTACGTAAACAGATCACTTTTTGAGACTTCAGAAACGAAAGATTTTAGTCTTACACGAGTTTGAAACTTGAACTTGAACTTGGTTACAAAGCTTCAGCCATCACAGATATTGGAGGGTCCAGAAAGCCCCATGCACCATTCTCTGCCACCATCTCCCTCGTTACATATCTGCTGGCCTCCCCGTGCATTCCCACAACTACTCCTCTGCCACCTCCATTGTGGTCACTTGGTCCCCCGTCCATCTCACAGAGGAACAAATCACCCTGCTGGTTGGCCCCACCAGATTTCAGGAACTCCTCCATGCCTACAACACTGAAACTACCCCCAAAGCCCCCTCCCCCTCCATTCCACCCAGACAAGACCTCCACCTCACTAACCTCCAACAACAAGGACAGTGGGCGGAGGGAGGAGAGTTTGATGCCAAATGGTATAGCGAACTCAGGCAAAACCTCATCATTAACACGGCAGACCACCACCCAGACTGGGATATCCACCCCCCCGGCAAATACCACATACAGGCTGGTACACTGAATGACAGGTACCACCACCTCCCTCCCCAACTCAAGAACGGAGACACCACCTACATCTACTCACCAACAGGCCAATGTGTCGGTCATATACCCCTCTCCCAACTCCACCTCCTCCACCACAGATACCATACCACCAAGGCACACTCTCCCCACCTCTGGACCCTCCACAGCACAGCAACCTTCGCTGGAGACGTAGCAACCCTCCTATCACAGCACAAAGACACTACCATCTCCAATGTCTCCCCTGCCATACACAAAGCTATGTCCACCCTGGGGATGACAACGGACCTTGACACATCACCCCTCCTAATGAGTTCCCACCTCCCCATGGGCAACACCCCCACCCCCATTGGCCAACTGTTTGGCTTAGGACCCCACTGCTACACCCAACCTTGGTACGGGGGAAACACACACCTCACCAGCCAGAACCCTGAAGAGGCCCACAAGGCTGTTCGATGGGCACTAGGCAGTGCCATACATGCTCACACCCTTGATATTCCCGCGTGCACCATTCTCTTGGTCCCACACAAACCCACATATGCCCATAACGCCCTCCTAAATCACCCATGGGCTATGGAACTAGCCACTCTGCCTCCCAAGGCCAAACCCCTCACCCCCTCCCTAATCTGGACGGGGGGAAAACTCAACCCTGCCAAGAGACACAGAGGAACCTACAAACTCATTGCCATCTCAAACCCAGCTGGCCATGCCAAGTACCTCCACAACCCACCCACCACATGGGCCCAAACCATGAGGGACATGGGGGCCACTTCCATCCCACGACCAGGTCCCCCCCCCCTCCCAACTGGGCCTTCCTACCACCCACCTACCCAAGGCACTTAGCTCCCTCCTTAAGACCTGGGCACAACAACCCACCCCCATGCAGATAGACCCCACACCCATAACACCCCCCGTGCTCCCGTGCACACATGCTATCCTACAAGCACCAGGCCTCGCTCTATACACAGATGGAAGTGCCATCATAGACAAAGACGGCGTCCTACGCCTAGGGGCAGGCGTATACTCCCCCAGGGCCGCTGCACGTTGCCTCCGCATAGACCCTGGCGGACAGGGCATCACTGCCGACATCAATCGCGCCGAACTCGTGGCAATCCAACAAGCACTCATACACTCCGAAATAGATGAAGAACTCACCATCTACTCCGACAGCTTATGTTCCTTGCAGCTTATTAACCTGCACATTTACCATCCCAGCAGGACCCGGGAAAACAAACACCGCGACCTCCTGCAAGACATCGCCATCCACATTATCAACAGACACAACGCTGCTGCTACCACACGCCTGCTTAAGGTCCGACCTCACTCAGGAATCATAGGGAATGACGAGGCAGACACGCTCGCGAAAGAAGCGAGGACAGGATACTATGTAATTGGGCCAGTTAAAACAAGGGTACATGCGCACCTCAATATGCATTGGCCGTCTGTCCAGCCCCCCAAATCTATTAATGGGGACCAGCCCCCCCGGCACCCGGCCAACAATCTCACCAAGGGTATCAAGGCTAACCTCCCCACCCCCCTGCACACCGGGCATGCCAACACCACGGGCATATACTCCTCCATGAGGGAGCAAGCCAACCCCTTCCTCCTCCCTCAGGCTAGTAATCGTTTCTGGCAATCCACCGACATGAAATGGTGGCAAAAAATACAAATCCACAAGGCTCGGTGGGGACGCTTATGGACTAGGAAATTGGCGTACAGATACAAACGCCCCTGTGGTACTAGCACTAGCCCCCCCTCTGATGATAACTGCCCTCTTTGTCGCAAAGCACAGGACGGAGCTGGCCATATTCTTGCTGGGTGCAGCCACCCTGTCTTCAAAGGAATGTATATTATCAGACATAATAAGGCGGTCCAAATCATCCAAAAGGCAGTAGCTAAAGGAGCTCTGGGGGCTCTCCCCATGTACATGGATGCAGGCACTTGTGAAGCGACCTCCGACATTCCCACAAGACCCCCAACCACCCTCAAACCCCCTGATCTTCCCCAAGCCACATGGGATAAATACAGGCCTGATCTCCTCCTCATTGACGCCGAATCCAAACCAAGAAAAGCCTACCTAGTTGAACTGGGCTACTGCTCAGACACTAACCACCAAATCAAATTCCAGGAAAAGAGCGTTCAGCATAAGGAGCTCCAATGTATCCTTCAACAACAAGGATTCCTTGGACACTACCTAGTCTTCACCATAGGTACCACAGGTACCATACCAATCACAACTATTACCAATCTCTCCACCTTGGGGATCAGTCGCGAACACGTAGACAAACTCATCTCTAAGTTGCACAGAGAATCTACCGCCTCCTGTACCAGCATTCTTGCCACACGTCGCATGAAGGAGTCCCTCCCGCCTGGAGGGTGACACTTACTATGTCTGCCATGGTGACTTTCCCCAGCTGCGGCGTACGGGAGGGTCCCCTTAACACCACGCCCCTCCAGGCGTTATCTTTTTTTTTTTCAGCCAGCAATTTGGCTGCTTGCCGTCTTCGGAACCAGGAAAATGTAAACGCGCACAAGTTTGAAACACAATCCCTGTTGCAGGTCACTCAATTGCTCCCTCCCAGCATATCCTACCCAGGTGGATTTGAAGTTCAGTCCACCCAAAATGGGAGATTTTATCTGCACATCTCAAATACTGGATTGAGAAAGGATGAAGGAAGCTTCTTCCTGTCTGGGCCATTTCCAGCTATTACTGGCTTGCAAGCAGGCCCGCAACAGTCGGAACGAGGGGCAGAATCACGCCGTTTCTGACTATTGACCTTCAGGCAATGTGATGGATGGCGCAATTTGATGGCGATTTATCGATTCCCTGGCTCGATCTGTGCTATGGCGGCGCTTCCGGGCAGCTTTCTCCACAAGGCATGGCAGGAGGTGAAACGAAATGTAAACTCCGAAAATTGCTTCGCGTCTGCTTTTGCCTTTTGCTTTTCACTGCTTTTGCTTTTCACTAAGGCATCAGAAAAGGAAAAGAACCCAAACTTTGCGCCCCCAACCCCTACCCCAACCCCACCCCCGGCCCGCCCCCCGAGGGCCCCTAGTCCCTCACTCCCTCCTCTCTGGTCCCTCCCCCTCGGGTTCGATTTTAATTTTTGAAAAACTGCACTGATGTAGTGATGTGATGTACAATGGTGGAACGTAGTACAATGGCGGACCATGCCGTGGGATACTAGACTTGAACTTTAATACTGGATTGAGAAAGGACAAGGGAATCTTCTTTTCTTTTGGAACCATTCGCAACATAGCAGCCTACTAGCCTTGCATAATTCTGATAGGCTGATTTTTGAATCTCCGATCATCTGTTAAGAGCAATATCTGAGCGCACGATAATCATCAAATCTAATCAGCTATTGCTCGTGAATTAGGTGCGGCTGTTGCCAATGAACCAGTAGATAAAAAATCAGCATATCATATCGGCTTCAAGCTTCGTTTGCAAATTTGAGGGGCCGGTACCATCACCTACTTACCTCGGCTGATGCTGAATTGCTCCTAGGTCACGATGTTCTATGCCTCGGATATTCTAGGAAGGCGAGGCCCCTTGGGAGCTATCTGGTAAGCATTGAAGCACATGAGTTGCCCTTAACGACCGAGGTGAAAGTAAATTTACTGAGCTAGGATGGAGCTTGTTGATAAAATCGCTGATCCTGGCTATCATCAAGATTTTTGATATATGAAGTGGGTCCACATAGGCCTTATGTAATGCAATTTCACCCGCTGCCATTTTTCCTCAACGAGCAGGTGCCTCAGCCATGGAAAGAATTTGAGCAAACACAAGCTGATGTCAATCGACGTCGAGGACATCTGGTGCGAATCTAAAGATCCAAGTCGAAACATTTTCGGAATGAATTCAGCGGAGGTCTAGTGCTCATATGTCCAATCTCCAGAAAATTGAATCAGGGATGTTCGAACTTGCAAATTCATACTGGAGCCTTCGCCTACCCGATTTGTTGGGGTTCAGTTCACAAGTGCTTGCTTTTCAAAACGCCTTTCTTGTGTTGGTTGAGGTTCGTCCTGTGTTCAGGGTTGGTCGAGTCCCTTCAGCCTACTTGGCTACACCTGGACTGTAAAAATACACACACACTGCAGCCTTGCTCAGGGGCCAGCCTTTATCTCCGATAGCATTTTGAAAACTTCGCATATCTTGGAGACCACCACGCTGACTGATTCAACTATGCCCACCAGATAGATCACCACTCCCCTCGAGCCCAAACCCTTTTATATGAGTTTTCAGGGTGGCAGTAAATAGAGGAGGCTCTGAAGCAGATTTCTACAGACCGCCTACCTCGTCTGATATGCTGGTATTTGGGCATTACAAGGATTGGGCACCTAGGGCTGTTTTCGGTTTTAGGCTTTGCTGATCAATGAAATAGGCGACTGTTTAGTGTTTACTGGTCAGTGGGGGTAGCAAATTTAATTATATTACATTACATGTGTCATAGGCCGGCCAGTGTCGACCCAAGACAATCCCACACAACAACTTCCAGGGGGGAGGGGGGGGGGGGGGGGTATTATACCTATCCTTTATCTTCCAATTGAAATAATATACAATACATCTATTCCATTACTCCAGTATCTGTCACTCCAGCATTCCTTTAGCCTATTTGGATACCCCTACATACATGTAAATGACACAACAACATTAAGACAAGACTGTAATATACATACATACATACATACATACATGCAAATGACACAACAACATGAAGACAAGACTGTAATATACATACACACATACATACATACATACATACATACATACATACATACATACATACATACATACATACATACATACAGACAGACAGACAGACAGACAGACAGACAGACATACATACAGACAGACAGACAGACAGACAGACAGACAGACAGACAGACAGACAGACAGACAGACAGACAGACAGACAGACAGACAGACAGACAGACAGACAGACAGACAGACAGACAGACAGACAGACAGACAGACAGACAGACAGACAGACAGACAGACAGACAGACAGACAGACAGACAGACAGACAGACAGACAGACAGACAGACAGACAGACAGACAGACAGACAGACAGACAGACAGACAGACAGACAGACAGACAGACAGACAGACATACATACATACATACATACATACATACATACATACATACATACATACATACATACATACATACATACATACATACATACATACATACATACATACATACATACATACATACATACATACATACATACATACATACATACATACATACATACATACACACACACACACACACGCACACACACACACACACACACACACACACACACACACACACACACACACACACACACACACACACACACACACACACACACACACACACACACACACACACACACACACACACACACACACACACACATACAGACATACAGACATACAGACATACATACATACATACATACATGCATACATACATGCACATGTCAATATGTTCCATTTTCAAATGTATGCAGTGGGCAAATCCTCCAACCAGACGTGCCACACAGTCTCCGGCTTCAAGGTAACACCCACAACATTTGCTATTGACAATTTTACATGCTAGGATGTTTTCATTTATATGCAATGATCACAAGTGAATGTGTATTGTTATGTTTGTCAAATACAACATCGAATATATATAGCGTTTGGTATATCGACAATATCATATGATATACCATACAATATCGTACAAAATATCGCCAGATAATCTTGGGGACCAGTGGATATTGACATCCATATGCACTTGAAATAATTCCAACTCCACTTCCTCACAATGATGTTAGACTTCAAGGATACCACATAGCTTGCTGTGGATCAAATATTATCCTGGTGCAGCCCTGGTGGGTCCTTTAAAGCTCACAATTGTATGTACAAACTAATCAAAACACACGGTAATATTTTTCGCAGGCATACTCATTGGGGGTGTGGTGGTTTGCTACAGCAAGCAGCAGAAGCTCCTTCTTGGTGAGTGATTCTCAGTTTCTCACTGTTTTTCTTTTTGGCTACTAGCAGCAGCTTCTAGGCAGCTCCTTGAGCCAGCCACTGGGCGAGGCCTCACAAATTCAGCAGCACTAGAAATCTGATTACGGCAGCTTCAAGGAGCACTAGGTTGCTTTAGGTTATGCTGATTAGGAGGCCAGGAGAGCTGCCTAGAAGCTGCTGCTCGTAGCCGAAAAGAAAAACAGTGGTGATTCTGTGCATTTGTATTTGTCAGCTTTCAGCAGGTACAGTTGTGTAACAAAATTTGCAACACAAGCATGATTTCAGGATTGTGGTGTAGCACTGTATAAGGCGGTATATTTATCAAGCTTCTGAACAACCAACACATATATGACCACAATTGAGAAATACGCGTGACAAGAAGCGCAAAGTTAAATTATCTGCATAATATGAACTCCGGGCCCCCGTCGTTTAAAATATGTTGGGGTTCAGTTCACCAGTGCTTGTTTCTTAACCTGCCTTTCCTGTTTTAATGTTGGGCAAGACCTTTTACCCTATTTGGCTACCCCTGGACTGTAACATACATACATTGCGTACGTGTGTGTATTTTAACATTCCAGATATAGCCTACACGGCTAAAGGGACTCGCCCAACCTCAAGAAACCAAGAAACAGTTTTAGAATAACCGGAGGAGTTCATTGAAATTGCCAAGTAGTAAGTACACAAGTACGGTAGTATGTCTAGTTTATTTTGCAGGTCAGGGGCAAATAGTATGTAGTAGTATGAACAGCATGATCGAGCCAACAGCAACATACTTTAAATCCTCCAACTTTCATTATGAGCGTATGAGTTCCACTTTCACTCATACCTAAACTGTGAAAGCTACATGCTGTTCTTGTTTTCAGAGGACCTCAATGTGATGGTGAGGCGTGTGATCGATATCTCAACTGAAAGATACAGGGGCAAATAGTATGTGGTAGTATGAACAGTATGATGGAACCAACAGCAACATACTTAACATCCTCGAACTTTCACTATGAGCGTATGAGTTCCATATTCACTCCTAAACTGTGAAAGCTAAATTATTTTCTTGTTTTCAGAGGACCTCAATGTGATGGTGAGGCGTGTGAGCGATATCTCGACTGAAAGATACAAGCCTAGGACAAATGCAACTCTGAAGAAAGGAAAATCCATGGCCAGGTATGTCGTTAAGTTAAATTATCACTGTAGCTGACTGTAGCAAAAACTCAGGGCCTTTGTTGGTATAATGATTGTTTGGGATTCAGTTTAACAGTATTTTTCGTTTTTGCTCCTCCTGTTTAAAAGGTTAGGCAAGCCCATTTTACCTATTTTTCTAAACAGACTCAATGCATCTGTTCATGGTATGCATCTGGTCAGATGGGCCTTTATTCTGTATCATAACAGATTTACATATGCATACCATTACTATCTCTTCACCTGTAATATACTTCCAGATGACTGTAAACAGACCCAAACACTACCTACACTGACATAACAGAATTAAAGCACATTTGTGCAGAAGCATACCATTACTCTCCCGCTTCCTGTAATATACTTCCAGATGACTGTAAACAGACCCAAACAGACCCAAACAGACCCAACCTACACTGACATAACATAATAAACGCCCATTTGTACAGAAGCATACCATTACTATCCCGCTACCTGTTATATACTTCCAGATGACTGTAAACAGACCCAAACACTTCCTACACTGACATAACATAATTAAAGCACATTTGTACTGAGGCATACTATTAATATTTCGCTACCTCTGAGCAACTTCCAAATGACTGTAAACAAATCATAATGTTACCTTCTGCATGCAGTGGACGGGATACATGGATATTTTCCTCTGCCTATTGCGATCACTACCTGAGACCCCGTTTTGGCCCAAATATCCACTACCTGAGACCCAATTTGAGATCCCAGCACTCAGACCCAAATATCTACCCAGAACCCGAATCGACGCAATCCACTACCCAACTCGACCCCCAGTACTTTCCCCCAGAAAAGGCCCAGGGTTCTACAATTCATGCCCATTGGGATATCACTCTCAGAACGGATATCTCATAGCCTCATAGCCACGTAGCATACTCAAGGACTATCTACCAACTTGATTTGTCTGTCTGGTTAGTTGAATCCCTGGTTTGCGTGTGTATCGCACAGGGGGACTTGGCATTGGAAGAAAGTAGGCGGCCCTGAGTCGCCTGAAAAACCATGTTACAATTGTATCAAAAATGTATATCTTGCAGGGAAAATGACATCACCATGGATGCAGAGTGTGATGGAGCTATGGATCTTGGAATTGTAGCTGCTGACCTCAACATGCAGGAGCTGAACAATTTGATTGGTAATTGGGGAACACAACAGGATTTTGGCACAATGGTGAGCTTGTTGGAGGTGTTGGAATGACCCTCCCAGATGTTGGGGAGCGGGCTTGTCTTGGGCCAACAATGGCCTGTCGATGACAATGTAACGTAATGTAATGTTGAGCTCAGAAATATCCAAACAATTTGTGTGCTCAAATTCTGGTATTCATACGTCGAAGGTGATGTGGGTGAGGGGTACAGCTCAGAGCTTATTTCCATTTTAGAAAGGGAGTCTTCTGGAAGCATTTTCGGAAGCAATCAGCGATTTGTTGTCTTTTAAGGTCAGGCTCCAGGTATAGGTTGAGGTCCAGATACCCAGTATTTCAACACCCATCATGGCTTGCATTTTTTCAATCATGCAAACAACTGGCTCAGTAGCCGGACAGATTCATCTAGCACACTTGGTGCTTTTCCCTTGTTTTAATGATTCTCACGGTGCTACCATACAGGCAGGAGAGGATGAGCTGTTTGAAGTGCCGACTCTGAGTTTGGGAGTGAGTCCAAGCTCCTACGGTAAGATTTATTTACAACCTCAAAGGAAGTGTCAAATGCAAGTGCGCCACGGATGACAGATACCAAACCCAACATGATATTATGATACTCTGAGGGAACAAGAATACTCGTATGTGAGTGCGCCACCGATGACAGATACCAAACCCGACATTATGATACTCTTAGGGAACCAGAATACTCGCAGGGAACCAGAATACCAAAAGCAACATTATATTATTATACTTGTATGCAAGTGCGCCACAGATAATATATACCAAACGCAGCAGTATATATTATACTCGTAGGGATGCCAATATCATACTGGTCCCCAAGATTATCGGGCAATATATCATACAATATCTTAAAATATATTTATATTTTGTACAATATTGTACAATTTATCATATGATTTAACGATCTATATACAATATCTTACTTCACCCCTTACTATAGATTGTACTTGTCATAGTCGTTTTTCTGTGCTCAACTGTATGGACACGTATGTTCCACGCCAGGGGTAGCCATCTAGGCAAAAATGACTGGCGCAACCTTGAAAGATCAAGAAACCATTTTAGATAAACTTGAGGAAAGCAGAGGAGAATTTCTAGGAATAACTGGAGGACATACTTATATCGATTATTACTCAGGGGGCCTGTACTAGGTATGTATTTACAATCCAGTGGTAGCCAAATAGGCTAAAGGGGCTTGCCCAACCTTAAAAACAGGAAAGGCCTGTAGATAGACCATAACTGAGATAGAGCTCAATTCACTATGGTAAATAATCAGTGCGTACAATTCCGCAGTATTGATTGTAATAAACTACAATTCAACTATGTCCAGGTCTTGGGGCAAAATCAAGCTTTCCCAACGGACCAACGGCGCAGCAGCGTACTTTGTAAGTCTTACCATCTTGGGCTGTGGCGTTATCACAGGTTTAAGTCTTCACACTTGGCATGCTGCTTAAATCACTAGTTTCAAACTTCCATGCGAAGCTTGTAAGCCTTACCATCTTGGTCTGTGGCGTTATTACATTTTTAAATCTTCACGCCTGGCATGCTGCTTGAATCACTAGTTTCCAACTTCCATGCGTACCTTGTAAGTGTTACCATCTTGGTCCTTTGTGTAGCTAAAGCTATCAAAGGGGCGTATTGGTTAAAAAAAAGTAGAGCTTTAGCCATACAGCATAAGTAGGCACCCACTTATAGCTTGAACTATAAGGGCACAACCTGGGGTAGCCCCGAGTGTACCCTAGAGTGATTGTTTTTTATCACTTATTTAAGTCTCCACACTTGGCATGCTGCTTGGATCACTAGTTGTCAACTTGCATGCAATTCACTCTATGTCAAAGTTTTGATTATATCAACTCTCACCCCAGCATATTGCTTGCTTTTTTGCTTTTTATGTATTTACATGTTAATCGACGCACAGGGTACTACCTGTAATACCCAGGCATTACCTGTAATACCAGCCCAGGACGGACATTATAGGATTTGTTGTGAAACTCCCTCAAACGCTGTGGAGCAGACTTGTCTTGGGCCAACAATGGCCTTTTGATGCTGATGTGATTCCGCGTAGATGAGCAGATCCCCATGCTGAATTAATTGGTGCAGGGATGTTGATGTGGAGATGACTGACGCTCCTGGTGGCCTGAAATTGGATTCCCTGCTTGCCGGGATGAAGCGCAAAGACATCAGAGGCCAGACGTGGCTTAATCAGAACATGCCTCCCATGGAAGAGGATGAGCAATTCATGCCTGCATGTCCTGATGATGAAGACTTGCTCCTGGTGGCCCACAGTGAGGACTTCAGTGCAGGTCAGTGATATGCGTATACATATTTGATATGCTTACACGCATCCAAAAAGTACATTTAGCAGAGGCCAGATGTGGCTTAATCAGAACATGCCTCCCATGGAAGAGGATGAGCAATTAATGCTGGCATGTCCTAATGATGAAGACTTGCTCCTGGTGGCCCACAGTGAGGACTTCTGTGCAGGTAAGTGATATGCTAACACATATTGGATATGCTTACGCGCATCCAAAAAGTACATTTAGCAGAGGCCAGACGTGGCTTAATTAGAACATGCCTCCCATGGAAGAGGATGAGCAATTCATGCTGGCATGTCCTAATGATGAAGATTTGCTCCTGGTGGCCCACAGTGAGGACTTCAGTGCAGGTAAGTGATATGCTAACACATCTTGGATATGCTTACGCGCATCCAAAAAGTACATTTAGCAGAGGCCAGACGTGGCTTAATTAGAACATGCCTCCCATGGAAGAGGATGAGCAATTCATGCTGGCATGTCCTATTGATGAAGATTTGCTCCTGGTGGCCCACAGTGAGGACTTCAGTGCAGGTAAGTGATATGCTAACACATATTTGATATGCTTACACGCATCCAAAAAGTACATTTAGCAGAGGCCAGATGTGGCTTAATTAGAACATGCCTCCCATGGAAGAGGATGAGCAATTCATGCTGGCATGTCCTATTGATGAAGATTTGCTCCTGGTGGCCCACAGTGAGGACTTCAGTGCAGGTAAGTGATATGCTAACACATCTTGGATATGCTTACGCGCATCCAAAAAGTACATTTAGCAGAGGCGAGACGTGGCTTAATTAGAACATGCCTCCCATGGAAGAGGATGAGCAATTCATGCTGGCATGTCCTATTGATGAAGATTTGCTCCTGGTGGCCCACAGTTAGGACTTCAGTGCAGGTAAGTGATATGCTAACACATATTGGATATGCTTACGCGCATCCAAAAAGTAAATTTAGCTGAGGCCAGACGTGGCTTAATTAGAACATGCCTCCCATGGAAGAAGGTGAGCAATTCATGCCTGCATATCCTGATGATGAAGACTTGCTCCTGGTGGCCCACATTGAGGACTTCAGTGCAGGTCAGTGATATGCTTACACATATTCAATATGCTAACACATATTAAATTTGCTTGCACGCATCCGAAAAGTGAATTTAGCTGTAATAAATGCATACTGTGATCAATGTGCACAAATGATCAAATGGTGACTCATGTGTGCAAATCATACCGTGGCCAATCCCCCAGATTGTACAGCACATGTGACCAGCAACTAAGAATAAACCCGCAATAGCTACATGGTGGTGTGCTGTGTCACTCAACCATTAACCACCTGTTACTGGGTTTAATCCACCTCTAGGTCTCACTTGGATTAGTCGCATAATTTGTTTTTCTTCTTTGTGCATGAGTCTCATAAGTCCCCCTTGACTCCGTCAAGCCGAGGGCACATTTGAAGTCCAGTAGGGCACCAAGAAAATGTAATCATCATCATCATAATTAAATTATCACTGTAGCACGAACTCAGGGCCCCCGTCGGTAAAGCGATTGTTTGAGGTTTAGTTCATCAGTGATTTTGTTTTAGCACCTCTTGTCATGGTTGGGCAAGTCCCTGCAGCCTAGTTGGTCTATCCTTGGACTGTAACAACGTACTTCACATTTACATAGGGAACGGCAGTATGATATCATGTCATCATATGATACCATATGATGCCGGCAGTCTGACAGGGCTAAAGTAACCATGTATATACAATATCATATGATGCAGTTTGTATGATATCATATGATGTCATACTCCCCGTTGGTCAACATCATATGATATGCCGGTCCCTACATGAACAGCTCCACATTTGTGGACCTGTTCATGTACAGACCGGCATACCATATGATGTTGGCCCCAGTGCAAGCAAACGGGCTGGCCCCCTCAACTTCACGTGGTGCATTATTTATTGATTTATAAAGGTACATTAGACAAACATTGCTGTATATATAGGGACTGGCAGATCATATGATGTTGACCACAGGCACATTGCAACATATGATAACTAACTAAATAAATAAATGGTTACTTTAGCCTAGTCAGACTAAATATGATTGCTAAATATGATGACTATGTATTATGAAATGATATCACATGATATCATATTGCCGTTCTGGACATATACAGGTCCACTTGACAAGTATCGGAGGGAAATGGCAGCTCTCCGTGCGTCCCCTGATGAAAGTCTGAATGATGCGGTAGATCAGCCGCTTGATTTGGAACATCCTGCCTTGAACTCCAACGGGAACGGTGAACAACCCTCTCCCCAAGAGAGCAGTCAAAGCCAACAGCAGCAGCACAACGAGGGCAGGCCCTCGAGTCCCCAGGAGAATGCTCAGAGCAGGAAGCGTGGAAGGGCAGCTGCCAGCTCAGTAAGTTGAATTACCCTCACCCTTAAATGAAATTAGATGGAAGCGTATCTCTTAAAGTAAGACTTTGTCACCCAATACAAAACTGTGAACGTCCACTTCTTCAAGAGAGCGGCCTAAGCCCACAATAGTAGCACAGTGAAGCCAGGCCCCGGAATCTCCAGGAGCATGCATAAAGCAGGATGCGTGGAAGAGCAGCTGCCAGATCGGTGAGTTAAATCGCCCTCACCCTTCAATGAAATTATATGGAAGCGTATCTCTGCAGTAAAGTAAAACTTTGCCACCCATTACACCCAACTGAGAATGACCCTCTATGCAAAAGAGCAGCCTAAGCCCACAACAGTAGCACAGTGAGGCCAGGCCCTGGGGTCTCTAGGAGCCTGCAGAGAATAATGCAGGGAGCAGGAAGCGTGGACGAGCAGCTTCCAGCTCAGTAAGTTGAATCACCCTCACCCTTCAATGAAATTGGAAGGAAGCATATCACTTCTGCAAAGTAAAACTTAGTCACCCAATACAAAACTAAGAACGCCAATTTCTACAAGAGATTGGTTAAAGCCCACAACCATAGCAGCAAAGAGTGCACAGAGAATCTATTGCCTCTTGTACCAGTATTCTTGCCACACGTCGCATGAAGGAGTCCCTCCCGCCTGGAGGGTGACACTTACTATGTCTGCCATGGTGACTTTCCCCAGCTGCGGCGTACGGGAGGGTCCCCTTAACACCACGCCCCTCCAGGCGTTATCTTTTTTTTTTTTAGCAGCAAAGAGAGGCCAAACTCTGGGGTCTCCAGGAGCCTGCAGAGAATGCAGAAAGCAAGATGTGTGGAAGAGTATCTACCATCTCAGTAAGCTCTGCAAATTACTCCAAATTTGGGGGGTCTTCGGCACCCTTATATTTCAATATTTTGCTTATTTGGGGGCATTCTGGGTGGTAGGAGTGCCGCAAGGGTGCAGAAAAAAGTGCTGAAAACCCCCTACACTTGCAGTGGCACTTGCAAAACTTGAATATCTCGTTAAGGGAGCTCCCCAAAAACTCGAGCCTTGCTTGAGCACTCGTCTAGGTTGTAGGCTTTCTCTTCTTGGTCTCCCCCCGACCTTGTATTCAAAATCATGTTGTGTGCACTGCCGGACAAGCCCCCCGTTCTGCCCCATACCCTTCAATTCTCTAGATAGTACTTGATCTTAGGTCCTCCACAAGTGGACCTTCACAAGTCTTTTAAGTGTCTAATCCCCCCTGAATGCTATAAGAAACACAATCTCACTCATATGGTTAATAACCCTTAATGATACAAGAAGCTATTCATAATCTTGATGCTGTAAGAAACATGCTCTGGTTCGGCAGGTCTCTTAGCCTATTTGGCTAACCCTGGACAGACATACAAACATACATACAAATACACTCTCGCTGATAGTTCATATGCTTTATTGCCATCCTGAAGGTTTCAAAGCGCAAGCTGGTGCATGTCATGACACCCCAGGTGAATCGCACCAGCACAACCCCCTTTACCCCTTTCACCTTGCCCCAGCTCCACACCCACACTGCACACCTCACCACCCACACCCACACCATATGCCATCCTGAAGGTTTCAAATCTCAAGCTGGTGCATTTCATGACATCCCTGATGAACCGCACCAGCACAACCCCCTTTACCCATTTCACCTCGCCCCAGCTGTACACCCACCCACATCTCACCACCCACACCAGCATCATATGCCACCTAGAAGCTTCAAAGCGCAAGCTGGTGCATGTCTAGACTTACCAGATGAATTGCACCAGCACAACCCCCTTAACCCTATTCACCTCGCCCCAGCTCCGCACCCACACCTCACCACCCACATCCACACCATATGCCATCCTGCCGGTTTCAAAGCGCAAGCTGGTGCATGTCTTGACACCCCTGATGAATTGCACCAGCACAACCCTATTCATCCCTATTTACCCCCCACCAGCGCAACCCTATTCACCTCGCCCCAGTTCCACACCCACACCTCACCACCCACCCCCACATGATATGCCATCCTGAAGGTTTCAAAGCGCAAGCTGGTGCACGTGGTTGTTGACAACCTGGAGGACGTCCTGATCAAAAACAGGGTGAGATGAAAGGTTTGATGATTGGAAATTGGAGAATCAGTTAAAGATCACACGCTGGTGCATATAGCGGTTTGCAACCTGGATGAGTTGAAGGGTTTCATGATTGGTAATTTGAGAATCTGTTAAAGATCAGTTAAAGATCACAAGCTGGTGAACATAGTGGTTTACAAACTGGAGGATGTCCTCATCAAAAACAGGGTGAGATGAAAGGTTTGACGATTGGAAATTGGAGAATCAGTTAATGATCACAAGCTGGTGCACGTGGTGGTTTGCGAAACTGGATGAGTTGAAGGGTTTCATGATTGGGAATTTTAGAATCAATTAAAGATCAGTTAAACATCAGTTAAAGATCACAAGCTGGTCCACATAGTGGTTAGCAAACTGGAGGATGTCCTCATAACAAAACAGGGTGAGATGAAAGGTTTGATGATTGGTAATTTGAGAATTAGTTGAAAAACCTGGATGCTATGACCATGTAATGTAATGTGCCGTTATGTAATATGCCGTTATGTAATGTAATGTAATGTATGCAATGTAATGTAATGTAATGTAATGTAATGTGATGTAGTGTAGAGTAATGTGCCGTAATGTACCGTAATGTAATGTAATTAATTACAGCAGTGTGTGATCAAACACAGGGGTACACATAGTGGTTAACAAACTGGAGGATGTCCTCATAACAAAACAGGGTGAGATGAAAGGTTTGATGATTGGTAATTTGAGAATTAGTTGAAAAACCTGGATGCTATGACCATGTAATGTAATGTGCCGTTATGTAATATGCCGTTATGTAATGTAATGTAATGTAATGTAATGTAATGTAATGTAATGTAATGTAATGTAATGTAATGTAATGTAATGTAATGTAATGTAATGTAATGTAATGTAATGTAATGTAATGTATGTATGTAATGTAATGTAATGTAGTGTAGTGTAATGTGCCGTAATGTACCGTAATGTAATGTAATTAATTACAGCAGTGTGTGATCAAACACAGGGGTACTAACTTAGGCCTCAAGGAACTTGATCACCTCGAAATAATCAGAGGTGGTCTTTTTGTATGCATTGATTAGCTTCTCTCTAACATTGCTTTTATTATAAACTATGAGCAGCAGCTTCTAGGCAGCTCCCCTGGCTGGCTATTCGGCCCAATCTGACGCAACCTAGTGCACCTTGAAGCTGACAATCAGCTAGTCAGAACTGCTGAAATATTGGTGCTACCCCTTAACCGGCTAGATTGTAACACACACACGCAATTATTTACAGGTATACAGAGAGTGGACCATGTTGGGCAGCCAGGATACCATACTGGACAGGCGTGTTTTAAGCGTGTTTGGGAGAAGCATGCGTCGATATCATTCCAGTGCAGGAAAGGCTGGAGCCAACGCCAATGGAGGCGAAGGCTGGTTGTCCTCGCTGTGCGAGGAGCTTCTGGGATCTGGCTTACCCTCCCTCACTCTCCTGCATCTGGCACCGTGCAGGTAATTGACATGGTATTGCATTGCATTACATTACATGTCATTACGTTACATTGCGTTGGGCCACTCACCTGCATCTGGCTAGTAGCAAATGGGCTGAATAACGTGTCGAGTAGTAAATGGGCTGAATAACCTGGCGAGTAGTTGCATTGCGTTGGGCTACTCTCCTGCATCTGGCACCGTGCAGATAATTGACATGGCAGTGAATTGCATGACAGCACATTGTGTTACATTACATGCCATTACGTTACATTACATGGGATTACGCTACATTATATTACAAGCCATTACATACCATGCCAATTGCATTACATGGCATTACAGCATAGTACAGTACAGTACAGTACAGTACAATACAGTAGAGTGCAGTATATTCTCATTGCTTTGTAGCCTAATTGACCATCTTTGTTTGCTAGATGGTTGGAAGTCCAACCCAGTTGTTATGGTGTGGGATTGTCTTGGGCCAACAACGGCCTGCCTATGGCAATGTAATACATACCGAAGGAATTACATTGCATTGTCATAGACAGGCCATACTATACCTAAGATAAACCTTCCGTTTCAACGATTGGCTCAATGGCCGAGCTCGTTGAAATCAGGCATAAGGTGCAGGGTTCGAATCCCTACGGGTGCGCCTCAGTGTTCGCGGTCGCTGTCAACCGCCATGGTAGCATTGTCCAGGTAAAGTAGCAGCCTGTTCTCTACCGCCGTAAGACAGGGCTCCCTTAATCCCACGCCCCACCAGGCGTTATCATTCCTTTCTCGACCTAGTTTCTTACCTAGTGATCGCCATATATACATGAGGGAAATATTCCTCCGAAAACAGCCGCCGCTGCATCCTCATCTACAACTTCAGCTACATCCTCATTTTTTACCTAGTTCATCATTACCCGATAGAAGCCCTCTCCACAACATCCGGGGAGGTCTGGATCCTGGTGTGATGATACTGGTGTTTCCTTAAATAAGATAAGTTTAATTCAAAACTGTACCTTCATTTATCTAGAAGTACTTGTTCTGAGGACTCCCGTCGTATCACTAGGATTTTCATTGGACCAGATATCATAGTACCTGTTTAGCACCTCCGGAAAGTCTAGAATTGTCGCGATTATCTGAGATTTTTAGAAGGGGCAAATCACTTTAGCCTAATTGGCTACCCCCTGTACTGTAACATGCATTTAAATAGGCAGAACAGCACACGGTAATCAGTGCAACGTGAACCTAACAAAGATGCGTGGTTCCTGAGGTGCTCCCATTGATAAGATCTGTCCTAGTAGTCTGCTTCCCGTTGTGTTTCTAGCACAAACTCAGGGCTCCTGACGGCAAAACGATTGTTTGGGGTTCAGTTCATCAGTGATTTTTCGTTTTAAGCCCTTCCTATCAAGGTTGGGCAAGTCTATTTATACTATTTTGCCCACCCCTGGACTGTAACATACATACATACATACATACATACATACATACATACATACATACATACATACATACATACATACATACATACATACATACATACATACATACATACATACATACATTGTGTACCGGCTCAATCAGCAGGCAATAGTCTTATCAACACTGCACCGTACGCCCTCAGGTTTAAAGCACAGTGAGCAATACAATACAACAGCAGTGCAGATACAATACAATGCAACAGCACAAGACAATACAATACAGTACAAAGCAACAGCAACAACACAGTGAGCAATACAATGCAACAGCAGTGCAGATAAAATACAAAGCAACAGCAGCGCAGATACAATACAATGCAAGAGCAGTTAAGACACAGAGCACATCCAATCAAGGGTTCCGGGGAACTCGGATGGGTCTCACAGACAAATCATCAAAACAGGATCGTACATACATACTTGAATCAACTTGCTTTGTGGCTCAAGCTTTGATAACTGTGAACACACACTTCTCTTATTCATACACCTCCTGTGTGGCTTCACAAACATTCAGGGAGCTGATGCAGGGTTTCCAGGCCCTAGCTAACAGTTTGCGCGAAAGGGACACTGACCTTGGTGAGTTTGATATCATGTTTATCGCATTCCACACGTTAAGGAGCAATCCTGTAGCCCAAAAGTATGAAATGGAGGCTGTGCAGCTCTGTACACATATAAGGACACATGAAATATGTAAATAATCAGTGTCACTTACCATACAGTACCTTACATTGTCTTGAGTGGGTCCTAGGCATTGCCCTATGGGGTTCCTACGTGGATATTATTGTCCTAGGCAGGCCATTGCAGTGGTGACCTGAGAAAAGGGGGATGGGGGTCGTCCAAATATCCCCCACTATGTATTTTTTTAGCTTCAGGCAGCAGCTTCTGGGGTGCTCCCTTTCCATGTCCTTGATCCAAAGATGAATCCAGCCAGTGCATCTGAAAGCTGGTATGACAGGCATTCAAATGCAGCTGAAAGGTGTGGGCTTGCCCCAGTGGCTGGCTAATGGAGCTGATGGGAAGCTGGCACGAGTAGCCCAGAACTGAAACAGTGATATCCTCTCTGAATCAAAATAATATGTGGAACAGATGCTCCAACTAGTGTTCATAGCTACAAATACATTTGATTTTGTGTGTATGTATGTATGTTACAGTACAGGGGTAAGCCAAATAGGTGTATGTTGAGGAAACTGCAAGGTATGCTAAAGTTGTATGTTGAGGAGCCTGCAAGGTGTAAATGATGGTCACAGCCTGTTAGCTATATCATTACTTAAACTTGTCATAGAGGCCATTTCTTAACCCAAGAACATCCTACAAGGTGGAAATGATGGTCACAGCCTGTTAGCTGTATCATCACATCAACTTTTCATAGACAGGCCGTTGTTAACGCAAGAGAAGCCTGTCCCACACACCTGGGGGGGTCTTCCATTCTTTAGCTGAAAAGAAAAGGGCCTACGCAAGGAACTGGGCAGTGACGGACAGGAGCAAAGGAGCAAAATTGTCCACACTAGCCCACAAGGTGCTTCTAATCGTACAGGTTTCACAGTACTTGTGTTTCAAATCATATATGCTGCAAGTCATATATGCTTCAAAGTATGTACATATGTATATGTTTATATATATATTTATGTGTATATATATATGTATACCATAAAACATCACCGTAAATATAGTCTATTCAAGTTTATATTATTCTCAACTCTATCCAGGACAGTACGAGAAGCCCAGGTTGAAAGCTGCCACTCATGAGCCAACTTGTTTATTGTCTTCTCTTGCAGCAGAGTTGGGAAGCAAGAGAGAAAATAAAAGG
Source organism: Chlamydomonas sp. ICE-L (assembly GCA_013435795.1). Lineage (NCBI taxonomy): Eukaryota > Viridiplantae > Chlorophyta > Chlorophyceae > Chlamydomonadales > Chlamydomonadaceae > Chlamydomonas > Chlamydomonas sp. ICE-L. The sequence goes on along the minus strand of JACBWV010000610.1, from coordinate 5,797,898 downwards.
TCAAGGACAGGAGAAGCTCAGGTTGAGCATCTGCGACTCATGACCCAAATCTTGTACTCTTTTCTCGTGCAACAAAGTTGGAGGGCAAGACCGAGAAGAATAGGGCAAGGACAGGAGAAGCCCAGGTTTAATATGTGCCACTCATGCCTCAAATTGTGTACTATGTTTTCTTGCAGCAGTGTTGGAGAGCAAGAGAGGGAAGAAAAGGGCATGTACATGAGACGCTCAAGTTGAACATCTACCACTCATGCCTCAAACATGTTTTTCTTTTCTCTTGCAGCAGGGTTCGAGAGCAAGAGAGGGAAGAAAAGAGCAAGGACCGGGGAGGCCGAGGTTGAATATTTAAATGTTTGACACTCATGCCTCAAATATTGTACTCTTTTCTCTTGCAACAGAGTTGGAGAGCAAGAGAGGGAAGAAAAGGGCAAGGACGTGAGAAGCCCAGGTTGAATATTTACCACTCATGCCTCAAATAGTGTACTCTTTTCTCTTGCAACAGCGTTGGAGAGCAAGAGAGAGAAGAAAAGGGCAAGGACAGGAGAAGCCCAGGTTTAATATTTGACACTCATGCCTCAAGTATTGTACTATTTTCTCTTGCAACAGCGTTGGAGAGCAAGAGAGAGAGGAAAAGGGCCAGGACCGGGGAAGCCCAAGATCATGGCATGGCTTCAGAGACCCTCTCAGCCGGTCATGCATTTGAGGGCATGGCCGATGCAGAGATGCACGCTCCTCATGAGCAAGACGACCTCTCCAACGTGCCTCACACGGATATGAGTGACATTGAAATAGAAAGGTACTTTCTTTACAGTTGACAGTGCCAATCTATATAAGTCTACCCATTTGGGTTTAGGGTTTTAGGGTTTAGTGCTGTAAGGTACTTTCTTTACAGTTGACAGTACCAATCTGCATAATTCTACCAATTTGGGTTTAGGGTATGTGTATGTTATAAATGCATGTTTTTCAGTCCAACAACCTCTTGAAGGTGCCTCGTGGCATCGAAATAGAAACGTACTTGGATTGAGGACTTAGGGTCTTGGGTGTTTAGGGTTTAGGTTCAATCCACATCTGGGTTTCAGTATCTACATTCAAACGTGTCCTTGACTCTAGATATTTTACGACATCTTGGATGCGGTGGAAATACATTTGTTTGCATGCGCTTGCTTGCATACATTTGAGCACAGTTTTGACCGCATACAATTTGGTTGCATATATTTGAACATGTTTTGTGTTTGCTTACATTCCGGTGGTTGCCCAAAGTTGTTGGGAGTAGTTGCGCACACCACTGAAATTAAGTTTGGACATTGTTTTGAATGGAGTTTGACATTATTTGAAGTTAGTTTGAAGGAAGTAGCGCACACCACTAAACTCCAGTTTTGAAATAATTTTAAAAGGAGTTTGAAAGGCGTTTGAAATTAGTTTGAAGGCGTTGAAATTAATTGAAGGCGTTTGAAAGGCGTTGAAATTAATTTGAAGGTGTTTGAAGGCGTTGAAATTAATTGAAGGCGATTGAAAGGCATTGAAATTAAATTGAAGGCGTTTGAAGGCGTTTAAATTAATTGAAGGCGTTCGAAAGGCGTTGAAATTTATTTGAAGGCGTTTGAAAGGCGTTGAAATTAATTTGAAGGCGTTTGAAGTTCGTTTGAAGGCCATAGCGAACAGCACTCAACTTCAGTTTAAAAACTGAATGTATAATGCATTATATTATTCACCTGACCCAGTATTTGAATTAATCGCCTGGCCACAGTGGTGGAAATATCTTGGGCCTGGACTATAACAACATACACACATAACCTGTCCATGAGTTTGAATTCCTTGCCTGACCAAGCATTCAAACTCATAACCAGACCAATATTTGAATAATCACCTGACAATGTATTCGTATTAATCACCTAACCAAGTATTCAAATTCATTACCTGACCATTCATTTGAATTCCTCGCCTGACTACTTATTATAATTGATCACCTGCCTACGAATTGTAATCCATCACCTGACCATGTTTTGAATTCATCCTCCCAGATTGCGAGCAACTGGAAGTGATCAAAATACTCCTCGAAGTGGCGGCAGTCTCTTGGGCCTGAACTGTATCGACATACACACACACACACATCAACTAACCATGTATTCAAATTCATCCCCTCAAATTGCGAGCAGCTGGAAGTGATCCGAATACTCCTCTAGGATGTGGCAGTCGCTTGGGCCTGGACTTAGACAACACACGCACATCACCTCACCATGAATTTGAATTCATGCCCCAGATTGCGATCAGCTGGAAGCTATCCAAATACATACACACACAGCTGACCATACATTTGAATCCATAACCTGACCATTCATTTGAATTCATCACCTGATTACGAATTTAAATTACTCACCTGATTGTTTATCATAATTGATCACCTGGCCAAGTATTTGGATTCATGCCCCCAGATTGCGAGCAGCTGGAAGTGATCCGAATACTCCTTAAAGTGGCGGCAGTCTCTTGGGATTGGACTGTATCAACATACAAACATACACACATCACCTAACCACGAATTTGAATTCATGCCCAACAACATATTCCGTATTCAAACTCATAACCTAACCAAGTATTCAAACTCGTCACCTAACCAAGTATTTGAATTTATCACTTCAGATTGCGAGCAGCTGGAAGCGATCCGAATACTCCCCTAGGTGGCGGCAGTCTCTTGGGCCTGGGTCCACTGGGCTACAGGCAAAAGCTCGCTGGTCTGACTAGTGTTGGAGGCAGGTCCAGAGCAACTACAGCTTCATCTGGGTCCATGTCAGATGCGTCCAGGGAGATGGAGATGGCTCCCAGGGACAGGTGAGATGCAAGGCTTCTATTTGGGCCTACTTATGCATTTTTACAGTCTAGGGGCTACAGGCAATAGCTGCCTGTTGTGGGAAGTGTGGGAGGCAGGTCCAAGGCAGCTACAGAATTGTCTGGATCCATATCATATCCGTCTAGAGAGATGGAGATGGCTCCCAGGGACAGGTGAGAGCAGTAGAGCACGGTTTATTTTTGTGCCTATTTACGCATTTGTACAGTCCAGGGGTAGCGAAATAGGCTAAAGGGGCTACAGACAAAAGCTGACTTGTGCCGGAAGTGTCGGAGGCAGGTTGAAGGCAGCTACAGCATCGTCTTGGTCCATGTCAGATGCGTCTAGAGAGATGGAGATGGCTCGCAGGGACAGGTAAGAGACAGGGCTTCTTTTTGGGGCCTGTTAATGCATTTTTACAGTCTAAGGGCTACAGGCAAAAACTGGCTTGTGTGGGAGGCAGGTCAAAGGTAACTACAGCATCGTCTGGGTCCATGTCAGATGTGTCTAGAGAGATGGACATGGCTCACAGGGACAGGTAAGAGGCAGGGCTTCTTTTTGGGGTTATTTATGCATTTTTACAGTCTAGAGGCTACAGACAAAAGCTGGTTGTGTGGGAAGTGTAGGAGTTAGGTCCAAGACAGCTTCAGTTTCGTCTGGGTCCATGTCAGATGCGTCTAGAGAGATGGAGATGGCTCCCAGGGACAGGTGAGAAGAACTGTTCCTATTTGTGCCTGTTAATGCATTTTTACAGTGCAGGGGTAGCCAAATAGGCTGAAGAGGCAACAGACAAAAGCTGGCTTGTGTGGGAGGCAGTTCCAAGGCAGCTGCAGCATCGTCTGGGGTCATGTCAGATGCGTCTAGAGAGATTGAGATGGCTCCCAGGGACAGGTGAGAGCAGTAGAGCACAGTTTATTTTGGGGGCTGTTAATGCATTTTTACAATCCAGGGGTAGCCAAATAGGCTAAAGGGGTTACAGACAAAAGCTGGCTTGTGTGGGAAGTGTGGGAAGCAGGTCCAGAGCAACTAAGGCATCGTCTGGATCCATTTCATATGCACCTAGAGAGATGGAGATGGCTCCCAGGGACAGGTGAGAGCAGTAGAGCACGGTTTATTTGTGTGCCTATTTACGCATTTGCACAGTCCAGGGGTAGCCATATAGGCTAAAGGGGCTACAGACAAAAGCTGACTTGTGTCGGAAGTGTTGGAGGCAGGTCCAAGGACAATACAGCGTTGTCTGGATCCATTTCATATGCGTCTAGAGAGATGGAAATGGCTATCAGGGACAGGTGAGAGGCGGGGCTTCTTTTTGGCCTATTTATGCATTTTTACAGTCTAGGGGCTTGAGACAAAACCTGGTCTGAGTAGTGTTGGAGGCAGGTCCAGAGCAAGTACAGATTCGTCTAGGTCCATGTCAGATGCACCTAGAAAGATGGAGATGGCTCCCAGGGACAGGTGAGAGGACTGTTTCGTTTGGGGCCTATTAATGCATTGTTATAGTCCAGGGGTAGCTAAATAGTCTATAAGGGCCACAGACAAAGGCTGGCCAGAGTGTAACGTGTGGGAGTCAGGTCCAGAACTACGACAGCTTTGTCTGGATCCATTTCAGATGCGTCTAGAGATGGAGATAGCTCACTGGGACAGGTGAGAGGCAGCAGGGCTTATTTGTTTTCGTTTCAGAAAGGGGGCCTTCTGGTATTTTTCAGATACTTCGTACTTTCCAACTATGGGGTCCAGGTGGGTGGGTGGTGGTGGGAGGTGGGAGGTGGGTGGTGATTTAGGTAGAGCAGCCCGATGGAATTAGCAGCATTCTAGCCTACCATTGACTGCATGGGCTCCTGGCTGCAAGCGTTTTGTACCACTGTCTGAACCATCCGCATTGTACGCCGCTGTGATTCGAACTGGGGATGTGTAAAATAAATACTGAAGTGTATAGGAGCATGGAGATTTTGGTAGGACTCGGGAGTCAGGTTAGCGAGGTTAGGCACACACACACCAGACCACCAGACACCCACACCCACCCACCCACCCACACCAGACCACCAGACGCCACCAAACACACACACACCAGACCACCAGACATCAGCACACCACCACCATACACCACCACACACACACACACCAGACCACCATACACCAACACACCACCACCATACACCAACACACACACACACCACCAGACCACCATACACCAACACACCACCACCATACACCAACACACACACACACACCAGACCACCATACACCAACACACCAACACCATACACCACCATACATCACACACACACACCAGACCACCATACACCAACACACCATACACCAACACACACGCACACCAGACCACCACACACCAACACACCACCACCATACACCACCACCATACACCACCACACACAAACACACACACACCAGACCACCATACACCAACACACCACCACCATACACCACCATACACACACCCACCAACCACCATACCACCATCACCATACACCACCATACACCACCACACACACACACACACACAAACACACACACACAAACACACACACACACCAGACCACCATACACCAACAGACCATCACCATACACCACCATACACCACACACACACACACACACACACACACACACACACACACACACACACAAAAGGATTCAGGAGTCAGGTTAGCGGAGTGTGTGGCCAAAATGGGGTCCCATGTAGCGATTGCAATAGTTAGCGAGGAATAATATATCAGATGCTCATAGCCAACAGGTCTGCCCTATGTATGTATGTTACAGTCCAGGGGTAGGCCAAATAGGCTAAAGGCCCTATGTGGTGGATTCTCTTTCCCCTGTCATGTGTGCCTGCTTGCTGAGTCTTGCTTGGATTGGTTTCTGAACTCTCTGTTTTTTGTCTGGACTCGCCCTTTTCTTCTTGGGGTGCCTAAGGTTGCTCTTCTTGGCACCCATGTCCTTTTCTGCTACATGGTTGTGCTGGGTTGACTTGCGCTTTTTTCTATTAGGGGCATTATCGCTGCATATTAAGGTGCTCATAGCGCGTGCCCTTGATTAGTCTTTAGCTCTTTTGGCTCAGCCCTCTTGTCTTGTGTTTGTTGGGCTTGGTGCACTAGATTGCCTACCTCGGCATCCCTCCCCTTCACGCTCCCCTTTCCGCTCTTCTTTCCGCCTCTAGTTTGTTTCCTTTTTGGACTTGACCTAGTTTGTTTTTACGTTTGAGGGGATGCCTTAAAACCCTCGTGCTTCCGTGTTGGATGGTAGGCAGGCTGTGCTGCTGTCCAGTCTCGGCAGTGATTTGCTGAGTTTATGTAACGAACCCTCTCTCGAGGAAAATTCCCTAAGAGGCAAGGCTTTTCTTGTTCGCTTTTCTTACCAGCTTCCAGGCAGCTCCCGTTGCCAGAGTCTATTCCAAACTCAAATAGTTCAAAAATTCAATATCTGCTCATCCTTTTGGAAAATTCAGGTGTAGCCTGATACCTAAAAGTATGAGAGTGAATATTAACTTCCCCACCCACCCACCCCCCACCATACACACACACCCTTCCCCCTCCTTTCCCTCCGCCCCACACACACACCTCACCGCCAACATACGCACCCACACCCAAACACACTCCAAAACCTCCCACACCCATACACACATCCCACACCGTCCCACACCCTTACACACACACCCCACCACCACCACAATACACAAACACACACAGGCGTACTAACAGTGTACTGAACCTGGCTATACCACCATTCAAACACACACCACCACCACCACAATACACAAACACACACACCACCACCACCATTCAAACACACACCACCACCACCACAATACACAAACACACACACCCCCACCCAAAAAACCACCACCATTCAACACCAACCACCACGACCACAATTACAAACACACACAACCACCACCAACCATTCAAACCCACCCACCCCCACCAACATACACAAACACCCCACCCCACCCATCAATTCAAACACAACGACACCACCAGCCACCACAATACACAAACAACACCCCACCCCACCATCAAACCCCCCCCACACCACACCCTCCACAAACACACACAGCACAGCCCCCCCCTCTTCAAACACACCACCCATACCACCACCATACACAACACTCCCCCCCCACCATACCACCCACCCCCACCCACCACAATAACCCAACCACCCACACCACCCACCAACCATCCAACACCCCCACCACCACCACCACAGTACCCCAAACACACACACCACCACCACCCTTCAACCACACCCCACCCACCCCACAATCCCACACACACCCCCCACCCCACCATTCACCCCCCCCCCCCCCCCCCCCACAATACCAACCAACCCCCCCCCCCCCCCACCCTTAAAACCACCCACCCCACCACCCCACCTAAAACACCACACCCCCACCCCCCCCACCCCTCATTCCACCACCCCACCACCCCCACCACCCTACCCACCCCCCCGACCCCCCCCATCCCCCCCACCACCACATCAATACACAACCCCCCCCATACCACCACCACCTTCCCCCCCCCCCCACCAACCACACCCACAATCCCCCCCACCCCACCACCCCCCACCATTCAACCACCAACCCCACACCAACCACAATACACAAAGCACCCCCATCACCACCACCACATTCAAGAACACCACACCACCACCACCACAATACACAAACACACACACCCCCACCCATCATTCAAACACACACCATTACCACCACCATACACAAACACGCACACCACCACCATACACACACCACCACCACCACAATACACAAACACACACACCACCACCACCATTCAAACACACACCACCACCACCACAGTACACAAACACGCAAACAGGCATACTAACAGTATACTGAACCTGTGTATACCACCATACACCCACACATCACCACCACCATACACACACACACCACCACCACCACAATACACACACACCCACAGGCTTAAGATCAGTGTGCTGAACCTGGGTCTCCTTGAGGAAGAGCCTGACCACTTCATGCCAGATGTTCATTCGCCCGCTCTTGATCACCCTGGTGAATGGCAACAGCACAATCCCCTTTCGCCCCGCCCCAGCTCCACACCCACACCCATACACCCACACCGCTACCCTCACACCCACACCCACCACCACCAACAGCACAATTCATGAACACAAACAGGCGTAAATATAGTGTACTGGACCTGGTCATACCACCATACACACACACCACCACCACCATACACCCACACACCACCACCACCACCACCACCACACACACACCTCACCACCACTACCATACACCCTGAGGTATAAGAACAGTGTGCTGAACCTGGGTATACTACCATATACACACCACCACCACCACCACCACCACCACACACCACCATTCACACACAGGCGTAATAACAGTGTACCAAACCTGGGTATACAACCATACACCCACACCCCACCACCACCACCACACACACATAGTCGCACACACCACCAACACCACACACAGACACCACCACCATACACCCACAGGCTTAAGAAAAGTGTGCTGAATCTGGGTATACCACCACCCACCCACACACCACCACCATACACACACAGGCTAATGAGCAGTGTGCTAAACCTGGGTGTACCACTATACACACACACCACCACCACCACCATAATACACTCACACCTCACCACCACCATACACTCACACCTCACCACCACCATACACACACACCTCACCACCACCATACACACACACCTCACCACCACCATACACACACACCTCACCACCACCATACACACACACCTCACCACCACCATACACTCACACCTCACCACCACCATACACACACACCCCACCACCACCACAATACACAAACACCCACAGGCTTAAGAGCAGTGTGCTGAACCTGGGTCTCCTTGAGGAAGAGCCTGACCACTTCATGCCAGATGTGCATTCTCCCGCACTTGACATCCCTGGTGAATGGCAACAGCACAACGTTGAGTGGCAAGATGATGGTGCAGCTCGTGTCTATGGAAAGGGTGGTCTTCAAGATCTTATCCCTAACTTTGATTCAGAGAAAATCCTCAGCAACAACGCAACCCAAGTAAGCTGGGGGGGGGGGGGGGGGGGGGGGGGGGGGGGGGGGTCTGTAGGTGTGTGGTGGTGGTGGTGGTGGTGGTGGGCACACCTCCAGAATCCGCAACATCTAACTAAAACTTCGTGTCTATAGCAAGGATGGTCTTCAAGATCTAATCCCAAACTGAAAAATAACCGTGATTAAACTGTGATTCAGACAAACTCCCTCAGCAACAACGCAACCCAAGTAAGCGGGGGGGGGGGGGGAAGGGGGGCATACATCTAGAATCCACAACATCTTACTTGAAGCTCATGTCTACGGAAAGGGTGCTCTTCAAGGTCTTATCCCAAACTGTGTTTCAGAGAAACTCCTCAGCAACCTCACGACCTAAGTAAGCTGACTGGTGCATAACAAAATGATGATGATGATGATGTTAAAACTTTGATTCAGAGAAAGTCGTGAGCAACCCACGACCCAAGTAAGCTGACTGGTGCATAACAGAATGATGATGATGATGATGATGATGATGATGATGATGATGATGATGATTAAAATTTGATTCAGAGAAACTCCTCAGCAACTTCACCACCCAAGCAAGCTAACTAATGCACAACAGAATGGGTGACCCAAGGATCCAACTATCAAATATTTTCCGATTTTTCTTTTCGCTACGAGCAGCAGCTTCTAGGCAGCTCCCCTGACTGGCCAGTCAGCCAAACCTGATGCGACCTAGTGCTCCTTGAAGATGACACAACCAGCTCTCATTTACTGTTGAAATCTTGGGGCTTCACCCAATGGCTGGCTCAGGGAGCTGCCTAGAAGGTACTGCTCGTAACTGAAAGAAAAGCTATGCCAACTATTTATCCATGTTCCAGTCCAGGGGGGCAGCCAACGAGGCTAAAGGGACTCGCCCTACCTCAAATAATCAAGATAATTATAAAGACTGTCATGTCAAGGGTACTTCCAAGCGCGCGCTGGCGCGCCGCCTTTTTGAGCCCCACTGCATGTTTCGCGCAGTTTTTTGCAACCCCCTGTGGGCGCAGCAAGCAATTTTTGCGCTTTTTGCACCACAAAGCGCAGTTTGTTTTTTCAAGTGCGCTAAAGCGCTGGCCAATCTGGTCAATGGAAGTACCATGGTCATGTCCCATCCCATCCCATCCCATCCCATCCTTTCCCCCCCCATCACCACCACCCCACCCCACCCCATTGCCTCCCCTCCTATTCTCATTTGCCCATGCTTGTGCCAATCGCAGGTGGGAACTGGAGTTAGAGGCACTTTCAACTCCTCAAACTTCAGCCTCATTGAGACCTCAGCTCTGCCAACGCAACACCTACCCAACGAATCGATCAGCAAGGTAAGCCATCTCATATGTACTGTAGCCAATATACAGTATCATCAGGGTTCAGTTCACCGATGCCTTTTCTTTCTTGCCCTTCCTGTCCCTTAGCCTTTGTAGCCTATTTGGCCTAACCCTAGACTGTAACAACATACATTTATTCAGGCCAACAATATAGGCATATAGCCCCTACTGGAAGGGTCAGGCAAGTCCCTTGAGCCTATTTGGCCTACCCCTGGACAGTAATAAACATGCATAAAGTAATGATAACGCCTGGTGGGACGTGGGATTAAGGGAGCCCTGTCTTACGGCGGTATAGAACGGGCTGCTACTTTACCTGGACAGTGCTACCATGGCGGCTGACAGCAACCGCGAACACTAAGGCGCACCCGTAGGAATTCGAACCCGCACCTTCTACCTGATTTCAACGAACTCAATTATTGAGCCAATCATCGAAACGGGAGATTCAAACATGCATACAATACCAGGCTGATATACACATCCACCAAGCAAATGTTACCATACTCCCATAGCTCTAGTTATAGCTGTAGTCATACTATAGGTAATACTATAACCCCGAGCTAAAAGCTGCCTAAGCCTTGCCAAGTATTAGGCAGCTAAAAGCTGCCTAATATTTGATAGTACCGCCCAGAGGGCCGGTACTTGGAGTACCGCCCAGAGGGCCGGTCCCTGGGGTACCGCCCAGAGACAGAGGGCCGGTACCTGGAGTACCGCCGGAGGGTTCCTTCAATCTCACGTCCTGTGGCAGCTCGTACTTATTTTCAATTTCCAAATTTCCATTTATATTGTTTCAGAACTTTCACAGTGCTGATTCTAGAAATCATTCATCATACCATACCATGCCACACCATACCATATCACACCATATCACATCATACAATACCATATCACACCATACCATACCATGTCATACCAATACCAGTGATTTCAAATACAGCTTCTCTCTCCTCAACATGTCCTTGCTCAACAGATTCTTGCAATTTATTGGGGACCAGATCTTACAGCGTCTGTTAGTATAGACCCTCCTGATCGTTTATAATTACCTTGTTCATTTTATTATTTGAGGTTTGTCAAGTCCCTGTAGCCTAATTGGCTACCCACTAGACTGTTACAACAATACATACATACATTGGTTGCAGTACACTATGACGGTTCTCGAAATCGTTCGACAACGTCTCTGTCCTCAACAGATTCTTGCAATTTCAATTGTAACCCCTGGACTGTTACATGCGCACATATGTATGTATGTCTGTATGTTACAGTCCAGGGGTAGGCCCAATAGGCTAAAGGGACTTGCCCATGCCCAACATGAACATATAATTCATTTTGCTGCAGAACACTATGCTGGTTCTCGAAATCGTTCGACAACGTCTCTCTCTTCAAGCTGGCTACGGGGAAGAATCGGTTCCAGGAGAAGAATCTCCCCAAGTATCATTCTTTGATCTGGTACAAGGGCTACGCAGGTATGTGGGGGTGGGTTGGGTGGGAGAGGTAGAAGCAGGGGGTATGGGAGGGGGGTATTGTGTGTGGTGTGGGGGGGATATTTGGGTGGGGGTGGGGGGGGGAGTGGTACGAGCAACTTTGATCTGGTGCAAGGGCTGCGCAGGTATGTGGGTGTGGGTTGGGTTGGGTGGGAGAGGTAGAAGCAGGGGGTATGGGAGGGGGTGGGGGTGGGGGGGGAGTGGTACGGGCAACGGGGGTGGTCGGGCAGCAAGGCGACAGACAGGATTCGGCTGGTAGGCAAGACGAGGTCCGTAGGTGGAACGGCTCTAGGCTAACCGGCAATTCGCGCAACCCGGTCGGAGGGAGAAACCGCTAAACTGAATGGGTGTGGGTTGGGTGGGAGGGGGGGGGGGGGGGGGGGGGGGGGGGGGGGGGGGGGGGGGAGTGGTACGGGCAACGGTTCTGGCTTCTACAGTTGGTTTTGCGGAGGAATATTTGGGAGAAACAATTGGGAGGGAGTGGTAGAAGCAGGGGGTATGTAGGTGGTGTGGGGTGTGGGTGAGTGGGTGGGTGGGGGGGAGTGGTAAGAGCAGTGGTTCTGGATTCTACTGTTGGTTTTGCGGGGGAATATTTAGGATAAACCATTGGGGGTTTTCCAGGAGAAGAGTCTCCCCCGTGTATCATTCTTTGGGTGGGTGTGGAGTGGAGTGGAGTGGTACGAGCAGTATGTCTGTCTTTTACAGTTACTTTATGCTTGTATGTATGTTACAGTCCAGTTCTAGCCAAATAGTTGCTGAATAGTTGCTTTATGCTTGTATGTTTGTTACAGTCCAGGTGTAGCCAAATAGGCTAAATGTCTACAGTTGCTGAAGACAACCTCCTTGTGATCTGTTGAGGACCAGATCTAAAAGTGCATGTTAATATAGCCCCCCCAGATAGTCTATAATAATCTTGATGGTTTGAGGTTGTGCAAGTCCCTCAAGCCTAATTGGCTACCCCCTAGACTGTGACCATATTGTGTAATATGTGTATGTGTAATATTGTGTTAGAGAATAAAAGGTATACTTCAGTTAACTGAACGTGACAGCAAGATCAGGGAAGAATGCTATTGAGCATCTTGTATTGGTGCTGTTGCTGGTGCCAGATCATCCGGTGCTGGTGCTGGTGACAGATCATCTGGTGCCGGTGCTGGTGCTGGTGCTAGATCATCCGGTGCTGGTGCTGGTGCCAGATCATCTGGTGCTGGTGCTGGTGCTGGTGCTAGATCATCCGGTGCTGGTGCTGGTGCCAGATCATCCGGTGCTGGTGCTGGTGCCAGATCATCCGGTGCTGGCGCTGGTGCTGGTGCCAGATCATCCGGTGTTGGTGCTGGTGCCAGATCATCCAGTGCTGGTGCTGGTGCCAGATTATCCGGTGTTGGTGCTGGTGCTGGTGCTAGATCATCCGGTGCTGGTGCTGGTGCTATATCATCTGGTGCTGGTGCTGGTGCCAGATCATCTGGTGCTGGTGCTGGTGCTGGTGCTGGTGCTGGTGCTGGTGCTGGTGCTAGATCATCTGGTGCTGGTGCTGGTGCCAGATCATCTGGTGCTGGTGCTGGTGCTAGATCATCCGGTGCTGGTGCTGGTGCCAGATTATCCGGTGTTGGTGCTGGTGCTGGTGCTAGATCATCTGGTGCTGGTTCTGGTGCCAGATCATCCGGTGCTGGTGCTGGTGCTGGTGCTGGTGCTGGTGCTGGTGCCAGATCATCCGGTGTTGGTGCTGGTGCCAAATCATTTTGTCAACAAACATTGTGATTGATGTTTTATTTTTCAGGCAGGAGGCCGCCAAGCTCTTTAACCAGGTATGTGTGTTTCTCTATAAACATATTGATTGATGTGTAATATATTGTTGTCAAGTATGATATTGTATAGGTATAGTGTGTATATATATGTTTTTTTGTTTTTTGTAAATGAAATATCGTTGATATCTTGACCAGTACGATATGGACATTGCTATTGCTTTATTTTTCAGGGAGGAGGCCGTCAAGCTCTTTTACCAGATATGTGTGACCCACTCCAACAGCTTTGTCAAGGCCTCTCAAACCCAAGCCTATGGAGACATCCTTCTGCAAGCAGGCAGATTCATGTAAAAGTTTGAATTCCAGCTGTCGGCAGCAGCAGCAGCCGTCATTGAGCCCTGCCCAGTGTCCTCCACCCACACCATGATCATCACGATGCCCATATCGGAGCTAGCCTCTCAACCCCAGAGTCCTATGTAGACATCCCTCTGCAAAACAATAATTTGATTCAGACAGATTTGATAATAAGGATGACCCAGGAAAAAATGCATGGGGCTGACCCAGGAAAAATGCATGGGGCTGACCCAGGAAAAAACAAGGAGGCTGACCTAGGAAAAATGATGAAATGAAAAGGCAGTACATGACAGACACAATGGATTTTAATTTGGTTGGCCAATGTGTCAATCTGATCCCACTTGTGTTAGCGAGAACGATTTAATGTACCAGGCTACACCTGAAAATTTGAGAATTTAATCTGGTTGGAGAGATGGCAATACTGAGCATCCAAATTCCAGAGAAAAAAAAACCTTAAAAAAAATTAAACTTTTTTTTTTTTATACTTACTTCTTTTTAAACTTTCTCTTTTTTCTCCCCTCCTACTTAACACACTTTTAAAAACCACCTCTTTTTTTTATCTTCTAACTTTTTCAACCTCCCACTTAACTTTCCTAAACTTTAACCTCCACCTACCCTTTTTACACACTTTCCTTTTTTAACCACCCCCTCCCCCCTCACCTCCCAACTTCCACTCTTTTTTTTTTTCCACCTTACCTTTTTTTTTTTTTTTTCTATCCTCCTATCACCCTTCTCCCCACTTCCCTCCTTTTTTCCCCTCCTTCCTTCCCTCTTGCACCCAAACTTTTACTAAAAAAAAACTTAACTTTTTTAAAACTTTTTCTTTTTTACTTTTTACTTTTTCTTTTACTACTACTTTAAAAAACTAACTTAAAAAACTTACTTTTTTTACTTTGATAAACTAAAACAACTAAACCAAACACACTTTTAAATACTCCTTATACTTCATTGGCTTCTGACCACAGATTCACACCACACACATGGTGTGTATCGATCAACCGAGCTCCATCGGTGTGCATCTGAAAAATAAACTGCATGTTAACTTTCTATATATCAAACATGACAACTGGAGTTTTTTTTAGTGGTAAAGAATTTCACCCCAGAAGGTGGGTCACTGGGTCTCCCAACAAAAAACAGCGACTCCGAGGATTCAGTTCGAATGGCGTTGCCACTACTACAAAAGAGTAGGCGCACAGATAGCATCCACATTTCAGGATACGACATCTTCCCCCACCCACCCCCACACACTATTATTGTCCGGCTTTCATGCCATCTCTAGAGTGATAATAGAGCACGTAGGCCTCACTGCCTGGAGTGCCTTCTGCAGTGCCACTGGCCAGCTATGGCCACGTGCCCTGCCGAGCAGTACCAATCTGCGGTACTGTCGTTTCCTTCATCTGTCCTCTCCGTCCTGATTGACGCATCTAATGTAAAGAGCCTATGCTTCTCGTCCCTTCCAATCTCCGAAAACGACACACACATACGTTGTGAACGGCAATATGATACCGTATGATATCATGCCATCATATGATATACGGTAGTGCAATGCCGGCAGTCTGACTAGGCTATATTACCATTTACATACTATATCATATGATGCAATGTGTTTTATATCATATGATATCATACTCACCGTTGGTCATACATGCACATATAATATCATATTACATCATATTATATGCCTTTCAAGCTTTATATCGTACGATATTTATTTTACCGTGTACCGTAAGATATATCGTACGATATTATTCTTGTACCGTACGATATTTTCGGGATTATCGTACGATATATCGTGTTTATCGGGATATATCAAAGTGGTGTAGAGTTTTACCGTGTTTAATATCGTACGATATATATCGTGTTGAGTGGATTAGCACGTGATTTCAGGTCGGCTTCGACTACTGCGCCGTATTTTGGGGGGTCGCGGGTAATAGACCACGATATTACCGTTTTTTCTTTCTCCCTCAGTATTGGTCCATTTGACTTGATTGATATATCGTGATATACCGTACGGTATCGATACCGTACGGTATTTTTGTACCCTTTTGGGAGAAAATCAGTATAAGACCAAGGGGATATAACAGGAAATATCGTTTACACGTCCATACACTTAAAATCAAGTCAAATGGACCAATACTGAGGGAGATAGAAAAACACGGTAATACCGTGGTCTATTACCGTACGACATATCGTGATATATCGTACGGTATAAATTCCCTGACCCAGACTCAGGTGCTTCTGACGAGAATGGAGCCGCCGACCTGCCGAGTCGCAAGCCCAAGCCAAAGCCGATTTGGACCAAACACGATATATCGTACGGTAAACACGATATATCGTGTTTACCGTACGATCATTAAGGCTTCAGTGACCGGAGTTCGAGCCCCGCTGCCGGAAGACGGCGGGTGGTTTCTCGAGTCCGACTTTAGGGCGGTGTTGTTTCACTGCTAGGACATGAGCCCCTTGTAATCTTTCTTTCTACGATGGATCCCAAAAATACCGTACGGTTTCCTTGTCATGTGAACCGATATTATGCGTGTCGGGTGATGGATATAATGTTATGGATAGGATATTACCGTACGATATATCGTACGGTACATGGTAAAATAAATACCGGGCGGTATAAAGCTTGACAGCCCTAGATATATCGTAGGGTAATTGAAAATACCGTACGATATTGACAGCCCTGATCATATACCGTAATATGCCGGTCCCTACTTGCACGTCCTCTTCCAGGCCTTTGAATACCCCCTGATATCTTAATGTCAGCAATAGGTGCACATCGTAGGTTAAGCCTCTTTGGTTAGTTGACTGTGGACAGTATGTAGCTGTCAGCGTTAGCTGTTCTATGGTTCTACCTGCCTGTCAACCCGTAACACTTACCTTGTCCTCTCATAGGCGGCTTCCCTAAAGGATCCCTCCCTAGACGTGTAAATATTCCAGTTACGGTACTCAACGTCTCTCTCGTTGACTTCTATCATTACTTTCAAGCTCCGACAGAAGCACCATACACGGGGGGCAGTAGTGCACATTTCTGCTTACATCGATCATGATACTAATGAAGTAGGGACCGTAGATGCCTGAATTGCTGGCGTTCTTTGAGCTCGACGGTTGTAAAACAAGTGAACACAATAATGACGTGCACTAACTTCGGCGGTTAATTCAAATCTGGAGCGATACATAACTTGGCTCCAAGTTACATGCTTTGGCAGTTAGCCCGTTTCAGTGATATAGATTGGTCTAGTGGTACACTAAATCGCTGAAACGAAGCAGGGTCGGGGGTCCGATTCCCCCTACAGTCGCCCTGAGCGTTGCAGGTCGTTGTCAACCGCGATGGTGGCCAGTCCAGTTGAGGTGGTAGACCGTTCTCTGCCCGCGTACGACGGGTTCCCTTAATACCAAGCCCCGCCAGGAGTTATCATTGCTTCAGGCAGTTCCATTTTAAACCACATTCAATACAAAAAATCAGATATT
Organism: Chlamydomonas sp. ICE-L; assembly: GCA_013435795.1. NCBI lineage: Eukaryota > Viridiplantae > Chlorophyta > Chlorophyceae > Chlamydomonadales > Chlamydomonadaceae > Chlamydomonas > Chlamydomonas sp. ICE-L. The sequence goes on along the minus strand of JACBWV010000610.1, from coordinate 5,780,622 downwards.
AATTCCTGGGCCTGGGCATAAATAATATCCTGGGCATGTGATCCCACCACATTGGGGCCTGTGAATATTAAACTGATACATATGGGCATAAACTGACAACGTGTACACCAATGTGGTTACACTCCTGGTGCTCAGGAGCGAGGTGTTGTAGTCTTCATCCCATCTCATATTAACTGCAAATAGTGATCTGGGTGTCGGCCCATTATCCCTGTGACATGGTGAATTACATGCATGGTTACAAAAATGGTGTCCCATACAAAAACGGATATCCATTATCCACGCCTCCACGGCGACCTGTCATTTTTAGAGTTCGCTGTCGTTGCTCATTGTCATGCGCATGCTCGAACGAACTCGTATTAACTTGGAAATTATATCCAACTAGGATAATCCTAGCCCAGCCCAGCCTGCAGAGAGAGGGAGAGGGAGGATCCAAAGCAGGGCCTGGCTGTCGGAGCGCTCGAGCTCTCTTGCAGTGCTCGAGCAGGAATGGCGGCAGACCCGGGGGGGGGGGGGGGGGGGAATAAGAAATAACGCCGTAAGCTCGTTGTTACATAAATCCCAGGCCAAGAACTGGTTATTTCAATTCTGATGTCTCCGTGAAGACCAAAAGCAAACGCAAAGCAATTTCCGGAGTTTACATCGTATTTTCGCATCCTGCCGTGGTCTGTGGCGAAAGCTTCCCGGAAGTCCCGAGGGTACACGATCGTACGTAAGTGACTGCCGCGAGCTCAACAGAGCACAGATCGAGCCAGGGAATCGATCAATCGCCATCGAATTGTGCCATCCATCATAACGCCTAAAGTTGAATTGTCAGAAACTGCATGATCTTGCCTCTCGTTCCGACTGCTGCGGGTCGGTATGCCAGCCTGTAAGGGCTGGGATCCCGTAGTCCCATGGCCTGGCTTGGTACTTGTGTAGGTCAAATGGGTGACCTCCTCAACTTCTTCACCAAATCTATCTGGGTAGAATATTCTGGGAGGGTGAAAACTAGTAATCTGCAACTTGGATTATGTTTCCAACTTTTATGAGACTCGTGAAGCACAAGATGTGCCATTTTGGGCACATTTTCGGTCAAATTATATGATTTGTGCCAAATCCTATCTGAAGCCCAGAACGGGAAGGTTTGTCATTTTCAAAAATATTTTGCATCTTGGCTAAGGGTGTATTGAAGTCGATCTCAAAATGTTGGTTCAAACAAAAGTGAAAAAATAGTAACTTTTTTGCCAGATTTTCGTCTATTTGGGGGCTGTTGAGGCCACTAATTGGAGGTGTTTGGTCAACCGTGACACAAATATTTTTTGCGGCACTTCACCACGAAGCTGTCGACTAAAGGTCTAAATAAAAAAATCTTGTCACGGTTGACCGAACACCGGCTTAGAGACATGCCAAAACGTGTAACCATATCTGGCCCTAGCTAAACCTCCCCGGGGCAGACCCGATTTTGGCCAACAACCACACGTTGGCCTACACGCCAACCATGCAGACATTTTGCGGCACGGGTACCGCCAAATGAACCCCCTACAATGCAGGCCCCCACGGTAAATGGTGTTTCCGTGAATTCAGGTTTGTATCTCTGCCAGTTGAATGCACTCGCTACTTCTCACAATATCGTTTCATGACGTTGGGGACCTGATGGCAGGAGGGGGGGCCTGGTGTTAAGGCGCTAGTTGGACCATGGTCCAAACGCACGTGATCGAATATCGAACCTTCGTCCTGCATGCGCTGCCAACAAAACCCTGCTGCGCGAGTCGCTGTATCGCCGATTCAGTTCGCATTTCTCTGCTTAATTCTACGTCTTTCGTAGCTGATGCATCGAGTTCTGCACGTGCGGCCTTGAAATTCCGGTCCCGCGAGCAGCAGCACATACTCCTACTCCGCTCTTGAATTTGCGTCTCGAACGCCCTAGCCATGGCCTCCACTCTTGCAAGCGCGCTCCAGGCGCTCTCAAATTCAACGGGTCAGCAGCACGCTCCAGCTGAGCGCAAGCATGGGAAGTCCTCCTTGCTTTTCACCCAGGCGGCGGCCTCAGAGGTTGACGTCGCCTCTCTCTACCAAATAGGAACAGAAGGTGCGCAGCCTTCCCCACGACCTCCTCATTCCTATATTATATTCACGATTAAAGCACGCGCAATGCTTGTGATCATCCAGGCTCTTGGGTCCCTAACGTCGAGGGAAGGAACATCATCGCCATTGGCTCGGCTCTTTCCTTTTCCAAACCCCCCCAACGACCAACCGCGATCCCCCACCCCCACCCACCCACCCACCCACCCACCCCCTGCATCCATTCACCTCTCACTACCCACCACCACCACCACCACCACACACACCACCCAACACCCAACACCCAACACCACGTCATACACACACATACGGAGCACACACGAAACACAAATACCCACCTCACCTTTTCTACACCCACCCACCCACACACACACCCTTCTGGCCCCTCCCCTTACTCCCATGTCCGCTTCTTGCCCTAAACGGTGTCCTATCCCAAATCCCAACCCAACAACCCATCCCAAACCCCACACTCTCGCATCGGCCCTTGTAACCGCACCGGGACATGCATACACACGCACGCACGCTCAAACACACACACACACTCTCACACACAAACACTAACACTCAAAACCCACAGGCAAAAACACACACAAAAGACGCACAGACAAACATACACACACACGCACACTCGCAAATACACAAACACACACAAACACCAACATACGCAAAAAAAAATCAAAAACACACACACACACACAAAGACCAACACACACATGCACACTGACACCAACACACACACCAACACACACACATACCCCCCCCCCCCCCCCTCACACACACACACACACCCACACACAAACCCCCCCACCCCCCCCCCCCTACTCACCCACCTCCCCATCCAGGCCTATGAGAGCTAGCTCGTGTCGATCCCATGGTCAATGTGTTTTTGCGAGTCTCTCTTCAGGCATCAACTCCAGACCACACCCCGCCCACACTGACATGGGACTGCCCTCCCCCCCACCCCCCCACCCCCCCCACCCCCCCACACGCTGACATGGGACCGCCCCCCCCCACCACCCCACCACCCCCCACACACACACTGACATGGAACTGCCCCCCCCACCACCCCACCCCCACCTACCCACCCACCCTACTCACCCCCCAGGTCTGCGAGAGGGCTGCTCAATCACCTCCTTTCAGCAAACACACACACAACTCACACATGCACACACAGCACCATCACACACACACACACACACACACACACACAGCACACACCACACCATCCCCCCCCCCCCCCCCCCCCCCCTCCCCCCCCCACACACACACCTCGCCACCTCCCACCCAGGCCTGCGAGAGCTAGCGCATGTCAATCCCAGGTTCAATGCGTTTTGGCGAGTCTCTCTTTCGGCTGCTCTATCACCTCGTTTCAGCGAACACCCACAAACTCACATATGCACACACAAGCACCAACACACCAACACTCACCAACACACACACACCATCCCCACCCTCCGGGCCCATCCCCCCACCCCCCACCACCCCCTCACCTCCCCACCTCCCCACCTCCCCACCTCCCCGCCTCCCCACCCTCCCCACCTCCCCGCCTCCCCCCGCCTCCCCACCTCCCACCTCCCCACCTCCCCCCCCACCCCCCACCCCACCCCACCCCACACACACCTCCCCACCCCCCCGCCTCCTCGCCTCCCCCCCCAGGCCTACGAGAGCTAGCTCGTGTTGATCCCAGGTTCAATGCGTTTGGCGAGTCTCTCTTCGGCTGCTCTATCACCTCTTTTCAGCGAGAAAATGAGCCAGCAGCCGTCTTGCTTAAGCTCAACCAAACAGTGGATGCTTTCCTGCATGTGCTCTCGGACCACTTCCTGTCTCCGGCGTGTTTCAAGGCGCTGGAGTTCCTCATCAGGAAGTTTAAGTGCGTTAATGCATGATGCACAATTTCATTAATAATTGCATATAAATATATAATTGCATTATAATTGCATATAAATATATAATTGCATTATAATTGCATATAAATATATAATTGCATTATAATTGCATATAAATATATAATTGCATCATAATTGCATATAAATATATAATTGCATTATAATTGCATATAAATATATAATTGCATTATAATTGCATATAAATATATAATTGCATTATAATTGCATATAAATATATAATTGCATTATAATTGCATATAAATATATAATTGCATTATAATTGCATATAAATATATAATTGCATTATAATTGCATATAAATATATAATTGCACTATAATTGCATATAAATACATAATTGCATTATAATTGCATATAAATATATAATTGCATTATAATTGCATATAAATGTATAATTGCATTATAATTGCATGAACGCATTCATGTTTGCATTTAAAGATGGATCAAAATTGTGCTTACAATTGCATGTGCGCACTGATGTTTGCATCTATGTTTGCATTTATTAAGGTATTCATGTTCGTATTTATGTTTGTATTTATTAAGGTATTCATGTTCGTATTTATGTTTGTATCTATGTATTTATTGATTTATTTATGTTTGTATTTATGTTTTGTATTTATGGAGCAGCACCAACAAAATTGTACCGCTGAAATTGTACCGCAGAGCTCGGTGGTTAAGACCCTAGTTAATTTTTGAAGACAACCCCCAAACCCTAAACCCTGAACCCTGAACCCTGCTGCCTGTGCCCTCCTTCAATCCTTGCAGGATCCACGAGAACAACGTAGATGCCTTGCTGGCTTGTGCCCTCCCATACCACAGCACCAACGAATTCGTTCGACTGGTGCAGTGCCTCGCCCTGTCTCGCTCATCGGGCTTTAACTGGCTGGAGCCAATCCAGAAGAGCGGTGCCGCCCTGCCCCGAGACATCCTGGTGCAGCGCTGCATCAATGATCAGGTAAGAGTGATGAACACAGCACCTGGGGGGGGTGGGGTGGGGTGTGTGGGGGGGGAGCGGTGCCACCCTGCCCCGAGACATCCTGGTGCAGCGCTGCATAAATGATCAGGTAAGAGTGAAGATTCAGAGGCATTTTAAGTTTTAGGGTTTAGGGTTCATCAATGATCAGGTAAGAGAGAAGATTCAGGGGCATTTGAGGTTTTAGGGTTTAGGGTTTAGGTTTTATCAGTGATCAGGTTAGTGAGAAGGCTATTTACACACGCACACACACACCGCACTCCACACACCGCACATCACACACCGCACACCTCACACCCCACACCCACATCCCCCCCCCACCCTTTAATCTCCTTACTTCGTCTGTGCTCATGTTCCTCTTTTCAACTGCTCAAACTAATGTTTTATGTTATCCTTACCGCCCACCGCCCACACCACAACCACCCCCACCCCACACCCACACCCACAGTACCCCCACGCCTACCCTTTATCTCCTTGCATAGGCTGTGCCCAAATTCATCTGCTCAACTGCTCAAATGTATGTTTTATTTTATCCGGACCGCCCACCACCCACACCCACACCCAGCCTCATCCCACCGCTCAAACCCTAGCTCAAACTAATGTTTTACTGTCTCCTTGCTTAGGCTGTGCTCAAGTTCATCGGCTCAACAGCTCAAATCTATGATTTATTTTCTCATCACGGCCCACCGCCCACACCCACACCCACACCCAGCCTCATCCCACCAACACCCACACACAGCCTCATCCCACCGCTCAAACCCTGGCTCAAACTAATGTTTTATGGTCTCCTTGCATAGGCTGTGCTCAAGTTCATCTGCTCAACAGCTCAAACCTGTGATTTATTTTCTCCTCACGGCCCACCGCCCACCCCCATCCCCACCCCCACCCCCACCTTTTTTTCTCCTTTCATAGGCCGTGCTCAAGTTCATCTGCTCAACAGCTCAAACCTACGGATCCCATCGGGGCGGAAGCTTTCTACAGATGTTGTCTGGCCGGACCTTCCTCTCTTTCTACGCGGTTACCGTCTGCGAGATGTTATCTGCTGTGCTGGTAGGTGCTGGTGGGGTGGGGTGTTGATGGGTGGGTTTGGCACTTGGTGGGTGGTGGTGGGGTGCTGGTGGGTGTGGGTTGGGGTTGGCACTTAGTAGGTGGTGGTGGTGGGTGGGTGGGTGGGTGGGGCTGGCACTTAGTGGGTGGTGGTGGTGTGTTGGTGGGTGGGTGGGTGGGTGGGGCTGGCACTTAGTGGGGTGCTGGTGGGTGGTGGGTGGTGTTGGCACTTTGTGGGTGGTGTTGGTAGGGTGCTGGTGGGTGCTTTTGGTGGGTGGGGTGTAGGTGCGTGGGGTTGGCACTTGGTGGGGTGCTAGCGGGTGGTGGGTGGTGGGTGGTGTTGGCACTTGGTAGGGCGTATGGTCCAGAACAACTGACGCAAAAATGAATTGGACCAGCGTGACGACCAGATTTCAAATCAATTTGAATTTGAATTGAAAAATGAATTGGGCCAGCGTGACGACCAGATTTACTAATTGAATCTACAAGTACAAAAGCAATGAAGTGAAAAACAAGAATGGCATATTTGGCGTGGCTTCACCAGATCACTCAAAAATATATGGCTGGCGTGGCTTCACCATTTCACAAAAAATGACATGTTTGGCGTGGCTTCACCATTTCACAAAAATGACATGTTTAGCGTGGCTTCACCATTTCACAAAAATGACATGTTTGGCGTGGCTTCACCATTTCACAAAAATGACATGTTTGGCGTGGCTTCACCATTTCACAAAAATGACATGTTTGGCGTGGCTTCACCATGTGTGTAGGTGAAGGAGGATCTTGTCGCTACCCTGCTCTCCAACATTACCTCCGGCCTCGGCCCCAGTGCATCTCCTGACTACAGGGCAGCCACACTGATGGTTGTGGCTGAACTGTGCACCCAGTCCACCCTTGGCTTGGACCTCCTAAACAGCGTGATCAGTTCCGCCCTGCAGCACATGGATGGCACCGCCGAGCAGGTTCAGACAATCCTGCTGGTGCTGGCACACATGGCATCTACCCAGCCCCTGCTTACCCACCTACCCCCTGCGGCTCTGAAACGCTTCGTTGCTCTGCCCAGCCTGGTCACCGAGCTGAGCTCCATGAAGGAGGCACAGGTCCACCTGCGCCCCCTCATGCTGCTACTCACGTCCTCACTCGTGCTCCTGCTCCTGCCCCCAGCAGGGGAGGCGGGGGCCAAGGACAAGGAGGGCGCCACGCCGGACAAGGGGGGGGCCAAGGACAAGAAGAGGGCCCATTCCAGGGCCAGTGCCGCAGCCGAGGCACTCCTCATGGAAATGGCTCACGCTGGGGTCCTCACTCCAGTGGCCCAGGAGCTGGCCACTAGTCTGCTGCGCGCTGCACCCTCCGCGACGGAGGTGACGAGACCTAGCGTAATGAAGCTGCTCAGGGCACTTGACCTCAGGTACGTGGAGGTTGGGGAGGGGGAGGGGCTTCAGGTTGGTCAGTGTGATTAAGCTGCTTAGGGCACTAGTCTGCTACGCACTGCATCCTCTGCGACAGAGGTGACACGACCTAGTGTGATGATACTGCTCAGGGCTCTAGGCCTCAGGTAAGGGTCGAAAGTGGCCCGGATGATTTCAATTTAATATTTTTTATTAAGTCCATAAAAAATACCATTACAATAAAAACAATTGAACACAGAAGCCTTAGGCGTTAACTTTAGCGTTAACTTAAGCGTTTGGTAGCGTGTAAGTGGAGGTATAGAGGAGGCAGGGATTTTTTTTTCAAATCTAAAAGAGGAAATCTTATTCCTTTTTATATGTTGTCTCCTTTGTTTCCACCAAAAAACAGGATCCTTATTCCGGTTTGGGTCGATTTAGGTCATTTTTAGTCAATTTCAGTAAAAAACAAACTTGGTTTTCAAGGTTTCTTATTCTGGCAATTTTAGCCAAAACGGGGCCTCGTATTCCGATCGGAATATATTCTGGAAAAAAAAATCCTTGAGAGGATGGGGACGGGGTTCAGGGTGGTCAGTGTGATGAATCTGCTCAGGGCACTTGACCTCAGGTAAGTGGGGGTAGGGGAGGGTGAGGTGCTTTAGGTTGGTCAGTGTGATTTAGCTGCTTTGGCCACTTGTCTGCTGCGCGCTGCACCCTCTGCGACGGAGGTGGCACGACCTAGTGTGATGAAGTTGCTCAGGGCACTAGACCTCAGGTAAGTGGAGATAGGGGGGGGTGGCGGGGCTTCAGCTTGGTCATTGAGATGAAGGAACCCAGCAGCTACCACGGCCGCCGTCATGGAATGTTGCGCTCCTTGCACCCTAACATGACGGTCGCAAGCACTCCAAGCAGTGCAATCCAACCGTTATGCTAGCTTGCACTGCACTACTGCCATGTTAGCTTGCATTGCACTGCCGTCATGTTAGGTTGCATTGTGGGGCTTCAGGTTGGTCAGTGTGATGGCTTTGCCCCCCTTTGAAGGTCAGGACTTCTAAATTCTTTATCCACCACCTCTAGGGGGGGGTGGAGGTACCCAGGGGCCATCACGGCCGCCGTCATGTAAGGTTGCATTGCACTACTTGCTCACCATGACCACTGCCCAACCCTTTCACATTCAACACCTTGGCATCCAGCGGCCACCCAGGCACCCAGCTCGCAATTCAACCCTTTCCTAAGCACTTAACCCCAAACCCTAATCCCTAAACTTCACATACAAATACCCAGCTCACAATTCAACCCTTCCCAAAGCACTGAACCCTAAACCTTAAACTCAACACACAGGTACCCAGCAGCCACAGATGCGGCCATCAACTCAATGCTCCGCTCCTCAGCCACCCCAGCTGCCGCCGTCGACAACGACTCGGACAGCGACATGGACGGAGACGAGGGCAAGGAGGGTGAGGAGCAGCGAACAAAGGACTTGTTTGCATTCGTAAGGGAGGCCTTTGCATCTTCTGCACATGCCCCTTGTGGGGACATGGCAATGACCCTTGCGGCGGCAGTGTCAGCTCCCCAATCCGGGATCCGCATCATGGCACTGAAACAGATGTCTGAGCTGCTGCAGGTGTGTAAGTGTGTTGGTTGTTTGTATGTATGGTTGGTTGTTTGTATGTATGTGTATTTGTTAATCATATGTTTGACAATGACGCTTGCGGCGGCAGTGTCAGCTCCCCACTCCGGCATCCGCATCATGGCACCGAAGCAGATGCCTGAGCTGCTGCAGGTGTGTGTGTATGTTATATTTGTACGCACGCCTCCTGTGGGGACACGGCAATGACGCTTGCGGCTGCTGTGTCAGCTCCCCAACCCGGCATCCGCATCATGGCACTGAAGCAGATGTCTGAGCTGCTGCAGGTGTGTTAGCGTTTATGGTTGTTTGTTTCTTTGTTTGTGTTTATGTTTATGGTTTGTTTGTTTGTTTGTATATTTGCTTGAGTTAATGTTTTTGTGTGTTTGTTTATGGTTGTTTGTTTGTCTGTTTGTTTATGGTTGTTTTCTTTTTAATGTTTGTCTGTTTATGATTGTTTGTATATTTTTTTGTTAGTAATGTGCTTGTTAATAATATGTATATTTGTTTTGTCTGTTTGTTTGTTTGTATATTTGTTTGTTAATAATATGTACGTAGTTCGTTTGTATATTTTTGTTTGTATATTTGTTCGTATTATGTTTGATTATTTGCATGCTAGTTTGCTTCACGTACATGGACGTTTGTTGGAGTATGTCCGCGTGCTGAAACTGATCACATTCCGTTCACCCTGTTTTTGTTACAGTCCATGGGTAGCCAAATAGGCTTAAGGGACTTGCCCAACTATGATATCAGGATGGACTAAAATAAAAAACACTAATGAACTCTACCCCAAACAATCGTTTTACCGACAGGGGCTCTGAGTTTGTGCTGCAGTGATAATATAATAATGTGCTTTTATATTATATGCAGGGTCTGCAAAAGCAATACCCGCAGTAACCATTCCCCAGTGCAAGCGAACGGGACGGTACCTTCAACCTCATGCCCCGTGGCAAGGCATAACACTTTTCAATTTTATCATACGCAGGACAAGGACATCCCTGCCGAGTCGCAGGCATACACCCGCACCTGCTTGCTGTCGGCGCTAGCTGACCAAGAGCTCGATGTGGCTAATGCTGTCTTGTCCATTCCTAAGGTGGTGATCAGCCTGCCACCGGCAGCTCTGCTGACAGCCCTGCAAACCCTCTTGGCGCGTACCAGCTCAGAGCTGCTAGGCCCAACCAAGCTGGCCGATACCAAGGCAGCTCACAAGGCCGCCAAGAGGGCTCTGCATATCGTGGCACTGGCAGCATCTGCTACTGGCGCTGACTCCACCGACCCCGCTGCCCAGGAGCTGGTGGACCAGGCCACTCTGTTGGTACTTCAGTACTGCCTACCCACGCAGCATGCCACCCGCCTGTGCAGCGCCTCCCTGGCAGCTGCGGCTGAGATGGCCAAGGTCAGCCCTCTGATGAAGGCCCTAGCTGGTGCATCGGATGCTTACGCTACCTTTATGTCGGAGAATGAGGATCCGGTCCCAACTGAAAGCAAGGAGACTGAGGCAGCCCTAGATGAGGACAAGACGGAAAAGGGAAAGAAGGGTAGTAAGAAGAAGGTGGACAAGAAGAAGGCAGACGAGGCCAAGGATGCCAGCGAGGCGACGCCAGGTGGCTTGGCCACGAAGCAGAGGAAGAGGCAAGCTGCAGCGGCCCTGGAGAACAGTGTGATCGAGGCCCTGGGATCCTTGGTGGTCTCAGCTCCGGATGAGACGATAGCCTCTATCACCAGGCTGTTGGCTACTGCTCGGCAGGAGCAGGGACAGGACTCAGGCAGCGGCTCTACACACCTCCTGCGCTCCCGCCATGTGCTGCTGCTCTCGGTTCTTAAGTCTCTGCACCTTGGTGGCCCTGTGAGCAAAAAGAAGGTAGCCAGCTCCGCCACCTCTCTCCACACCTCACTCATGAACATGGCCATGACAGAGATCTCCGCAATCGTGGCAGCAGCCAGCACCTCCGAGTCAGCTACGGCCAGCTTATTCTCCAGCAGCTGGCAGACCAGCTGGGCGGAGATGATGGTGGACGTGGAGGGCTGTGTGCCTACGTACAAACACCTAGAGGGCATGCTCTCCTCCCTGACATCGACCCACATGTGTCTTCTCTGCGCCGCTCTGCTGGAGTCTCTGAAGAGGCCGACTGAGGGTAAGGAAGCTGCAGGGCAGATGCCCTTGCCAGAGCTTCGCGCCAGCTTCTTGTCCTTAGCCCCCCTGCACCCCGCCTCCGCCTTCACCGACCACCTACGCCTGCTGCTGTCCCACGGCCTCCCCACCGGGCATGCCCATAACGTAGGCAAGCTGAAGCAGCAGCTCTTCCTCGCTAATCTGTATGCCGACCCCTCCACAGCCCCCGCTGTCGCAAGCACTGCGTTGGGCCTTCAAGTTGAGGCGCTGTGCCTCACGTCGGCCTCCAAAGACGTTGCATCCTCCTACCTGCCGGTCTTCCTCCCACACCTCCTGGCCGCCCTGAACAGCGAATCTAGCGAGGTGCGCAAGGCAGCTGTCAGTGCTGTAACTTGCATCGCCGAGCATTCCACCGCCAACGCCTCAGACGTCTCCTCTGCCCTGGCAGCAGTGGCCCAGGCTCTGGCTGGCCATGCTCGCTTGCTCGAGTCAGACGCTGGGGCCATCTGTTGGCTCCTGCGCAACACCTTCGCCGGTGAGGGCGCCGCTGATGCGACCCCCGACGACTCCTCCCAGAAGATGACCCGCGCGGCTGCGGCAGCTGCCACTGCCAGCACCACTAGCCTGGAGTTGGGCAAGGATCTCACCCATGAGCTCCACACCGCGCTGGTCAAATTCCTCCCAAGACTGGTGGGCAGTCCCTCAGCTGTCAGTGCTGCCACCACAGTCCTGTCCACCCTCCTGTTGCCCGACTCCTGCACAGCGGCCCTCCCGGGGGGCGCAGCCCCCCTGGGCCCCCCCGTGTTGGAGATGTTTGGGCTATTGGTGCAGGCCCTCTCCAAGCAGTGTGACAGCCCACAGGCTCTGCAGCAGCTTGGTGCCAAGTGCAGCCGCTACCTACTCCTCACCCAGACCGAGGCAAAGGTGAGGCGGAGGCACTGATTTGTTTAGATTGACCACTAACACCCCAAACTATACCAAACTAAATTGACCTGATTTAACCAAACTAAACAAAACTAAACAAAACTAAACCAAACCAAACTAAATTTAACCAAGCTATACCAAACTAAACCAAACTCAACCATACTAAACCAAACCAAACTAAACTAAACCAAATTTAACCAAGCTAAACCAAACTAAACCAAACTAAACCAAACTTAACCAAACTAAATCAAACCAAGCTAAAACAAACCAAACTAAACCAAACTAAACCAAACAAAATTGACCTGATCTAGCGTAATATGAGCTCAAATAAACCTGAAGATTAACCCAAACAAACCATGCTCTTCTCACTCACCCCCTGACCCCCTGAAAAAATCAGCATAAGGGTAAAGTTAATTTCGGGAACCCCAAACCCAAACAAACCAAACCAAACCCAAACAAACCAAACCAAACCAAACCAAACCTAGTCGGAATGCAAGTGCTGGACCCGCTAGTCAACTTCTTTTTATAATCATTCGTCCCTTTCTCTTGTCTTCTCTTACTGTTGATTTTTCTTCTCAAAAAATTCAATTTCGATCTCTAGTACTCACTGCCCGGAAAGAAGCTTTATTTGTTACCCCCTCTCCCCCCCCCCCCCCCCCCCCCCCCCCCCCCCCCACACACACACACACACACACACACACACACACACACATGCTGTTACGCAGACACACACACGCCCTCCCCCTTTCTGCCCAGGGTTATTGAAACTGGGACCCCCCTCCCCCCCCACACACAACCTCCCCTCCCTTTCTCTTCCCTCCTAGGTACGTGTGCAAGTGCTGGACCTGCTCATCACGTCAGCCTCAGCTGACCCCACGGTCGCCTCCAAGCTGGCACCCCTCCGCCTCACCGCCTTCCAGTGTTTGGTCCAGGTGCCAGATATTATGACAGCCGCCTCTGCTGGTGATGCTAAGAGTGAGCTCCCTCTGACCATGGCCCTGATCGCCAGCTCTGCCAATGATGACAGGTGCGTGAAATACGTAGCATGTTTTTTCTTGTTGGCTTTGCTTAGCAGCTTCTAGGCAGCTCCCTCTGACCATGGCCCTGATCGCCAGCTCTGCCAATGATGACAGGTGCGGGAAATACAATTGTTTCTAGTTGGCTTTGCTTAGCAGCTTCTAGGCAGCTCCCTCTGACCATGGCCCTGATCGCCAGCTCTACCATTGATGACAGGTGCGTGAAATACGTAGCATGTTTTTTCTTGTTGGCTTTGCTTAGCAGCTTCTAGGCAGCTCCCTCTGACCATGGCCCTGATCGCCAGCTCCACCAATGATGGCAGGTACGGGAAATACGGTTCTTCTTGTTGGCTGTGCTTATCAGCTTCTAGGCAGCTCCCTCTGACCATGGCCCTGATCGCCAGCTCTGCCAATGATGACAGGTACGGGAAATACGTAGCATGTTTTTATGCGCAGACGCCCACCACACACCTATCATCCCACCACACCACACCCACACACTCACCCCACACACTCACCCACCATCCCCACCCCCACTCACCCACCCACCCACACCCCCAGTACCCCACACTGACACCAACAGCAAAGAGTGCAGAGAGGTTCTGACTGCTCACCACACACCAAACACCCCCAACACACACCCCACCACCATCACCCACCCACACACCCTCACCCCCCCCTATCCCTACCCCCACTACCCCCACCCCCTCACCCTGACCTCCCCCACCCCCTCACCCCCCCACCCCACCCCCACACTGACACCAACAGCGAGGAGTGCAGAGCAGCCGCCAGGGAGGTTCTGACTGCTATCAGTATGAGCGCCGCCAAGGTGGTGGTGCCAGTGCTACAGGTGGCCAGCGCGGCTCTGGCAGCCGGCGGCTACGACACCCATACCAAGGAGGAAAAGCCCCAGAAGCGTAAGAAGTCCAAGGCATCTGATGGCTCTGTGGCAGATGGGTCAAAGACACTGGCCAGTGGTACTGCTGTCAGTACTGTGGACTTGGGTCCCCTGCTTCGTGACGCCACCTTGGTGCTGGAGCTCATGCAGTGGAAGAAGAACATCCAAGGAGTGGAGGCCGTGGTTGAGTCGTGCCAGCAGCTCCTGAGCGCCATGATGCACCACGTCGGCAGCATCGCGGTCGTGCATGGGGAAGAGGCTCCAGACGATGTGGACGACAGCACTGCCGAGGCCGATCAGGAAAGCAGGTGAGCCATGCATACACACCACACACACCACACACACACACGCATATACACACACATACACACCACAGTCGGCAGCATTGCGGTCGTGCACGGTGAAGAGGCTCCAGACGATGTGGACGACAGCACTGCCGAGGCCGATCAGGAAAGCAGGTGAGCCATGCATACACACCACACACACACGCATATACACACATACACACACATACACACCACAGTCGGCAGCATTGCGGTCGTGCACAGTGAAGAGGCTCCAGACGATGTGGATGACAGCACTGCCGAGGCTGATCAGGACAGCAGGTGAGCCACACATACACCACACGCACATACACCACACATACACCACATACATACCACATACATACCACACACACCACAGACAAATACACACACACCACAAACTCCACACGCACATACACCACACATATATAACCAGGACAGCAGGTAAACCACACATACACACACACCACACACACCACACCACACTACATTCACACACACACCACATTCACCACATATACATATTATAGTCTACCCCTTGACTGTACCAACATACATCTCACCTCGCTCCACCCTTCATCTCCTCGACAGCAGCAAGCATTCATTCCTCTATGCGTACCACCCCTTACCACCTCCCACCCCTTACCCCGTATCTCCTTGCCATGGCCTCTACCCCTCCTACCTCTCCTCGCCTCTAACTTTTATCCACTCCCCTGCCATATTCTCCCTAACAACAGCAGGCATTCATCCCTCTGTGCATAACACCCCTTACCCCGTCTCTCCATGCCATTGCCTCTACCCCTCCCACCCCTCATTGCCTCTACCTTTTACCCACTCCCTTGTCATACTCTCCCTAACAGCAGCAGCAGCATACATTCATCCCTCTGTGCATACCACCCTTACCACCCCTAACCACGCCTTACCCTGTCTCTCCTTGCCATTGCCTCAACCCCTCCCATGCCTCCCACCCCTCCTTGCCTCTAACTCTTACCCACTCCCCTGTCGTATTCTCCCTAACAACAGCAGGCATCCATCCCTCTGTGCACAACACCCACCACCGCTTACCACCCACCACCCCTGACCCCGTCTCTCCTTGCCATTGCCTCTACCCCTCCCATGCCTCCCACCCCTCCCACCCCTCCCACCCCTCCTTGCCTCTAACTTATACCCACTCCCCTGCCATACTCTCCCTAACAGCAACAGGCATTCATCTCTCTGTGGATACGCGGCTCAGCTGATCTTGTCGGTACTCGAGACGACGGCACTAGATGCAGCTGCTGCCCACGCAGAGCAAGCGCCCCCTGCTGGTAGGGTCACGCGAGGCCAGAGCAGCGTGGTGTCACCTCTCATGGATCTCTTTAAGATGGAGCTCATCGTGCAGGTGGCTGATCAGGCCCCAGACTCGGCAGTTAGGAATGCTGCTCTGTCGCTGTTGGCGGTCCTAGCTGGCATGCTGCCCGACCTTGCGGTGGAGCATGTGCTGAAGGTCATGTCCCTGTTGAACCAGACCTCGGCAGTACAAGAGGACCAGCACTCCCGTGCTGTGGTGGCGACAGCCCTAGCTGCTGTGGTGCCAGCCTGGATCCAGGCTGGCAAGGATGTGGCAGAGTTGTGGGAACCTGTGGTGGAGGCACTTCCTGGGGTGCCAGCTCATCGCAGGATGATTTTGCTCTCCTCGGTCATGCAAGCCATGCCAACTGAGGTTAGTTCACCACCACCATCACCAACACAACCACCACCATCATCACTAGCACCATCATCACCAACAACACCATCACCAACAACACCATCACCAACAACACCATCCTCATCATCATCATCATCATCACCAACAACAAAAACAACACAACCACCAACACCGTCATCACCAACACCACCATCACCGACACCACCACCAACAAAAACACCATCATCACCAACACCATCATCGCCATCATCATCAACACCACCAGCACCAACAAGAACAAGACCACCAACACCACCATCACCATAAACACCACCAACACCATCATAATCACCAACAACAAGACCACCAACACCATCAGCAGCAGCATCATAACCATTATCACCAGCATCGTTATGTCACTGCAATTCAGGAGCAGAAGGCTCTTCCCTCAGTACTGCGCCTGCTGTTGCCCTAGTCCATCATCAGCACCAGCACCACCAACACCATCATCATCATCACCACCATCATCACCAACACGATCATCATCACCAACATCATCACCATCATCGTCATGTTGCTGCAAAACAGGAGCAGAAGGCTCTTCCCTCAGTACTGCGCCTGCTGTTGCTTAAGTCCATCATCATCACCACCACCATTACCAACAACACCAACAACACCACCAACAACAACACCATCATCATCACCAACACCACCAGCATCATCACCATCATCGTCATGTTGCTGCAAAACAGGAGCAGAAGGCTCTTCCCTCAGTACTGCGCCTGCTTTTGCTCAAGTCCATCATCATCATCACCACCACCACCACCATCATCACCGGCATCATGACCATCATCGTCATGTTGCTGCAAACCAGGAGCAGAAGGCTCTTCCCTCAGTACTGCGCCTGCTGTTGCTAGAGTCCATCATCATCACCATCATCACCACCAGCACCACCATCATCATCACCGACATCACCATCACCACCAAGATCATGACCATCATCGTTATGTTACTGCCATACAGGAACAGAAGGCTCTTCCCTCAGTGCTGCGCCTGCTGTTGCTGAAGTCCATCATCATTACCATCATCACCACCAGCACCACCATCATCATCACCAACATCACCATCACCACCAACATCATGACCATCATCGTCATGTTGCTGCAAACCAGGAGCAGAAGGCTCTTCCCTCAGTACTGCGCCTGCTGTTGCTGAAGTCCATCATCATCATCACCACCAACACCACCAAGATCATGACCATCATCGTCATGTTGCTGCCATACAGGAGCAGAAGGCTCTTCCCTCAGTGCTCCGCCTGCTGTTGCTGAACTCCATCATCACCACCAGCACCACCAGCATCATTACCAACATCATGACCATCATCGTTATGTTGCTGCCATACAGGAGCAGAAGGCTCTCCCCTCAGTACTGCGCCTGCTGTTGCTAAAGTCCATCAGCCTGACCAAGGAGATGAAAGCAGCGGCTGTCCCTGTGTCCGCTGATGAGGTCCCTCCCTCGGAGTGGTGCCCTGCCCTGGCAGCGGAGCTGTGCAGCCTGGCAGAGACTTCAGTTCGTCTCAGAGCTCTGGGATGCTTGATGGAGGATTCAACTGATTCGACTGATTCTGCTGAGGCTGCTGTTGCTCCCCTCTCTAAGCTTGCCATTAATTTCGTTGCTATTCAGCTCAAGGTGTGTACGTATGTCTGTGTTTGTGCGTGTGTGTGAGTGTATCAGGGTACTACATGACGAGCGCTTGAAGGTTTTGTAGACCGACTGTGCGATTGACACAATGTTTTAACCCCCCTTCTGGATTTCTGTTTTCAGTTGCATCAAAAGCGCAACCCAAAAGGAGGCAGTTGCATCAAAAGCGCAACCCAAAATGACAAAATATATTACCCTGGATTGTATGTCTCAGAGCTCTGGGATGTTTGATAGATGACTCAACCGATTCAACTGATTCTGCAGAAGCTGCTGTTGCTCCCCTCTCTAAGCCCTCGCCATTACTTACAGTGTCGTTTCACGTTACAGTGTCGTTTCACGTTTCAGGGTACTTCCAAGCGCGCGCTGGCGCGCTGCCATATTGAGCCCCACTGCGCGTTTTGCGCAATTTTTTTGCACACCCCTGTGGGCGCAGCAAGCAATTTTTGCGCTTTTTGCTCTACAAAGCTCAGTTTTTTTGTTCTCAAGGGCGCTAAAGCGCTGACCAATTTGGTCAATGGAAGTACCCTGGTATGTCTATGTCTGTGCGTGTCGTAAACCCCCCCCCACCACCACCACCACCACCACCCTGGTCTACCCCTGCCCTGCTCCCTCCCTGCCTACCTCTGCTCCCTCCCCTCTCAACCTCCCCCCCCGCTCAACCTCCCCCCCTCCACACACACCACCACTACCACCCCATGACTGTAGGCCAAGGCAGGCTCTCCGCTCCTCCTTGGGTTGCAGCAACATCAGGACCCTGCCGTGCAGTCTGGCTGCGAGGCCATCATGACCAAGGCACTTGCCGTCATGCAGACTCTATCCCAAGGAGCAGCCTCAGCCGAGAGCGCACCCAGGAACGTCCAGAAGGCAGTACGCTCGTGCACAGATGCGCTGTACAGTGTCTTCGACGCCTTGCAGAGTGTCATGGCCTCAGACACCTACCTACAGGCCTTGGCATCTTTGGCTAAGCAGCCCGATGATAAGGTCAAACGCCGCGCTCTGAAGTTGTTCGCGGCAAAGGTGAAGAAGATGCCCTCTGAGTTGCTCGGCCTGGCTGAGTTGCTGCGAAGCAACAAGGCCAAGGAGGAGCGTGCTACCCAGTTCGCCAACGCCGCCATGTTGGTGTGCCCCCTGGTGACTGAGTGCTGTGCCCCCACCACAACTGCCAAATCCAGCCCTGCTGCTGTCAGCGCTGTCACCCGCCAGTCCGCACTCATGGCTGCCGCCGCCGCCGCCACCGCTTTCGGTGCTCAGCAGCCAGCTCCTGTGATGGCCTGCCTCCCTGCTCTGCTCACATGTGCCTCCACGGACCCGAATTCATCGGTCCGAGGCAGTGCGCTCGCCGCGCTGGCGGCTGCAGTGGCCGCTGTGGGCAAACAGCTTCTGCCCATGCTGCCCAAGACCGTGGGCGTTGTCATGGAGACCGCCCAGGGTGCGCTACAACACATGGCAGAGGCAGCTGCTAAGAAGGTGGCCGCCGCTGAGCGTGTGCCGCAGTCGGCAGGAAAGAAGGCAGCCAAGGTTAAAGCAGCAGCAGACCCAGAGCCAGGTGAGAGCTGTAGGTGATGTATGTGTATATATATATATATACATATATTAATATATATGTATTAATATATATGTATGTATGTATGTGTATGAGATTGTATGTAAGTGCGTGCGTGAGATTATATGTATGTATATGTGTGTGCGCGTGTGTATGAGATTATATGTATATATGTGTGTGTGTGTATATGTGTATGAGATTATATATATGCATATATATGTGTATGAGACTGTATATGACACATTGCCTCATACATATGTATGTGTATGTGTGCGTGAGATTATATGTATGTATATGTGTATGCGCGTGTGTATGCGCGTGTGTAAGCGCGTGATGTATGTATATGTATGTGTATGTGTGCGTGAGATTATATGTATGTATATGTGTGTGCGCGTGTGTATGAGATTATATGTATATATATGTGTGTATGTGTATATGTGTATGAGATTATATATATGCATATATATGTGTATGAGACTGTATATGACACATTGCCTCATATATATGTGTATGAGACTGTATATGACACATAGGTATATAGATAGATATGTTTCTCTGGATTATTTGAGATGTGGGTGATAGATATATGTGTATATATATATATAGAGAGAGAGAGAGAGAGAGAGAGAGAGAGAGAGAGAGAGAGAGAGAGAATATACATGTATGTATGTTTATATGTGTATGAGATTATATGTATGTATATGTGTGTATGTGTATACATAATAGGCCTAGATAGATATGTTTCTCTTGATTATTTGAGATGTGGGTGATATATATATATATATATATATATATAGAGAGAGAGAAAGAGAGAGAGAGAGAGAGGGGCAGGGGCAGAGGTTATGACTATTTTATGTTCATTCCCCAGCTAAGCCCCCCCCCCCCCCCCCCCCCCCCATTCCAGATTCAGAGGAGGATGAAGAGGTTGGGCTTGAAGCGGCCATGGAGCTATGCAGTGCCCTTGCCGCCACCGATGCCTTGGTCAAGAGCCTAGGAGCCATGACCAGCCCATACCTTGCTACTGTTCTGCAGCTGCTCCTCAACCCACAGGTAAGGCCCCAGTTTCGGTTGGGCAGGTATCTTTAGCCTGTTTGGCCTACCCCTGGAGTGTAACATACATACAGGTAAGGCCCCAGGCTGGGCTTGTACTTAGTCAGTAGGTAGGAGCCATGACCAGCCCATACCTTGCTACTGTTCTGCAGCTGCTCCTCGACCCACATGTAAGGCCCCAGTTTCGGTTGGGCAGGTATCTTTAGCCTGTTTGGCCCACCCCTGGACTGTAACATACATACAGGTATGGCCCCAGGCTGGGCTTGTTCCTTACCAGTCCTGCATGTGTGTAACAGACTAGGAATAAGGGGGTCAGTCTAGGGATAAGGGGGACAGTCCAGGGATAGCCAACAAGGTAAGACCGTCCCCGCCGGACTACTGATGGAGCCCCTCTCTGGCCTTGCCGCATCATAGCCCTTCAGCAAAAAACATACCAACACCCTATTCCCCCCCCCCCCCCCCCCCCCCCCCCCTCGACCCCTTTCCCCTCACACCCCCCTACAAAAACCCGTTCCACCCGCCCCCCTCCCAACGCCTCGTGACCCCTTTCCCTCAACCCCCTACACCCGGGGCACCCACGTCCTCCCACTCCAACTCCCCCCTCCCTGTCCCCTCACACCCCGCCCGCTCCCACCCCACTCCCATCCCTTTCCACCCCCTCCCCTCCAACCCCCTGCCCCCCTCCCTCCAACCCCTCCAACCCCAAAAACTGCCTCAACCCCACCCACCCTTGTCACCCCTCCAACCCCGCCTACCCCCCCCCCCCCACCCCTCCAAACCCTTCAACACCTACTTCCCTATTAAACCCCCTGACTCCCCCCCCTCCCCCTCCCCTCCCCCCCAGGTCCTGTTCCTTCGACTCAAGCTGGCTGCGCTCTTCCCTTGCCGCCTCCCAACCCCCCCTCTCCCACTCAAACCTTCAACAACCCTCCCTTTTCCCCTCCAACCCCTCCCAAACCCCTCCTCTCCCTCCAGGGTCCTGGTTCCTTCGGGACTCAGCGGGCGTGCTCTTCCCTTGCGCATCCATCTGCGACAACCTGCCCACTGCCGTCCCCGCCAGGCTCCTGCTGGAGCCCCTCTTCGGCCAGCTGCAGTTCGCAGTGGGCGCAGGCATCAGTAGCGTTGTAGCACTGATGAAGCTGGTGGGTAGCTGTGCTACTGGCATGGAGTCCAAGGTTGCGGCCTTGCATCACGAGTCAATGTTCCTCTTCCTCCTCCGGGCTTCTGGAACATCGCACTGAGGCGGCTGCAGGGCAGGTACGACAAATGTTGTAATGAGTATAATGTTTTATAATGTATATGAGGTCCATGTTGCCTTCTCCTCCGGGCTCGGACATTTCCGCCACCTGGAGGGTAGGCCTGCCTGCATACGTGGGCAGGTACGACAGGCCTGCTTTGTTTTTTTAAGTGTATATATATATAAGTTCCGTGTGTTGTTTCCTCTTCCAACCCTAGTGGCCCTGAGTGTTTATGAAAAACTGGAGTGAGGCCAACTTCCGCCCCTTCAACCTCTTTCAACCACACTCCACTCCCTCCAACCCCCTTCACCCCACACTCCAACCCCTCCAACCCCCGTCACCCCCACACTCCAACCCCCTTCACCCCCCCCCCCCCCCCCCCCCCCCCCCCCCCCTCCCTCCCCTGCAGGCCATGTACATGAGGCTGAGCAGGCCACACTGAGCACCCTAGTCGCCCTAGTTATGAAACTGAGTGAGGCCAAGTTCCGCCCCATGTTCCTTCGTCTCGTGGAGTGGGCGTCCTCGGCGTCATCCATAGATGACATGTCGGGCCTTAACTCTGGCGCGGCCCCAATTGCTCGCATCGTGACTCTCTTTGGCGCTGCCAATTTTCTCACAGAGCGATTGCGCTCCGTGTTTGTGCCCTATTACCGGTAAGTACCTGTTGTTTGTGTGCTTGGGGTGGTGGCGTGTGTGTGTGTGTAGGGGGGGGAGGGGGGGGTTGGGGGTACATGTGTGTGGTGGTGATGGTGTTTGGAAGTATTCTCGTCCTGTAACTTAGGGTTGCATGGCACTTCCTGCGTGTAGACCGTTCTTCACCAAACCTTTACCTATTCACCTTTTCCTTAACCACCTCCGTCAACCGCCTCCTTAACCACCTAATCTTAACCTTTTCACCACCTCCTTCATCCTCCTTAACCACCTCCTCCAACCAACAAACATGTACCCATTCACCTCCTCCTTAACCACCTCCTTAACCACCTCCTCCAACCACCAAACATGTACCCATTCACCTCCTCCTTAACCACCTCCTCCAACCACCTCCTCCAACCACCAAACATGTACCCATTCACCTCCTCCTTAACCACCTCCTTAACCACCTCCTCCATCCACCAAACCTTCACATATACACCTCCTCTTTAACCACCTACCCATCCACCAAACCTTAACCCATTCACCTTGTCTGTCCTCCTCCTTAACCACCTCCTCCTTCACCACCCCCTCCAACCACCAAACCTTCCCCTTCTCCATCCTCCCCCAGGTACATCATGGACCTAGCTGTCACGCACCTAGGCGGTAGTGGCAGGGCCCCTTACCCACCTCCTCCTCAACCACCTCCAACCACCAACCCTTCCCCTTCTCCATCCTCCCCCAGGTACATCATGGACCTAGCAGGCACACACCGAGGCGGCAGTGGCAGGGCCCCTTACCCACCTCCTCCTCAACCACCTCCAACCACCAACCCTTCCCCTTCTCCATCCTCCCCCAGGTACATCATGGACCTAGCAGGCACACACCTAGGCGGCAGTGGCCGGGCCCCTTACCCACCTCCTCCTCAACCACCTCCAACCACCAACCCTTCCCCTTCTCCATCCTCCCCCAGGTACATCATGGACCTAGCAGTCACGCACTTAGGCGGCAGTGGCAGGGCCCCTTACCCACCTCCTCCTCAACCACCTCCAACCACCAACCCTTCCCCTTCTCCATCCTCCCCCAGGTACATCATGGACCTAGCAGTCACGCACCTAGGCGGCAGTGGCAAGGGTGGCCAGCCCAAGAAGAAGGCGAAGAAGTCAGCGTCAGCTATCGCCGACATGGGCCAGGAGCAGAAGGACATATACGAGGAGGAGAGTGTGGTGTTGCGCTGCAGGGTGGTACGCGCCTTGCACCGTTGCTTCCTGTACGACTCAGTCACCTTCTTGGATCAAGACAGGTTTGAGCGGTTGCTGCCTGCACTAGTGTCTCACCTGGATATAGAGCCCCCTGCACACTTGAGCAAGCTGCTAGCTTCGCAGAACAGCGACAAGGACCTGGACGCGTCAGTTAAGCTTGGAAAGCACTACGAGCACTACGACACCATGGGTGTGGCCGTTGTTGGCTGCTTGGCCCAGATGGCTGTCGATGCAAACAGTGACGCTCTGTGGAAGCCTCTCAATCACCAGGTGGGTAATGTGTGTGTGGTGGTGGTAGGTGCTTGAGGGTGGGGGGGTGGGGGGGGGAGGGGGGGGGGGGGGAGTAACGCAAGTGTGTATTGACACCACCTTGTGGTAGTCATACCACCATTGAGTATATGAGCCGTATGGCCCAGATGGCTGTCAATGCTAACAGTGACGCTCTGTGGAAGCCTCTCAATCACCAGGTGGGTTTTCAGCATGTGTATGTTACAATCCAGGTTACAGGATACATGTTACAGGATATGTATGTATGTTACAATCCAGGGGTAGGCCAAATAGGCTAAAGGGACTTGCCCAACCATGATAGGAAGGGCTTATAAATTAAAAACATTGATGAACTGACTGAGCTTTTGCTACAGTGATCATATAATTCTACAATATAATATCCTAGGAGGGGTAAAGTGGGGAGTGAGGGGGGGAAGGGGGGTGCCTGTGTATTGGGTTGGGTTGTAAGCATTAGAATTCCCGATTTTCTTTTAGATGGTCTTTTGCCCCCAATCTCTATTCTTGAATTTGTGTACATGGCATGGAACTTGAACTTGGCTGAAGGTCTCCAGCCTTTAAAGCTGCTCGCCATCTTCAGCAGTGTCCCAATGAATTCAAATCCCATTCTCTATGCATCCGTCTTCAGCAGTGACATAATGGATTTAAAGTATACTCTCTGTGCAGCCATCTTCAGCAGTGTCATAATTAATTCAAATCCCATTCTCTATGCATCCATCTTCAGCAGTGACATAGTGGATTCAAATCCCCATTCTCTATGCATCCGTCTTCAGCAGTTACGTAGTCAATTCAAATCCCCTTCTCCATGCAGGTGCTCATGATGACACGTAGTGCGTCTGTGCGTACCAAGGTGTTGTCCCTCGAGGTGGTGGCACAGCTAGTGGATCGACTACGGGAGGAGTACCTGGTCCTGCTGCCTGAGGTAAGCTCTAGGTGCAGGGTGTAGCGCTGTATGTCTCTCTGTCTCTGCCGGTGTCTGTCTGTTTGTCTGTCTACCTGCCTTTCGTCTTTCTATCTGTCTGTCTGTCAGTGTCTGTGTCTGGTGGACCGACTCAGGGAGGAGTACCTGGTCCTGCTCACTGAGGTAGGCTATGGGTACAGGGTGGAGTGCTGTGTCTGTCTGTCTGTCTGTCTCTCTGTCTCTGTCGGTGTCTGTGTCTGGTGGATCAACTCCGGGAAGAGTACCTGGTCCCCCTACCTGACACTTCAACCCTAAACCTGTTCCTGCTACCTGAGACCCTTAACCCTAAACTTGCTACCTGAGACATCAACCCTAAACCTGTTCCTGCTACCTGAGACCCTTAACCCTAAACTTGCTACCTGAGACATCAACCCTAAACCTGTTCCTGCTACCTGAGACCCTTAACCCTAAACTTGCTACCTGAGACATCAACCCTAAACCTGTTCCTGCTACCTGAGACCCTTAACCCTAAACTTGCTACCTAAGACATCAACCCTAAACCTGTTCCTGCTACCTGAGACCCTTAACCCTAAACTTGCTACCTGAGACATCAACCCTAAACCTGTTCCTGCTACCTGAGACCCTTAACCCTAAACTTGCTACCTGAGACATCAACCCTAAACCCTATCTCCCAACACTGCTACCTGCGCAGACTATCCCCTTCCTTGCGGAGCTCCTGGAGGACTCAGAACTTGCTGTTGAGGCTAGGGCGCAGCAGGTAGTGAAGGCACTGGAGGAGGTATCTGGCGAGAAGCTGGATCAGTACATGAGTGTCAAGTAGTTACTTCCTCCGCAGTCAGCAGCTGCCTTGGTAAGGCAGGCGTACTGCTGCCAGCAGAAGCACTGGCGCAGTACATCCATCATGTTCCGCACAACTCCACATTTGGATCGTCCGACTCTCAACACTGGGCCACATTTGCAGATTTGCAAGCTTGTATTTGTAAGTGTAGACTTGCACTTGTAATTGCTTGCATTTGCAAATACAAGCTTGCAAACTTGGTCAGCACACCTATAAGTCCAGTGTTGCGCTACTGGTCTGCCCTAATCGATGTTTCAATAAAAATAAAAAAAATATTAACTGAACCCCAAACAATCGTTTTACCGACAGGGGCCCGGAGTTTGTGCTATAGTGAAAACAATGTTTCTGCAAAATGAATTGTGTGCGTGTCTTTTGTCTACAGTAGTTTTGTCCGTCTCCGACTGCCCAAGTCTGCCTGTCTGTTAATCTTTATTATCGTAGTCTTCGTCACGGTTTAGGCATGGGGTGCCTCGGCATTTTAGCAGTTTTACATAGCAACCAGTATTTTGATGCACTAGCAGTGCAATTTATTTGTGAAGTACTGTATTCCACCCTACCTCTAGGCCATATTATACAACTGCCATACCCGACCTTACAGTGATCTTTCGAATATAGTGTTTTAGCACAGTTGCCTCATTGGGTTTGGCAGACATCGCCAAGTTCAAGTACAATGTGCCTCATAGGTTTCGGCAGATACCTCAAAACAGCTCGTTAAACATGAGGTACAAAACAGCTTGTTGAAATATGAAGTACCGGATGCAGTAAACTGTAAGCATTTCCATGAAATCTTCTGGATCTTGTTGCTGCTGGGTTGTATATCCTAACCAGGGTTACTGGGGACTCCATAATCTGCGTCATGACACACAACCGGTTTCAAAATATTCGTCTGCAAGGCAGCAGGCTCTCCGGACTTTGTCTATGCTACAATACGCAACGTGTGAAAAACCTGATCCTCACATTAGTCACATATGAAAGTCCTTGCAAACTAAGTGCTTCGAAACCTACGTTTCATGAGTCAAATCTGCGTGTTGTCGGCCCAAATCTACATTTTAAACACCAGTTATGTAAAAGAACAGAGCCTCCGAAAACTGCGTTTGAACTTGAACTTGATTACATAGCTTCAGCCAGCAATTTTGCTGCTCGCCGAAACCTGCGTTTGAGACCGCGTAACTTAATGTTTTGCAACGATTCTTTAGCTGAGGAAACGGCATAAGCAAGAGGCTGGGCAATGGAGCTAAGGAGCAAAACAAAATTGTTCCCACTGGAAGC
Organism: Chlamydomonas sp. ICE-L; assembly: GCA_013435795.1. NCBI lineage: Eukaryota > Viridiplantae > Chlorophyta > Chlorophyceae > Chlamydomonadales > Chlamydomonadaceae > Chlamydomonas > Chlamydomonas sp. ICE-L. The sequence goes on along the minus strand of JACBWV010000610.1, from coordinate 5,753,964 downwards.
GATCCAGGCTGGCAGGCACCAGAGCATCATTGTCCCTACTAGCAATCGTTGTTTACTCGATATTGACCTGCAACTAAATAGTCATGATAACGCCTGGTAGGGCGTGGTATTAAGGGAGCCCCATCTTTCAGCGGTAGGGAACTGCTACTTCACCTGGACAAAGCTACCACTATACACCTAAACCTAAATACCTAATTAACCTAAATGAAATGGGCAACAAACCATTTCAAAGGCGAACCCTATAACTGTTTAAACTACCCTGCCAGTGATATCACCATTCAAACCAATATTCTAGGCAGTTCACTGTCTTCTTGAACTTGAACTTGGTTATATGGCTCCAGCCAGAAATTTGGCTGCTCGCCGTCTTCTGCAGTAAAAAACAAAATAACAGGAAAAATATAAACGTGAGCAAATCTTCAAATCATCAACTATCTTAAAACACGCACACTCGCACTCACTCACACACATACACAATAGCAAAGACATATCCCCTACAACTGAATAGCTGTTACTGTGCTTACAGCACTTCTGGCAAGTAAAGGCCTACACTCACTCACTCACTCACCCACTCACTCACCCACACGCTCACACTCGCACACACACACTCGCCCTCCATCTCGACATCTACATATCATCAACTATCAAATCCCGCAAAAGAACGATGGTGAAGGAAAGTGAAGCATATTTAAAAAAGGAAAATGGAGCGTATCCAAAATGGAGCGTATGCAACAAGCACTCTATACACTCGCTCTCCTGAACGCTTAACCCTCCTTCATATCCCGAACTGCATTTCTAAGCTTCAAAAGTACTTCGTCTAAGGAATCAGGTGGCTGCATATTGCCACTTCCTGGTGCAGCATCAGACAGACGTGTTTTGACCTCTTCTAAAAGTGGCAGCAGAGAGAGGCCATCAGCATCAGCATCAGCATCAGCATCAGCATCAGTGGCATCAGAGGCAGCACTAGCACCGATAGAACCAAGATCAGGCACAACATCAGAAACAGCTGAAAGAGTGATGGCAACAGCAGCAGTAGCAGCACTAGCGACATCAGGAGAATCAAGATCAGACGCAATATCAGAAACAGCTGAAGGAATGGTGGCGTGGGCAGCAGTGGTAGCAGTAGCAGCGTCAGGAGAATCAATATCAGATGCAACATCAGCCTCAGCAGCACTGCTGACATCAGGAGTGCTTTCACCATCAACAGCATCAGCAGTGCTAGCAGAAACTGTATCGCTTGCACCATCAACAGCATCAGCAGTGCTAGCAGAAACTGTATCGCTTGCACCATCAACAGCATCAGCAGTGCTAGCAGAAACCGTACCCCTTGCACCATCAACAGCATCAGCAGTGGTAGCAGAAACCGTACCGCTTGCACCATCAACAGCATCAGCAGTGCTAGCAGAAACCGTACCGCTTGCACCATCAACAGCATCAGCAGTGCTAGCAGAAACCGCACTGCACGCAGGAGATGCTGATGCGTCAACCGCGACTGAGCTGCCTGCAGTCTGTGGCATAACTGCAACATCTGATTTGTTTGCGGTTTCTGGCATGCCCAACTTTTCATAACCGCGACAGTCAATGTCCAAGGGGGGGGCAGGTGCATCATCATCAGCACCTTCACCTTCACCTTCAACCTCATCCCTTCCTATGCTCCCAATAACACTGACATCCTCAAAGTCAGTGTCTGAAGTACATCTGTCCTCCTCGTTTCCATGTGTTAGGGCACTGTCCAGGGCAATTAGTAAATCCGCATCAGGAGAGGCGGCTGCTAGCTCAATTTCATCCATGCTGGTTACGGTCTGGCTGCTCCACCCACTAGCGGACGGATCTGACAGGCAGCTGGATGCCAGCTCACCCTGCGTTGACAGATTAGCTGCAGCTGCAGCAGAGTTGATTCCAACCGTACCGCTGTGGTTGTCCTCCAGTACGGGAGGGACGTCACTCATCTGAAGCTCATTGTCCGGAGCCCCTCTAGTGCCACTGTCCTGGGACCCCATAGATTCTGGGCCTTCAGTCTCCTCACATCCCTCCACAGGCCCCCCTTTCACGTCCAATCCATTCTGAAACCGGACAATAGGAGTAGAGCTTCTACCTGGGTCCTGCTGGCTTTTACCTAGATCCTGCTGGCTTCTGCCTGAGCCCTGGGAGCTTCTACCTAGGTCCTGCAATTTGTTTGGTTCAGCATGTGACGTAGTTTTGGTTGGTGCGTCCCAAAGGTCAGGGTATTGGGGTCCAGGTAGGGCACGGATAGACTTAGCTCTACCTAATGATTTGGGGCCCTCTGCATCTTCAGATGAATCCGGGGGGGAACCCTCTAGATCCTCGGATGTATTCGGGGTGGGCTCCGGAGTGGATTCTAACTCGTATGAATTTGGGGTGGATTCCTCTGGATCATTAGATGATGCTGGCCCTAGCTGTGTCTCATCACCTCCGACCCTCTCTTCTGACCCTCCTTGGTTGAGGTGCTGTGCGGCCTCAGGCGATGCTGGCCCTAGCTGTGTCTCATCACCTCCAACCCTCTCTTCCGAGCCTCTCTGCTTGAGTTGCTGTGCGGCCTCAGATGATGCTGGCCCTAGCTGTGTCTCATCACCTCCGACCCTCTCTTCCGAGCCTCTCTGCTTGAGTTGCTGTGCGGCTGCCATCCACTGCCCTTCATCGTACCCGGATTGGGTGATCAGCTGAGCTAGCTCCAGTTGCTGGTTGCCAATGATCTTGTCCAAGCGGCTTGCTAGAGCGTAGTTGTTCTGAGCCCTGTTGATGTTCTTGTCCAGGGTGTCCCGCACTTGCAATTTGACCTATGCAATGCACATAAGCATACACGGGGGGGGGAGTATTGTGTGTAAAATAAAAGGTATGATTGAATTATATATTATACAATTATAAGTGTTCACTTTCAAATATAATGTGTGACACACGCATGAGTGTTCATGTTCAAATTATAATTTCTCACACAACCGTCATGAGTATTAAGTTTCAAATATAAATATGACACAAACATGAGTGTTTACGTTCAAATTACAATTGATCACACACCCGCCATGAGAATTCACTTTCAAGTATAATATATGACACACATTGACATATGCGTTTATTTTCAAATTATAATTGATCATACAACCGCCATGAGTATCCACTTTCAAATATAATTCATCGCACAACCGCAAGTATCCACTTTCAAAATATATAATGTCCCAACTATAAACACACGTAATTAAGGTGAACGTTTTTTGTTTGTAATACAAGCTTTAAAACTCATATGATATATGATTTTAAAATCATATGATATGCCGGTCCTTATGTATGCAAAACATGTAATCATATTTTGTTTGTAATACAAGCTTTAAAATCATATATCATATGAGTTTTAAAGCTTGTATTACATGTTGTATGTTTTGTTTGTAATACAAGCTTTAAAATCATATATCATATGAGTTTTAAAGCTTGTATTACATGTTGTATGTTTTGTTTGTAATACAAGCTTTAAAACTTGTTTAAATCTAGCTATTGTAAAAATAACATACTTTAATGCATCCTCTCAGCCACCTCGTCCGATACTGGAATTCACTACAGGGCGTATTAATACGCCCTACTCGAATTCACTCCAGGGCGTATTACACACCTACTCGAATTCACTCCAGGGCGTATTAATACTACATGGTCCACTATGAATATAAGCACCATCGCCACACCTACTTGAATGCATCTTCTAGCAGCTGCCTCGTCCCCGGCTCGAGTTTACTCCACGGCATAATAATAATAAAGTAAATAAATACGGTAATATAACGCCTGGAGAGGGGGGGGGGGGGGGGGGGGGGGGGGGTCTTAAGGGGACCCTCCTGTACGCCGCAGCTGGGGAAAGTCACCATGGCATGTATTCATACTTTATGACACACTATAGATATAAACAGCATCGCTACACCTACTTTAATGCATCCTCTGGCAGCTGCCTCGTCCGATACTCGAATTCACTCCAGGGCGTATTCAAATTACATGGCACACTATAAATATAAGCACCATCATCACACCTACTTTAATGCATCTTCTAGCAGCTGCCTCGTCCCCGGCTCGAGTTTGCTCCAGGGCAAAATCATAATAAAGTAAATAAATAACATGACGCCTGGAGGGGGGGGTGTTAAGGGAACCCTCCTGTACGCTGCAGCTGGGGAAAGTCACAATGGCATGTATTCATACTATATGACACACTATAGTTATAAGCACCATCATCACACCTACTTGAATGCATCCTCTGCCAGCTGCCTCGTCCGATACACGAATTCACTCCAGGGTGTGTTCGAATTACATGGCACACTATAAATATAAGCACCATCGCCACACCTACTTTAATGCATCTTCTAGCAGCTGCCTCGTCCCCAGCTCGAGTTCGCTCCAGGGCGTAGTCATTCAAGCTTAGGATCCTTGCCAACAGCCGCTTGGAGCGAACAGAGCAAACCTGCGCAGGGGGTGTGTCAAACTTTTACCTGGTTTGGTTTTTTGAGGTTACTAGGGGGAAATCTCAGAATCTCTAGCAATCTCTAGCAGTATCGAGCAATATCAAGCAATATCTAGCAATCTCTAGCAATCTCTAGCAATATCTAGCTCTGGATCCTAGCCAACAGCCACTTGGAGCGAACAGAGCAAACCTGCACAGGGGGGTGTCAAACTTTTACCTTTCCAGGGGAAAATCTCAAAAAGAAGAAGAAGAAGAAAAATTGTTGCAAGGTTATATACGCTGGCAATGCGGCGTATAAGTGTCGACAGAATCCAATACCTGTGCCAACTTGGATGCTGCTTCCCGCTCCTGTTCCAATGCTAACAAGTTCTGTCGCAGCTTGATCACTCGCTCCAGCTCAGGGGTGAGTGGAATGTCCCTTGCATCCCCTGCAGGGTCAAACCAAGGCATGTGTATAGGTGGGTGTAGTGGGTGGGTGGGTGCGTCTCTTTTTATGTGTGCGTGTGGAAGGTGAGTGGAGGGAGTAAGCTATCCCGCTCCAGTTCAAATACTAACAAGTTCTGTCGCAGCTTGATCACTCGCTCCAGCTCGGGGGTGAGTGGAATGTCCCTTGCATCCCCTGCAGGGTCAAACCGAGGCATGTGTATAGGTGGGTGGTTGCGTGTGGGTGGTTGCGTGTGGAAGTTGCGTGGAGGGAGTAAGCTATCCCACTCATGTTCGAATGCTAACAAGTTCTGTCGCAGCTTGATCACTCGCTCCAGCTCGGGGGTGAGTTGTCCTGCCCTTGCATCCCCTGCAGGGTCAAACCGAGGCATGTGGGTAGGTGGGTGTAGTAGGTGGGTGGGTGCGTCTCTTTTTATGTGTGCGTGTGGAAGGTGAGTGGAGGGTGGAAGCTATCCCGCTCCAGTTCAAATGCCAACAAGTTCTGTCGCAGCTTGATTACTCGCTCCAGCTCGAGGTGAGTGGAATGTCCCTTGCATCCCTTGCAGGGTCAAACCAAGGCATGTGTATAGGTGGGTGTAGTGGGTGGGTGCGTGTGGAAGGTGAGTGGAGGGCGCTATCCCCCTCCAGTTCAAATACCAACAAGTTCTGCTGCAGCTTGATCACTCGCTCCAGCTTGGGGGTGAGTGGAATGGCCATTGCATCCCCTGCAGGGTCAAACCGAGGCATGTGGGTAGGTGGGCGTAGTGGGTGTGTGCGTGTGGAAGGTGAGTGGAGGGCGCTATCCCCCTCCAGTTCCAATACTACCAAGTTCTGTTGCAGCTTGATCACTCTCTCCAGCTTGGGGGTGAGTGGAATGGCCATTGCATCCCCTGCAGGGTCAAACCGAGGCATGTGGGTAGGTGGGTGTCGTGGATGTGTGCGTCTCTTTTTGCGTTTTGGGGTGGAAGATGAGTGGAGGGCGGAAGGTATCCGGCTCATATTCAAATGCAACCAAGTTATGTTGCAGCTTGATCACTCGCTCCAGCTCGGGAGTGAGAGGTATGACCATTGCATCCCCTGCAGGATCATATGTATGTATGTTGTTACAGTCCAGGGGTAGGCCAAATAGGCTAGAGGGACTTGCCCAACCGTGTAGAAAGTACTTCAAAAGGAAAAGCACTGATGAACTGAACAACAAACAATCGTTTTACCGACGGGTGCACTGAGTTCGTCCCACAGTGATCATTTAATTATACAGGATCAAACCCTGCAGGATCCAACCAACCAAGGCAGGTAATAAATGTTTGTTTGGTTGGTTTGGTTGGTTTGGTTGGATCAAACCAACCAAGGCAGGTCAGAAATGTTTGTTTGGTTTGTTTGGTTGGCTTGGTTGGTTAGGTTGGATCAAACCAACCAAGGCAGGTAATAAATGTTGGTTTGGTTGGTTTTGTTGGTTTTGTTGGTTTGGTTGGATCAAACCAACCAAGGCAGGTAATAAATGTTCGTTTGCTCGAGGGTCGGCATCTCCCACCGACCCTCGACCAAACGAACATTTATTACCTGCCTTGGTTGGTTTGATCCAACAAAACCAACAAAACCAACAAACAGGACATGGTTCGGGGAAAACGGATGCGTGGAGTGGTTCTGTTACTCTGCGGCACGTGCGGGACAACGGGACTACTACTAGTAGGCACCAAGTAGGCCCGCCATATCTCAAGCCCTAAGTGCACCTACTATTTTGTAGGACTGGAAACGTCATTCGAACTGAATCCACGAGTCCGCTGGTTTGTGTTGGAAGACCCACCTGCTGGGGTGAAATTCCTCTCACAACTGAAATTATTTCCAAGACAAAAAAGGCATGTGGGTTGAGGGCAAAGGTTGAAGAACAAAGATACGCCAACTTAGGAACGCATACGCAAACACACAAGCACGTGCAAACACACACACTACACATATTCCAGGACTTAGATGGGGGAACAAAGATACACCAATATGGAAACGCACACACACACACACACTACACACATTCCAGGATTAAGGTAGAAGAACAAAGATACGCCAACTTGAAAACGCACATACACACACACAAACACACACACACACACACACACAGAGGCTCGTGCAAACACACACACGCACATCACACTACACACATTCCAGGACTAAGGTTGAAGAACTAAGATACGCCAACTTGGAAACGCTCACACACACAAACAGACACATAAACACACACACACACACACACACACATTTCAGTAATAAGGTGGGAGAACAAATATACATCAACTTGGAAACGCACACACACACATACACACACACATACACATATACACACACACAAACGCACACACACACGCACGCATGCACGCAAACACACACACATAAACACACACACACATTTCAGGAATAAGGTGGGAGAATAAATATACCTCAACTTTGAAACGCACACACACAAGCAAACGCACAGGCATGTGCTAACACACACACTCACACTTCACACATTTCAGGACAAAAGTAGGAGAACAAATATAGGTCAACTTGAAAACGCGCACACACACACACACAAACACACAAACACACAAACACAAACACAAACATAAACACATTTCAGGACTAAGTTAAGAGAACAAATATTCGACAACTTGGAAGCGTGCACACACAAACGCAAGCACACACACACACACAGAAACACAAACACAAACACATTTCAGGACTAAGTTAGGAGAATAAATATACGTGAACTTGGAAACACTCACACACACGCGCAAACGCACAGGCACGCGCTAACGCACTCGCACACTAAGACAGGCACACAACACACACAATGACACAAACACTACATAAATTTCAGGACATTAGTAGGAGAACAAATATACCCCAACTTGGAAACGTAAACACACGCAAACAGACAGGCATGTGTGAACACACACAAACAAACACACTCAAACACACAGGCACGTACGAACAAACACACACACACCACGCACCACATCCCTCACCTGCGCTTCGTATGGCTCCCGTCAGGCCCACGCGACCATGATAGCGAACCCTGGGAGTGCCGAACGTTCTAAATAGCACGCTCGATCCAATTCTTGTTCTCGCTAGTCCATGCACGCCCAGGTGCGAGTACCGCATCCGATTAGAAGCTTCCAGGAAGGGTGTGGGAAGATCCCGACAGCTCGACAGGGCGACAGATCACCTTAGAGGCCCTGATCTGTATGCACAAATTAAACTCTCCGCAAGGCTTGGATCTGTCTACCGTTCTGCTGAGGTCGTTGTCGTGAGATCGTGGGCTTGATTTACGGGTTGCGTGTTGGGGGTACAGGGGTGTGGTTCTGGGTCTTACGTTCCGGCTGGGTTGTGGGCTGTGGGTTCGCGGAAACTACGGATAGCAGAGCAGTTGCTTTCCCAACCAAGCTGAGCACGAAAAAAATGATAGCGGTTGTCAAATTGTGCGTTTGCCTTTGCCTTGCTGAAATACTGGGAAATATATGGAGTTTTATCCGGCGAGCGGGGGGTGGGGTCGGGTGGCGTCAGGTTCCTAGCAGCCCCTCATGCACTCGTACCCGCTCGTACCTGGCTGGTAGCTGCCACGTTGCGTGTAACCTTGCAAATCACAAGGTTGATCCTGGCACAAACGTAATGATAACGCCTGGTGGGGCGTGGTATTAACAGAGCCCCGTCTCACGGCGGTAGAGAACGGGCTGCTACTTTACTACCTGGGTAAGCTACCATGGCGGTTGACAGAGCCTAGCACACGTATCTGCCTAGTAACGGTAGCTGCTAAGCTGTGCCTGCCACCTTGCAACTTGCAAGGTTGAACCTAGCAGCACCACCTCTGACTGGTAGATGTGACTGTTGAGCCTTTTGTTTTTGCCTGTAACCTTGCAGCTTGCAAGGTCGAACTAACTCGGGGGCGATGGGCTGGGACTCGAAGGAGAAAGGGAGATGGGCTGCCTGGATTGATTGGGATCATGTTCGGGTGTACCATAAATGTGATTCTCGTGTTATTAAAGACACTGATCCAGCGCTACACTTTTTTTTGCATTGTCTTAGGTAGGCCAGTGTTGACCCAAGATAAGCCTGCAACAAATCTCCCAGGTGGGCGGGGATCTTCCAACCATACTCGCATAATGAAACAGACTGAATATTGCTGAAGTTGTTGTTGTTGTTGTTGTTCAGTCCAGCGAAATGATCAACCATCGAATCAGGAAGAAAAACTTGTAAATCAATAAATTGTAGGCCCTAATAAAAGGCGCGAGGCTGAGGGGGCTATCCAGTTTGCGTTCACTAAAGAAAAAAATGGGGCTAACCATAGTAATCCGGTCAGTGTGCTCCCTGGTTTCCGTGGGTGTGGGGCCTAATGATTGGAAACGGTGAGCGGACCAGAAATGGCTGAAAACCCATGTAACAATTCAAAATTGAAAAAATCGGAAACCAGAATAATTGTGACACGTATCAAATGGGAAGATCAGCCAGATAGAAGCAGAGTTAGGACACAACTGTCTAATCCACTTAGTAAGCTCCCTGGTTTCTGTGGCAACGCCATTACAACTGAATCCCACGTGTCGCTGTTTTGTGTTGGGAGCAGGGTACTTCAAATGGCCAAATTGGCCAGCGCTGTAGCGCACTAGAAAACAAAAAAACTGCGCTAGTGCAAAAATTGCTTGCAGCGCCCACAAGGGGATGAAAAAAATGCAGAGGGGGTCAAAAAGTCAGCGCTCAAAAGCGCGCGCTTTGAATAACCCTGGTTGGGAGACCCGCCTCCTGGTATGAAAGTCCTTTCACAACTTCAAAACAAAGTTACCGTGGCACCGCGAGTATTGGGGACTTGGCATTGGAAGACGGTGAGCTACACCGTCAGGTCGGCTGGCAAACATGTTACAATCAATTATAAGAACGGTAGAAACAGTGTCGGACCATACCGACCGGAATACTTGCTGCTGATAGCAGAAAAGAAAAGCTAAGGACCCCTGGTGTGATGAACAACCGTTAAACACTAGACATGGGGTCACTTTTTGTTGTTGCGGTGCATCGCAAATTGAGCAACTCGGTGTGACCCCAGTGCGATGCGCTGCCCCTTAACCCCACGGCGTGTGAAGCCCAACGCGTTCAGGGGGTGGGTGGGTGAGGAGGGGGCATTTCTGACTAGTTCAAGCAGATCCATGCGTTGCCATGCAGCGACAGGATGGCGGAGGAATGGTTACGCGTCGCACACAAAAAAACAGTGCATGGGATGCGACAAATTCGATCTAGCTCAACTGTGCTGATCATTGTGACAATTATTCAATCCAGCACAACTGTGACCCTAAAACTGCAAAACAGATTGCCTAGAGTGCAGGGCTCTTCTTTTCCACTACCTAAATGAATACTCCCTAGGACCCAGCTTTGACTCCAAATTCCTGCCCTGGCAACTGACCACCCCATGAATAAAATAACAGAAAGCAGGGATGGTCTATAATTATCTTGATTATTGGAGGTTTGGCAAGTCCCTTTAGCATGATTGGCTACCCTCCAAGTATAGTCTACAATTATTGTGATTATTGGAGGTTTGGCAAGGCCCTTCAGCCTAATTGTCTACCCCCCAGGGACTGTAACAAGCATTGTATTTATATGTGAAGTTGCAAGCATAATAAGTCCGTGCAACAAGTAGAATGGACAAAGCAGGTACGCGCCCAAGGTGCTCGTATCAGTAAGGCCTGGTTGTGCTATCTGCAGACGTAGGGTACCAGCTCACCAGCAGACAACAGCCTTTAAGATATTGACCCAGGACTGTAGTATATTTATCCAGGACTGTATTATATTTACCCAGGACCCAGGACTGTACCCAGGACCCAGGACCCAGGACTGTATTATATGTATCCAGGACCCAGGACTGTATTATATTTACCCAGGACCCAGGACTGTACCCAGGACCAAGGACTGTATTATATTTATCCAGGACCCAGGACTGTATTATATTTACCCAGGACTGTATTATAATGACCCAGGACTGTATTATACATATTTAGATGTCAAGTTGCAAGCATAGTAAGTCCGTTCACCAAGTAGAATGAGCAAGGCAGGTATGCGCCCAATGTGCTCGTATCAGTAAGGCCTGGTTGCGTTACCTGCAGACTTAGGGTACCGTCTCACCAGCAGACAACGGCCTTATAGATAGTGCGATAACATGCATACAGGATTTCAATCCGATGATTTGTGGCGGAGCCCCCCCTTCTGGGGGGCGGGAGCCCCCAGGGTCACCCCGTTTTAAGTCCGACCGACCGACCGACCGACCGTGGGACTAAGTGAAGCCAACTGCCTCAACCATCTGGCTTCAGTCCACTGCACTCGATTCCGTTGCCACCTGTCGCCCCAAAATCCAACACTCTCCGCCAATTTTCCTCGTTGCTTGCGCCCCCGCCTAGGCTACTCTTTTCGGCTATGAGCGGCAGGCTCTAAACAGCTCTAGACTGACCATTCAGCCAAATCAAGAGCAACCTAGTGCACCTTGCAGCTGACAGAACTAGCTTTCCAGATGCGCTGAATTTTTCTGGTGTCAGCCAGTGGCTGGCTTGGGGAGCGGTATAAAAGCTGCCCCAAAAGCCCCAAGAAAACCTATCATACTACTCTACTTATACAGGATCCAGAGGGGGGGAAATGCATCAAGATACCAACCCAGCAGATTAGCACATTCTGTTTGGCGGAGCCCCCCCTTCTAGGGGGCGGGAGCCCCCAGGGTTACCCATGTGTCCATCTGTTCGGCGACTGAGACAAAGACCTAACACATCCACCAACTGTCTCATAACTAACTGGCTTCGGTCAGCTCCATTTCTGTTGCCAACACACTCTGCCAATTTTCCGCGTCGCTTGCCATGCTGCATAGGACTTGTCTTCATTCTCTTTTCTTCTCTATGCATGATTTTCACAAGTTCCCCTTGACTCCATCACGCAGCTGGCACATTTGGAGTCCAGTAGGGCACCAGGAAGAATGCAATCTTCATCATCATCATCATCATCATCACAACAAGAAATTCCAAAGGCTCTTCAAATTGATCTCAGGCATTGGGTAGTCTTGCTCTGAATCCGCACACTCCCCTTCCTTGCTTGCCGTGGCAGCCTCACTCAGATCCGAAAACAGCTAGCAGCCAAATTGCTGGCTGAAGCTATGTAACCAAGTTCAAGCTCAAGTTCAAGCTCACTAAGCTCATGCTTTGCCTGGACAGGCCCAGCCACCGCGCAGTTTGTTGTCTGGTGTGACCGGTCACACCTTGTGCGACGTGGTGCGACAGTCAGGCGTGCGAGTTTCGAGCTAAATGGGCCCTTGGTCGTCACGAAGTGCGACCGCGAGTGAGTGATTTGTGTCCTGGGTCGCACCTGGGTTGCACATGGCCCCCCAAAAAACACTGGCACTGTGGAGAATCATAGCTTGGGAAAGGCTCTCCAAATTGACATCAGGCTTTGGGCAGTCTTGTTCCGAATCCACACCCTCCCTTTTCTTGCTTGCAGTGGTAGTCTCACTCAGCTCATGCTGTGCGTAGACAGGTATAGCCACCGTGTAGAATCATATCTTGAGGAAATTCCAAAGGCTCTTCAAATTGATCTCAGGCATTGGGTAGTCTTGCTCTGCATCCTCACCCTCCCTTTCCTTGCTTGCAATGGTAGCCTCACTCATATCATGCTCTTCCTAAACATGACACAGCAGATCAGAGGGGTTAGCATGCAGGGGTCACCAGCATCATAATTAATTAACATACAACATAATGCACTACATGCTAAGCCATGCAACATAACAGGCGACAGACAACATGATGTACAACAGACAACAAGATGAACAACAGACAACAAGATGTACAACATACAACAAGATGTACAACAGACAACAAGATGAACAACAGACAACAAGATGTACAACATACAACAAGATGTACAACATACAACAAGATGTACAACAGACAACAAGATGAACAACAGACAACAAGATGTACAACATACAACAAGATGTACAACAGACAACACGATGAACAACAGACAACAAGATGTACAACATACAACATGATGTACGACATACAACACAGCATAAGATAACATTACAAATGTTAAGTAGCATCACTCAGATCATGCACCTCCTAAACATGACACCGCAGACCAGAGGGGATAGCATGCTGTGGTCACCAGCATCACAACTTACTTACAGCATAGCATGCTCTACAACATAACGTAACAGGCGGTAGACAACATGATGTACAACATATAACACAGCATTAGTCCCTTAAGCCTATTTGTCCTACCCCTGGACTGTAACATACATAAATTACTTACCTGCAACCTGCAACCTGCAAACAGCAACCTGCAAACAGCAAGCTTCAACCAGCATCATACATTACTTACCTGCAACCTGCAAGCAGCAACTTGCGGGGGAAAAAAGAAACATACATACATTACTTACCTGCAACCTGCAAACAGCAACCCGCAAGCAGCAAGCTTCAACCAGCAACATAAAACATAATACACAAGATATTAAGCCACACAACATGACATAACAGGCGGCAGACAACATGACGTGCAACGTACAACACAGCATTAAAAAAGGTAAAAATGATAACGCCTGGTGGGGCGTGGTATTAAGGTAACCGTCGTACACGGGTAGAGAGCAGTCTTCTACCTCAACTGGACAAGCTACCATCGCGGTTGACAACGACCTGCAACAACACAGCATAATATAACATGAAAAAACATAAAGTAGCTTCACTCAGATCATGCACCTCCTGAACGTGACCAACAGACCAGATGGGTTAGCATGCAGTGATCACTAGCATCATAACTAACTTCAAACATACAACATAATATGCTCTACAACATTCAACATAACAGACAACATATAATATACAACATAATGTACAACATACAACATTGTATGCTCTACAACATTCAACATAACAGACAATATATACTATACAACATAAAACACGGCACAAGATAACATAACATACATGGATGCCTAAACTACTGGAAGGGGGAGGAACATCCAACACTGGTTCAGCTCCCAATATTTAAATTGAAAGAATGCTAAGTCAAGTCCGTCTAACTCAAGTCAAGTCAAGTCAAGTCAAGTCAAGGATGGCTCACGTGGATGCCCAACCTACTGAAAGGGGGAGGGGCATCCAACACGTGGCCAGCTCCCTAAGACCCTAAAATCAAATCACAGGTATGCTAAGTCAAGTCCTAACTCAAGTCAAGTCAAGGAACGATGGCTCACCTGTGTGCCCAACCTACTGAAAGGGGGAGGGGCATCCAACACGTGGCCGGCTGCCTTACTGGTCGAAGCATACATTCCCTAAAATCAAATCGCGAGAATGCGAATTCAAATCCGTCTATCTCAAGTCAAGTCAGGGAACGATGGCTCACCTGTGTGCCCAACCTACTGAAAGGGGGAGGGGCATCCAACACGTGGCCGGCTGCCTTACTGGTCGAAGCATACATTCCCTAAAATCAAATCGCGAGAATGCGAATTCAAATCCGTCTATCTCAAGTCAAGTCAGGGAACGATGGCTCACCTGTGTGCCCAACCTACTGAAAGGGGGAGGGGCATCCAACACGTGGCCGGCTGCCTTACTGGTCGAAGCATACATTCCCTAAAATCAAATCGCGAGAAAGCGAATTCAAATCCGTCTATCTCAAGTCAAGTCAGGGAACGATGGCTCACCTGTGTGCCCAACCTACTGAAAGGGGGAGGGGCATCCAACACGTGGCCGGCTGCCTTACTGGTCGAAGCATACATTCCCTAAAATCAAATCGCAAGAATGCGAATTCAAATCCGTCTATCTCAAGTCAAGTCAGGGAACGATGGCTCACCTGTGTGCCCAACCTACTGAAAGGGGGAGGGGCATCCAACATGTGGTCGGCTGCCTAAGTCCTTAACATCAAATCGCGAGAATGCTAAGTCAAATCAGTCTAACTCAAGTCAAGTCAAGTCAAAGAACGTCAAGTCAAGTCAAGTCAAGTCAAGTCAAGAATAGCTTACCTGTGTGCCCAACCTACTGAAAGGGGGAGGGGCATCCAACACGTGGTCAGCTGCCTCACTGGTCGAAGCATGCATTAAGCTAGGGAAACTTGGAAATGAAAAGCTCATTTGCACTTGAGCCAAAGCACCCTTCCATTTATCCATAGCTTCCTTCACAGGGGCTGGAGGGCTGAACACCACCTCCTCCTCCTCCTCATGTGCAAGTACTATGGTAGGGGCAGCTGCCTGAATGGACGGTGTGACAGCATTCGGGCTTCAGTACTACATTGTGTTTCCATGCAGTTTTAAGTGTACAAGTGGGAGCTGAACACCGCCTCCTCCTCCTCCTCCTCATGTGCAAGTACAAAGGTAGGGGCAGCAGCCTGAATGGAAGGTGTGTGTGTGTGGGGGGGGGGGGGGGGGGGGGTGTTTTTTCAGTCCAGGGGCAGAGAAATAGGCTGAAGGGACTTGCCTAACCTTAATCATGGAAGGCGTGCATGTACAGTTTCCTCCTTCTCATGTGCAAGTACCAAGGTAGGGGCAGCTGCCTGAATGGACATTGTTGTAGCACACATGTTTCTGTACTACATTGTGTTTCCATGCAGTAGAAGTGTACACGTGGGGGCTGAACACCTCATCCTCCTCCTCATGTGCAAATACTACGGTAGGGGCAGCTGCCTGAATGGACATTGTGGTAGCACACATGTACTACATTGTGTTTCCATGCAGTAGAAGTGTACAAGTGGGGGCTGCACACATTTTCTTCCTCCTCCTTATGTGCTGGCACCAAGGTAGGGGCAGCCGCCTGAATGGAAGGTGTGTGTGTGTGTGTGGTGGAGGGGGGGGGGGGGGGGGGGGGGGGGTATTTTTACACTCCAGGGGCAGCAAAATAGGCTAAAGGGACTTGCCCAACCTTAATCATGGAAGGCGTGCATGTACAGTTTCCTCCTTCTCATGTGCAAGTACCAAGGTAGGGGCAGCAGCCTGAATGGGAGGTGTGGTAGCATACCTGTTTCTGTACATTGTGTTTCCATGCAGTATAAGTGTACAAATGGCTGCACACATTTCCTTCCTCCTCCACTTGTGCTAGTACAAAGGTAGGGGCAGCTGCCTGCAAAATGTGTGTGTGTGTGTGTGGGGGGGGGGGGGGGGGGGGGGGGGGGGGGTATTTTGACACTCCAGGGGCAGCGAAGTAGGCTAAAGGGACTTGCCCAACCTTAATCATGGAAGGCATGCATGCACAGAATCCTCCTCCTCATATGCTAGTACAACGGTAGGGGCAGCAGCCTGAATGGGAGGTGTGATAGCACACATGTTTCTGTACTATATTGAGTTTCCATGCAGTACAAGTGCACAAGTGGGGGCTGAACACCTCTTCCGCCTCCTCCACAAGTGCTAGTATAAAGGTAGGGGCAGCAGCCTGCATGGAAGGCGTGTGCTTTTTTGTGATCGTGTTGTGTGTGTTGTGTGTGTCTGCTGTGTGTGTTTGCGTTGTGCATGTGTTTGTGTTATGTGTGTTTGTGTTGCGCATGTGTTTGTGTTGTGTGTGTTTACGTTGTGCATGTGTTTAGGGGCTTAACACCTCTTCCTCCTCCTCAGGTCGCATGGTAGGGGCAGCTGACTGAGTGGAAGGTGTGTGCGCGTGGGGTGGTGGTGGTGGTGGTGGTGGGGGGGGGGGGGATTTTACAGTCAAGGGGCAGCAAAATAGGCTGAAGGGACTTGCCCAACCGTAATCATGGAAGGCGTGCATGTACAGCATCCTCCTCCTCATGTGCCAGTCTCAAGGCAGGGACCTATGTAGCCATCAGCATGTGTGTAAGGTTTAGGTTTAAGGAAGATATGATAGCAGACAGTTTATAAACAAACAAACAAACTAACATACAAACAAATGCCACATCTTATGAAGAGGCGCAAGGATGAGGGGGCCAAGGGGGCTGAACTCCTCTTCCGCCTCGTCATGTGCTAGACCCTCTGAAACCGCCTGCTGAGTTTAGGGTTTATGGTGAAGGGAAGGTGTGATAGGACACAGTAAATAAATAAACAAACAGACAAATAAATGCAACATCTTATGATGAGGCGTAAGGATGAGGGGGCCAACGGAGCCGAACTCCTCTTCCTCATCCTCATGTGCTAGTACATCAGAAACCGCCTGCTGGGTTCAGGGTTCAGGGAAGGTGTGATAGCAGACAGTAAATAAACAAAAACATAAATGCCACACCTTATGATGAGGCGGAAGGATGAGGGGGCCAACGGAGCTGAACTCCTCTTCCTCCTCCACATGTGCCAGTCCAAAGGCAGGGACCTCTAAAGCTGTCTGCGTGGGTGTAGGGTTTAGGGTTCAGGGAAGGTGTGATAGCATACATGTTTCCATACTGTCAAGGGTTTCCATACCATGTCTAGAATCATGCCAATCAATTATTGGCTGAACACCTCTTCCTCCTCTTCATGTGCCAGTCCGAAGGTAGGGGCAGCCAACTGAATGGACAGTGTGATAGCATGCGTGATTCCATACTGTCAAGTCTTCCCATACCATGTCTACTATCATGTCTAGAATCATGTCAATCAATTATTGGCTGAGCACCGCTTCCGCCTCCTCATGTACCAGTCCAAAGGCAGGGACCTCTGAAGCAGTCTGCATGGGTGTAGGGTTTAAGGTTTAGGGTTTAAGGTTCAGGGAAGGTGTGATAGCACACAACATGTGTCTGTACTGTCAAGTGTTTCCAAACCATGTCTAGTATCATGTCAATCAATTATTGGCTGAGCACTTCTTCCTCCTCTGCAAGTGCCAGTCCACAGGTATGGACCGCACCGCATGGCTGAAGCCTGTGCCGGCAGTGGTGGGGAGAGTACATTAAGTGGTTACGACAAGTTCCTCTGTCTCAACAGAAGATGCCAAGTTAAGCATTGACTCTACTTGCACCACAACTGCAGCCGGCCCAAGTTGGCTACACCTGGACTGCAACATACACGTACACACCACTGTTAATCACCTCTACCTCAGGTCTGATGCCTGTTCCCACGGCAGCAAAGAGCATAGATTAGCGGCGGTGGCAAGTTGCTCTGCTTCTGCAAGTGAAGCATCGGCTTCACTGGAACCACACCTGCAGCCGGCCCAAGTTGGTTACCCATAGACTGCAACATAAACAGACACACACACACCACTGTCCCTCACCTCTACCTCATGGCTGATGACTGCGTCCGCGGTGGTGGGGAGAGTAGATTCAGTGGTGCCGACAAGTTGCTCTGCCTCTGCAGAGGACTCCACTTGCACTACAACTGCAGCCGGCCCAACTTGGCCACCCCTGGACTGCAACAAACACATACACACACACCACTGTCCCTCATCTCTACCTTTCGGCTGATGCTTGCGCCAGCGGTGATGGGGAGAGTAGACTCAGCGGTGTCGACAAGTGCCTCTGTCTCAACAGAAGATGCCAAGTTAAGAATTGACTCTACTTGCACCACAACTGCAGCCGGCCCAAGTTGGCTACCCATAGACTGCAACATACACAGACACACACACCACTGTCCCTCACCTTTGCTTCATGGTTGATGCTTGCGTCCGCGGTGGTGGGGAGATTAGATGCAGCAGTGTCGACAAGTTGCTCAGCCTCTACAGAAGATGCCAAGTTAAGCATTGCCTCCACTGGCATTGCATCTGGAGCTGGCCCAAGAGCTTCCCCTGAGCTCAGAGCCTGGCGGGGAAGGTGGTGTTGGTGCTGGTGTTGAGGGTGGTGGTGTTGGTGTTGAGGGTGGTGATAGTGGTGGTGTAGATGAAGGTGATGGTGATGGTGGTGTTGGTGATTGTGGTGGTGATGGTGGTGATGGTGGTGATGAAGGTGGTGGTGGTGGTGGTGGTGGTGGTGGTGGTTATGGTGGTGGTGGTGATGGTGGTTGTGGTGGTGATGAAGATGGTGGTGGTAGTGATGGTGGTGGTGGTGGTAATTCAGATTTACAATTCTAGGGGGCATGGGCGTGGGCGCAGAGCTGAATCAGACTGACAGGTTTTCCCTTGGAACTCTGACAGTTAAACAATGCACATGAATAGCTTTCATTTTCAGCTACGAGCAGCAGGTTCTAGGCACACCACCACCACAACCGCCACCACCACTGCCAAAACACCACCACTGCCGTCACCACCACCACCAACACCATCACGGCCATAACCACCACCACCACCACCACCACCAAGGAATGCACTCACCCGAGGTACTTCCGCAGGCGTAGAGGGGAGTGATACAGAGGAAGGTGAGAGTGCAGGGCCTGCTGAAGAGGAAGAAGCACCGGTATCAGCCAACAGCTCTGCCAGGTACTGGGAAGCTGAAGCTGAGACACCACCACCACCAGAACACCACCACTGCCATCACCGCCATAACAACCACCACCACCACTGCCATCACCGCCATAACAACCACCACCACCGCCATAACCACCACCACTGCCACCACCACCAACACTATAACCACCACCACCATAAGTACCACCACCACCACCACCACCATCAAGACATGCACTCACCAGTGGTACTTCTGCAGGCGTAAAGGGGAGTGCTACAGAAGAAGGCGAGAGTGCAGGGCCTGCTGAAGAGCTAGAAGCACCGACACTAGCCAACAGCTCTATCAGATCCTGGGAAGCTGAAGCTGAGAAACCATCACCACCAGAACCACCGCCACTGCCATCACCACCAACAGTACCACCACCACCACCGCCATTCCACCACCACTACCAACACCACCAACACCATCACCAGCCACCAACAACAACAGAGCCACCACCATCACCACCACCACCACCAAGGAATGCACTCACCTGAGGTACTTCCGCAGGCGTAGAGGGGAGTGATGCAGAAGAAGGAGAGTGTGCAGGGCCTGCTGGAGAGCAAGAAGCACCGGTACTAGCCAACAGGTCTGTCAGATCGTCGAAAGCTGAAGCTAAGAGGCTTGTTATGGGCACGAAATGGTGGGTCTGCTTGGGAGACTGCCACGATAGCATGGCAGTCAGCTTGTGCGCCTTTTCTGTCTGACAGGCAACCACCTCCCGCAGCTGCTCGAGCTCCTGAGTGCCGGAAGTGCATGGGTATGGGGTGTGGGTGTGGGTATGGTTTTGGGGTGTGGGGTATGAGTGTGGGGTGTGCATGTGGGGTGTGGGTGTGGGGATGATAGTATGGTAGTCAGCTTGTGTCCCTTTTCTGTCTGACAGTCAACAGCCTCCTGCAGCTGCTCCAGCTCCTGAGTGTCGGAAGTACATGGGGTGTAGGTGTGGGTGTGGGGGTGTGTGCTTGTGGGGTGTGGGGTGTGCGTGTAATCAGCTTGTGTCCCTTTTCTGTCTGACAGGCAACTGCCTCACACAGCTGCTCGAGCTCCTGAATGCCGGAAGTGCATGCCATGGGTATGGGGTGTGGGTGTGGGGTGTGGGGTGTGGGTGTGGGGTGTGGGTGTGGGTGTGGGGTGTGGGTGTGAGGGTGTGGGTGTGAGGTGTGGGGTGTGGGTGTGGGGTGTGGGTGTGGGTGTGGGGTGTGGGTGTGGGTGTGGGGTGTGAGGTGTGGGTATGTGGGTTGTGGGTGGTTGTGGGTGTGGGTGTGGGGTGTGAGGTGGGGGCAAGGTGTTGGGGTGTGGGTGTGGGGTCTGTGGGTGTGGGGTGTGAGGTGTGGGGGGTGGGGTGTGGCGTGTGGGGGTGGTCGATGGGTGTGGGTGTGTGGGGGTGTGGGTGTGTGGGGTTGAGGTGTGGGTGTGGGGCTCAGTGGGTGTGGGTGTGGGTGTGGGGTGTGGGCGGGGGTGTGGGTGGCGAGAGTGTGAGGTGTGGGGTGTGGGTGTGGGGTGTGTTGTGGGGTGGGGGTGTGGGGTGGGGGTTGTGGGGGTGGTTGTGGGTGTGGGGTGGTGGGTGGTGGGGATGTGAGGTCGTGGGAGGGGTGCGTGTGGCGATGGATGTAGGCAGTCAGCGTGTGTCCCTATTCTGTCTGACAGGCAACCGCCTCCCACAGCTGCTCGAGCTCCTGAATGCCGGAAGTGCATGGGTATGGGGTGTGGGGTGAGGGTGTGGGGTGTGCATGGGTGTGGGGTGTGCATGGGTATGGGGTTGGGCTTGGTGAAGGGCCTTGGAGAATAATCTGATTCACTCATTTTGCTAGTGTAATGACTGTTGTGCACTAACATTTTTGTTCTCTAGCAAGTACGCAAGAAAAGCCGAAAAAGCTTTGTGGACAACACAACAACAGGACAACAAGGTGACTCTAGGGGCTCCGCCAAAAAGCACTTGTGAATATTTTTTAATTTAATGATGATGTAGCACGAACTCGGGGCCCTGTCGGCAAAACGATTGTTTGGGGGTCAGTTCATCAATACTTTTTCTTTTTAAGCCCTTCCTATCATGGTCGGGCAAGCCCTTTAAGCATACTGGGCCTACCCCTGGACTGCAACATACATACATACATAAACTGATCCCAAAACAACCAGTTTAACTGACCTGAGAGCCGAAATGGAGGCTGTGGTGGGCTTCAGGGGCATCTCCAAAATTGGCAACAGGTAAGCGCGCTGCTACCTTTGCCTCACGGACTACAAGCAACTCCAGAATGGCCTTCGACATCTCAGCAGCAGCTGTGGCGAACAAAGTGGGGGGGTGGGGTATGGGGTATGGGAGTTAGTTGGTGGGGGGACTGTGGAGAACAAAATGGTGGATGGTGGATGGAGGGTGGCGGGTGGGGGGTGGGGATAGGGTATGGGGGGTTGGTTGATTGGGGTGTGGGAGATGGGGGGGTGAACAAAGTGGTGGCGGGCTGCGGGGTATGGGGAGGTGGTGTATGGTGTATGGTGTATGGGGAGGTGGTTGGTTAGAGGACCATGGTGAACAAGGTGGGGGTGGGGTATGGGGGGGTGGTTGGTTAGGGGATGGGGGGGGTGGGGTATGGGGTAAGGGGTGTTGGTTGGCTAGAGGACTATGGTGAACAAGGTGTGGGGTGGGGTATGGGGGGTTGGTTGGTTATGGGGTGGGTATGGGGTGGGGTGGGGTGGGGTGGGGACTGTGTTGTGTGTGTATGTGTATGTTGCAGTGGTGAACAAAGTGGGGGTGGGGTATGGGGGGTTGGTTCAGGGATTTGTATTTCCGCATTATACAGCGATCGCTACTTTTGACCTCGTTTTGACCCAAATTGCCGCTATAAAGAAAGAAACATGTAGCCCTAACAAGCTATACAAATGCTGTCCCTGGAGGAGGCCTAAAACCATTTAGCTAGAAAAAACCCACTTTCAGATTTGAAAAAAAATCCTTGGATTTGTTGGTTGGGGGACTGTGGTGAGCAAAATAGTGGATGGGGTGGGTGGGGGGGTGGGGTATGGTAGATGGGGAATGGGGTATGGGGGGTTGGTTGGTTGGGGACTGTGGTGAACAAAATGGTGGATGGGTGGGGTATGGGGTATGTAGTATGGGGTACGGTGGATGGGGTGGTGGGTGGGGTATGGTGAATGGTGGATGGGGTGGTTGGGTGGGGTATGGTGAATGGTGGATGGGGTGGTGGAGGGTGGTGAATGGTGGATGGGGTGGTGGAGGGTGGTGAATGGTGCCATGGGGTGGGTGGTGGGGGATGGGGGGTTGGTTGGTTGGGGGACTGTGGTGAACAAAATGCTGGATGGGTGGTGGTGGGTGGTGGTGGGTGGGGAGTGAGGGATGGTGGTCTGGTTGGTTAGGGGACAGTGGAGAACAAAATTATGAATGGGGGGGTAGGGTATGGAGTATGGGAGATGGGGGATGGGGAGCTGGGGATGAGGGATGGGGGGGTTTGGGGATGCGAGACGGTGGGTGGGGGATGGGGATGGGGGATGGGGATGGAGGGATGGGGATGGGGGATGGGGATGGATGGGCTAGGAAGAGCTAGTTTTGGCTTAATAGACAGCGAAGGGAGGTGCCTAGAAGCTGCTACCTTGGAAATTAAAAATACATACATGAATACAAATACGTACGTTACTACAACCTCGAAAATTAAAAATACATACATCAACCCTCCCATCAAGTTTTTGGTTGGTACTGCAAGCTCTAGAGATACATCAAATACATACATGAATACAAACACGTACATGAATACAAAAACATACATCAACCCACCCATCAAGGTCTTGGTTGGTACCGCAAGCTCTAGAGATACATCAAATACATACATGAATACAAATACATACATCAAATACTGAAAGACATGCATTTGTACGATTAGATACATCAAATACACACATGAATACAAATGCGTACATAAATGAATACAAATACATACATCAACCCACCCATCAAGGTCTTGGTTGGTACCGCAAGCTCTAGAGATACACCAAATACATACATGAATAAAAACACGTACATGAATACAAAAACATATATCAACCCACCCATCAAGGTCTTGGTTGGTACCGCAAGCTCCAGGTGTGTGTCCTTGGTGCAGTCAAACCAGCAAGTAACCTGCATGTTAAAAAAACATTTAAATTTAAATTCAAACCAGCAAGTAACCTGCATGTTAAAACAAACATTTGAAAGTGACATTCACAACACAGCAAGTATAACCGCATGTTGAACACACAAAACATTTAAATTTTAAGTTAAAACAAAGCAAGTAACCCTGCATGTAAAAAACATTCGTTAATCGATGTTGTCCTCAAAAGGCTTGGATCAAGCAAGGTAGTGCACAAGATTCAAAACATGTCAATGGTTATCCATAGACAGCAATGAAACCAGCAAGTAACTTGCAAGGGTGATTCAAAACATTCAAATTTAAATTCAAACCAGCAAGTAACCAGCAGAATGATTCAAATAATTTGAATTTAAATTCAAATCAGCGAGTAACCTGCAAGTTTGATTTAAAACATTTAAATTATTATCGATTGATACCCCAACAACACAAAACGCTAAGATCAAGTTCCCCTCATCGTTTATAATGGCCCCCTTCTACTAAACCGCCACCCGCCTTACACCCCCCCCCTCCCCCCCTTATCCCCACCGTACATGCGTAAAAGCAACCCTGACTCTCCCATTATACCCTGCCACTACCCCCCCTACCCCACCCCCCTGACTCTCCCCTCACGTATTAACTTACCTGCAGAATAGTGGCCCCTGATACCCCACACACACCCACGTGTACTCTCCACCTATATACCTACCATGCCACCTGCTACCCCCCCCCTCCCCCCCCCCACCGCCCCCCCCCCCCCACCCCCCCCCCTCCCCCCCCTATCCCCCAACGACCTCCGTACAAGCCACCCCCTGGGACCTCCCCCTTCCTACCCTGCCACCTACCCCTCACACCCCCGCCCCCCCCCCCACCCCCCCCCCACCCCCTGGGAGGCCTTTCTCCTCCTAACCTTACCCTGCCGCCTGCCCCCTGCTACCCCCACCACCACAACGATGACTCTCCCCCTTATACCTCCCCTGCCACCTGCTACCCCCCCCGTATCACCCACTTACCTCGTACAAGCACAACCCCCTTCGACTCTCCCCTATCTACCCCTGCCCCCTACCCCCATACCCACACACCTGACTCTCCCCTCTTATACCATACCCGCCGCCTGCTCCCTGCTACCCCACCACCCCGCAGACTCTCCCCCCTTCTTACTCCCCGCCACATGTTCCCCCCTCCACCTCCTCCCCACTTACCACCTGACACGGCCAACCCCTTGATTCTCCCTTCTATACACTCACTGCCACCTGCGACCCCCCCCCCCTGGACAACCCCCAGCCACCCTACCCCCTACCACACCCCCCATGACGCTCCCTGTATACTACCTGCGCCTGTCCCTGCCTACCCCAACCCCCCACGCGTGATCTCCCCCGTTATACCTCCCCTGCACTGAGACCCCCCCCCCCCCCGCCCTCGACACCCCCTCTTCCCACTACCCAGGGAGATCAAGGACAACCCCTTGATTCCTCCCTTCTTCACCTCCCCTGATACCTGATACCCCTCGGTGTGCCCGACACACCGCTCCCCTCCCAAACCCGAACTCGCACCCTTGCCCCCATAGAACAACAACCAGTTCCCACGCATAATAGTATCAATCTGCACCAATCTGTTGATTCTAACTCACCGAGGACGGACCGATTCCAGAGGCAGCCCTCAATTTCCCCAACCTTACACTCTCCACTTTACGACGCCCTAGGACACAGTCGTACACATTGAGTCATTGTCCAATCCATGCCAATCCTGTCTGATGATCTCACTCCTGACAAAGATGTCAAGAATCAGGCCCTCCTTTTCCCAGACTTACACTCTCCCCCTACCACCGCCCGCCCTAGAAACAGTTTCACGCATAATATTATCAATCCTGCCAATTTTTTTATTAAACTCACCTGAACGAAGATGTCAAGAGGCAGGCCCTCAGTTTCTCCAACCTGTACGATGCGATTTCCCTCTTGTTCCCACTTTACATGGTCACCCCCCCCTCACAACACCGAAGGGGTGGGGTGTGGAGCTGGGGGTTTGGGGTTGAGGTGACATGAACTGGGTGTAAAGAGGGTTGGGATGGTGCGATTCATGACGGATGTCAAGACATGCACCAGCTTGCGCTTTGAAACCTTCATCACAACGACCTGAAGTGTTAGGACTACTGGCCGGCACGAACAAACACAGGTTGAGATTAGTAGGGCCCAGGTCAACACACGGCATTTATGGAGAAGCGGCTAGAGCTGCTAGAAATGCCCGACAACGAAAGACCTGGGCCAGGCTCAACAAACCACGTGCCCATGGAGCTGCCTCGAAGCTGGTACGGAAAACCGCTGAAACGCCTAAGACCTGGACACTGTCCACCAGTGCACATGGAGTGCCTAGAGTGGCTTAGACAGCCAACACCCGAACCAAGACACTGGACCCGTCGTCAGCAGTGTCCCATGGACTCTGCCTAGAAAGCTGTACGCCCCACCGAAACGACACAGCCCTGGATCCGCTCCACAGTACCTCCAGCGCTGCCTCGAAGCTGCGCTCACTGCCGAAAAGAAAAGACCCTGGACCCGGTAAAAAGTCCTCATGGACGCAGCCTCGCAGCTGCTCACCGAACAGGCCGCCGATATAGCAGCTGCCATAGTGCACTAGGCTGCTTGAGATGAAGAGCCGAAGGCCCACACAGAAGCTGCCACTCAGAAGCCTGCACCTCGTACCTGAAAATAAAATCTCAGACGCACAAGTACACCTCACCAGGACTAATCCTCGTCTCAAAATCCACTTATACCTTGAAATCAAACGAGGTTGGAGGTAGAGTAATCTCAGTCATCCACCGGTGCCCCTCTTGCCAGGTCATGCTCGGAGCGTTTTCCACATTCCAGCCACCAAGCTCAGGGAGAGAGCCCACCAATTTTAGCTCCTGCCCGGGGTGGGTCACATACTCTGCGTCATCAGTAGTGGGTGATGGTGCTGGTTGCTGGATGGTGGGAATTGGGAAGCTCTTGGAGTTTGCGGATGTAGTGGGAGTTGCGAGGGTGGTTTAGAGGTGGGTGGTGGTTTGGAGGTGGGAGGTGGGTGGTGAACCTCCAATTTCAGTCCTAGGCCCAGCTGGGTCAAATATCAGCGTCATATTAGGGTAGTCGATGTCAGAGAAGTGAGGGGGCGGGGATAGTGGTTTGGTGGTGGCGAGGAGGTCAGGTGGCGTAGTTCGGACGAGGTGGTGGTGGGTGGTGGCCACGATGTTGGCCCCCCCCACCTATTGGTGGGGCCGGTGGTTCCCAAAGTATGCGCCTCTTGGATACATGCATGATGCACCGGCATTTACCGGGCGTCCAACAGAGAAATAGACTAGACACGTAACATACGCATGCGCAAGCAATTGTGTGGGGCTTGTCGCTTCGGTTCATGTTTTCTTGATCGTGATGTACGGGGGGCGTCGCGAAGCTATGAAGCTCGTGAAAACTCCACGAAAAGCCCCGACGTGCGAAACTCCACTCAGCCAACACAGCATGTATGTGACTGTCCCCGAGCATGAAAACAGAGCAGGACGTATAGGAACGCTACTTGGTGCCGAAAGTCGCACCGATGGCATATATTTACGCTTAGTGACGCACACACAAACGCTTAGTAACCCCGGGGAAGTAAAACCCCCGAGGACAGAAAGAAGAAGTTGCACAGAGACGAAGTCAGGCTGTTCTACCCACCAAGTCAAGAAACTGGACACGGTCTAAAACCGTAGAACCCGCTTCACGATGCTCCTACTTTGAGGGTTATCGCCCGGAGGAACCCCTGGCGCATCCTGTCTCGCACACAGAGTAGAGCAGCCCAGAGTGGCTGAAAACCCAGCACACAAATCCAATCCAATATACTCCTCACTATCTCGCGGGCATGTGGTAGCCGATTCCGGGGTGCGTGAGCGAGTGCAATTGAGGTGCTTTGTTTACCTGCCCGATCCCGAGGAGGGTGCACCACTCTCTTGGACACCCTTATTCCTCGAACATGACAACTCTCCACCGCCAGGGCAGCAGGCCCTGCACTTGCGACACGCGCAGAGAAATGAAGCTGAGGAATCGCAGGCTGGCAAGATACATCGAAATCCGCAGCTCTCCGGAAAACCTTCGTACCCCTCGACCATCTTCCGGCTTGCGACGATCCGCATCCTGGCCTGGCGCTGCGCCGGTTTGCAAGCACATGCCGGCTTGGTATCTGGGGGCTGATGCCCGACAAGACCCCCCTGCATGCACGGCCACCCCCAGGCACCCCTACACGCCTGGCTGGGCAGGCGAGCGGAACCTCGCCATGGCTGCCACTTCCACCGCCCCCTCTCGCCGCGAGCCCAGCCTTCCTCCCGGCTCTGCACGGGCAAACGGACATATGCTCTCGCCCATTAATCACCTATGCTCTGGCATTTGAAATTCTTTCAGAAGTAAAACCGGGTGGTTCCAACCATTCACAGACTTGTGAGGTGCGATGGTGGTATGTGGTGACGTGGTGTATAGGCAGGCTAGGCGAGTGGTCCCGCCTTGTGTGTGGTTGCTGTACCCCGACCCCCGCTAACTGCAATTCGAAACGACCGTCAGATCACCACGCTCACCGCTCAACGGGCACGGCACGTCAGTGACAGCCTGGATCACCCTGCCAACCTGGCGTGGATGGATCCACCAAAGAGAAGCACGGCCGACACATGTAGTTCTATTATTTCTAAGGTGGATGGTTGCTGGGCAGGCTGTCTACCATTTTAACTTCCCGTCTCCGACACATCTTTTGAGGGTCTGTACTTGCCAACGTAGCTTTTGCGACCGCAGGTGAAGCAACGGCTGCCCCCCTCCAACCTCACGCCTCGAACCAGTTAATACGGCTTACCGTTGTGTATGATAGCCAAAGGTGACCCATACAATATCCTCGATTTTAGTGGCCCAGGGCCACCAGGGGGTATTCGGCCACTCTTTCTGCACCCCTGCAGCACCTCTCCCCCATACTGCTCCCTTTCAAGCAAATAAAGAGGTCCGAACCGTGCGGACTACATTTTGTCATTTGGCGGTAGCGATTTGCCGCAGCTGCCTCCTAGTTGCCGGTTTGCCCGCTTTTGACTCAACTTACGCCACACAACACTGTGGCCACGCACATACACCAAAAGATACGCTAAGACACCGTCACGGCGGGGCGACTACCAAACAGCAATGCGCACGCACATACCACAAACACATTTGGTATCGATGCACTCGCCACACAGCACCCTGCAACACCGCACTGCACACACATTGTGGCTATACTGCAACTGGCAAACGCCACCGCGTAAGTACTTACACCCACATCTGGCTATCCATGCATTGACACACAGCACTGTGCACGTACATACACCCCACATCTGGCCAAACCCTGCACTCCAAGAAAAACCCACTTGCAAAACACCAAACACATTCAGACAATCAAGCATGCACGCAGAAAACAACTGGCTTCACATACACCCTGCCGCACCCACGCCAATGTGCGACAGTACCATTCGCACACACTCTGGTATCCATGCACTACACGGACAACCCCATTTGCAAACACACAACACACCTCAAATACACACGCCCATGCACGCAAACAACACAATTGCATCACAACACCACTGCCAACACAGAAACATGTTCACGCACCCTACACACCACAATGGCTATCCATGCACGCAACCACCAAGCAGTGCCACGCACATACACACACCATGCTGGCCTACAGCATGCACCACAAGACCCCACAAGCCAACAACCACACACACATTAGCCAAACACGCATGCACACACAAAACAACTGGCTACAACAGACACTGTCGACATTGGATGTGCTAGTACATACACACACATATGGCTGTCCATGCCACTATAAGACAAACCATGACAAAACACAAACACATCAAATACACGGATATGCAACAAAAATTTTACTATTCCATGCACTCCCACACACACACTGTGCACGCCAAATACACACACATCTTGGCTATCCATGACTACCACACAGCACTGGACGCACATCACAAACATTGGCCTACAATGCACTGCAAACACAGACAATGTGACATGCACAATTATAACATTATGGCTATCATGCACGAACAAAAAAAAAGAACCCCAACACAGCACTGTGCCGCACATATGCACACTTTGGCTCTCCCATTACAATACAAAACCACAAAAGCCCTGCACACCCCCCCCCCCCCAAAAAACCCAGACACGACGCCATGCAACCACACAAACGAACAACTGTTGCACAGTGGCATGCCCAAAAGCAGCACTGTTTCATAACAAATTAACACACGTGGACATCCATGCACTATAAGACCCCCAGGCCACAATGCACACACATCTGGCTACAAATGCCCCCGCCAAACACGACCTGTTTCCGTACACAGTTAACACACCTGGTCATCCATGACTACCAAGGACAAATACCATGGACCAAAAACACAACCAACTCGACACTCGCACACCAACCCCCAGGCCACAGCACATTACAAGACAACCCAAGTGCACACATTCCACCATACCCAAACACTCACAACGCACACACCAAGGGGCCTACGCATGCCATTGTCCACACCGCCTGACTTACATAAACACACACAAAAAACCCCCCCCCTCGCCCATCCACTGCCACTATCTAAAGACAATCTATGCACAAACCACACACTAGGGCACTCACCCCACACATGGCTAGCCTGCACTACACCATGCACTCCCCCCCACGGGTATCCATCACTACACCCATGCACACACAAAACACATCCAGACACATCTTGAACACACACAATTGGCATCACCTGCCGCCAACCCCAACACACTACTGAGCACGAACTAAAATCTCACGCCACTACCAACACCACATCACACCGATTGCAATCCTCTATTCATTAAACACATCAGTCATAACAATCTCACCTGACCATCCCTCATCAACTCCACACAATTAGACCTCATTATTTCACAACAATCACCACCTACTAGGCCAATATACCGCATGTAGCGCACACATCATACAATGCATGACACACACCAGGCCCATGACCCCACTATTCTACCATTGTACCTGACTGTTGGTCATAAACCATAACCTGCCAGTGCTATGCCTGCCCTGCCCCTACCATGACAACTACCATTAGTACGCGAATGTGGTAAACCCTCACTGTCATGTATCCTGCACCATGCCGACATACCAACGTACCTGCATGAGTAGAGCAAGGCGTGTGGTTGCCTGATCTTCCCCATCGTTTGGTCGCCGCGCACTAGCGAAAGCAGGGAACGCGGCCGCGCTCTTCCTGCGGGGATGGGGCGCTTC
>JACBWV010000610.1:5640604-5722512 GCA_013435795.1 Chlamydomonas sp. ICE-L | reverse complement strand
TGCAATGAAATTCCTTTCCACGAGACTACGATGCAGGTCTCCAGGTCGTTGTTTGCAAACGGTATCATATCCTCAACACTGGTTACATGGGGATGGCTGCTTGAATCTCGACCTTTTCCACCAGCAAGAGAATCTAGATTGTCGTTTACTGCCATGAGTTTTCCACGAGACTGCGATGCAGGTCTCCAGGTCGTTGTTTGCAAACGGTATCATATCCTCAACACTGGTTACATGGGGATGGCTGCTTGACTCTCGACCTTTTCCACCAGCAAGAGAATCTAGATTGTTGTTTACTGCCATGAGATTTCCACGAGACTACGATGCAGGTCTCCAGGTCGTTGTTTGCAAACGGTATCATATCCTCAACACTGGTTACATGGGGATGGCTGCTTGAATCCCGACCTTTTCCACCAGCAAGAGAATCTAGATTGTTGTTTACTGCCATGAGTTTTCCACGAGACTGCGATGCAGGTCTCCAGGTCGTTGTTTGCAAACGGTATCATATCCTCAACACTGGTTACATGGGGATGGCTGCTTGACTCTCGACCTTTCCACCAGCAAGAGAATCTAGATTGTTGTTTACTGCCATGAGATTTCCACGAGACTACGATGCAGGTCTCCAGGTCGTTGTTTGCAAACGGTATCATATCCTCAACACTGGTTACATGGGGATGGCTGCTTGACTCCCGACCTTTTCCACCAGCAAGAGAATCTAGATTGTTGTTTACTGCCATGAGATTTCCACGAGACTGCGATGCAGGTCTCCAGGTCGTTGTTTGCAAACGGTATCATATCCTCAACACTGGTTACATGGGGATGGCTGCTTGAACTCTCGACCTTTTCCACCAGCAAGAGAATCTAGATTGTTGTTTACTGCAATGAGATTTCCACGAGACTACGATGCAGGTCTCCAGGTCGTTGTTTGCAAACGGTATCATATCCTCAACACTGGTTACATGGGGATGGCTGCTTGGCTCCCGACCTTTTCCACCAGCAAGGGAATCTAGATTGTTGTTTACTGCCATGAGTTTTCCACGAGACTGCGATGCAGGTCTCCAGGTCGTTGTTTGCAAACGGTATCATATCCTCAACACTGGTTACATGGGGATGGCTGCTTGAATCTCGACCTTTTCCACCAGCAAGAGAATCTAGATTGTTGTTTACTGCCATGAGATTTCCACGAGACTACGATGCAGGTCTCCAGGTCGTTGTTTGCAAACGGTATCATATCCTCAACACTGTTACATGGGGATGGCTGCTTGACTCTCGACCTTTTCCACCAGCAAGAGAATCTAGATTGTTGTTTACTGCCATGAGTTTTCCACGAGACTGCGATGCAGGTCTCCAGGTCGTTGTTTGCAAACGGTATCATATCCTCAACACTGGTTACATGGGGATGGCTGCTTGACTCTCGACCTTTTCCACCAGCAAGAGAATCTAGATTGTTGTTTACTGCCATGAGATTTCCACGAGACTACGATGCAGGTCTCCAGGTCGTTGTTTGCAAACGGTATCATATCCTCAACACTGGTTACATGGGGATGGCTGCTTGAATCTCGACCTTTTCCACCAGCAAGAGAATCTAGATTGTTGTTTACTGCCATGAGTTTTCCACGAGACTGCGATGCAGGTCTCCAGGTCGTTGTTTGCAAACGGTATCATATCCTCAACACTGGTTACATGGGGATGGCTGCTTGACTCTCGACCTTTTCCACCAGCAAGAGAATCTAGATTGTTGTTTACTGCCATGAGTTTTCCACGAGACTACGATGCAGGTCTCCAGGTCGTTGTTTGCAAACGGTATCATATCCTCAACACTGGTTACATGGGGATGGCTGCTTGACTCCCGACCTTTTCCACCAGCAAGAGAATCTAGATTGTTGTTTACTGCCATGAGTTTTCCACGAGACTGCGATGCAGGTCTCCAGGTCGTTGTTTGCAAACGGTATCATATCCTCAACACTGGTTACATGGGGATGGCTGCTTGAATCTCGACCTTTTCCACCAGCAAGAGAATCTAGATTGTTGTTTACTGCCATGAGATTTCCACGAGACTACGATGCAGGTCTCCAGGTCGTTGTTTGCAAACGGTATCATATCCTCAACACTGGTTACATGGGGATGGCTGCTTGACTCCCGACCTTTTCCACCAGCAAGAGAATCTAGATTGTTGTTTACTGCCATGAGTTTTCCACGAGACTACGATGCAGGTCTCCAGGTCGTTGTTTGCAAACGGTATCATATCCTCAACACTGGTTACATGGGGATGGCTGCTTGACTCTCGACCTTTTCCACCAGCAAGAGAATCTAGATTGTTGTTTACTGCCATGAGATTTCCACGAGACTACGATGCAGGTCTCCAGGTCGTTGTTTGCAAACGGTATCATATCCTCAACACTGGTTACATGGGGATGGCTGCTTGACTCCTCGACCTTTTCCACCAGCAAGAGAATCTAGATTGTTGTTTACTGCCATGAGATTTCCACGAGACTACGATGCAGGTCTCCAGGTCGTTGTTTGCAAACGGTATCATATCCTCAACACTGGTTACATGGGGATGGCTGCTTGACTCTCGACCTTTTTCCACCAGCAAGAGAATCTAGATTGTTGTTTACTGCCATGAGATTTCCACGAGACTGCGATGCAGGTCTCCAGGTCGTTGTTTGCAAACGGTATCATATCCTCAACACTGGTTACATGGGGATGGCTGCTTGACTCCGACCTTTTCCACCAGCAAGAGAATCTAGATTGTTGTTTACTGCCATGAGATTTCCACGAGACTACGATGCAGGTCTCCAGGTCGTTGTTTGCAAACGGTATCATATCCTCAACACTGGTTACATGGGGATGGCTGCTTGACTCTCGACCTTTTCCACCAGCAAGAGAATCTAGATTGTTGTTTACTGCCATGAGTTTCCACGAGACTGCGATGCAGGTCTCCAGGTCGTTGTTTGCAAACGGTATCATATCCTCAACACTGGTTACATGGGGATGGCTGCTTGACTCTCGACCTTTTCCACCAGCAAGAGAATCTAGATTGTTGTTTACTGCCATGAGATTTCCACGAGACTACGATGCAGGTCTCCAGGTCGTTGTTTGCAAACGGTATCATATCCTCAACACTGGTTACATGGGGATGGCTGCTTGACTCTCCGACCTTTTCCACCAGCAAGAGAATCTAGATTGTTGTTTTACTGCCATGAGTTTTCCACGAGACTGCGATGCAGGTCTCCAGGTCGTTGTTTGCAAACGGTATCATATCCTCAACACTGGTTACATGGGGATGGCTGCTTGACTCTCGACCTTTTCCACCAGCAAGAGAATCTAGATTGTTGTTTACTGCCATGAGATTTCCACGAGACTACGATGCAGGTCTCCAGGTCGTTGTTTGCAAACGGTATCATATCCTCAACACTGGTTACATGGGGATGGCTGCTTGACTCTCGACCTTTTCCACCAGCAAGAGAATCTAGATTGTTGTTTACTGCCATGAGATTTCCACGAGACTACGATGCAGGTCTCCAGGTCGTTGTTTGCAAACGGTATCATATCCTCAACACTGGTTACATGGGGATGGCTGCTTGACTCCGACCTTTTCCACCAGCAAGAGAATCTAGATTGTTGTTTACTGCCATGAGATTTTCCACGAGACTGCGATGCAGGTCTTCCAGGTCGTTG
Organism: Chlamydomonas sp. ICE-L; assembly: GCA_013435795.1. Taxonomy (NCBI): domain Eukaryota; kingdom Viridiplantae; phylum Chlorophyta; class Chlorophyceae; order Chlamydomonadales; family Chlamydomonadaceae; genus Chlamydomonas; species Chlamydomonas sp. ICE-L. The sequence goes on along the minus strand of JACBWV010000610.1, from coordinate 5,718,834 downwards.
TTTGCAAACGGTATCATATCCTCAACACTGGTTACATGGGGATGGCTGCTTGACTCTCGACCTTTTCCACCAGCAAGAGAATCTAGATTGTTGTTTACTGCCATGAGATTTCCACGAGACTACGATGCAGGTCTCCAGGTCGTTGTTTGCAAACGGTATCATATCCTCAACACTGGTTACATGGGGATGGCTGCTTGACTCTCGACCTTTTCCACCAGCAAGAGAATCTAGATTGTTGTTTACTGCCATGAGTTTTCCACGAGACTGCGATGCAGGTCTCCAGGTCGTTGTTTGCAAACGGTATCATATCCTCAACACTGGTTACATGGGGATGGCTGCTTGACTCTCGACCTTTTCCACCAGCAAGAGAATCTAGATTGTTGTTTACTGCCATGAGATTTCCACGAGACTACGATGCAGGTCTCCAGGTCGTTGTTTGCAAACGGTATCATATCCTCAACACTGGTTACATGGGGATGGCTGCTTGACTCTCGACCTTTTCCACCAGCAAGAGAATCTAGATTGTTGTTTACTGCCATGAGTTTTCCACGAGACTGCGATGCAGGTCTCCAGGTCGTTGTTTGCAAACGGTATCATATCCTCAACACTGGTTACATGGGGATGGCTGCTTGACTCTCGACCTTTTCCACCAGCAAGAGAATCTAGATTGTTGTTTACTGCCATGAGATTTCCACGAGACTACGATGCAGGTCTCCAGGTCGTTGTTTGCAAACGGTATCATATCCTCAACACTGGTTACATGGGGATGGCTGCTTGACTCTCGACCTTTTCCACCAGCAAGAGAATCTAGATTGTTGTTTACTGCCATGAGTTTTCCACGAGACTGCGATGCAGGTCTCCAGGTCGTTGTTTGCAAACGGTATCATATCCTCAACACTGGTTACATGGGGATGGCTGCTTGACTCTCGACCTTTTCCACCAGCAAGAGAATCTAGATTGTTGTTTACTGCCATGAGATTTCCACGAGACTACGATGCAGGTCTCCAGGTCGTTGTTTGCAAACGGTATCATATCCTCAACACTGGTTACATGGGGATGGCTGCTTGACTCTCGACCTTTTCCACCAGCAAGAGAATCTAGATTGTTGTTTACTGCCATGAGATTTCCACGAGACTACGATGCAGGTCTCCAGGTCGTTGTTTGCAAACGGTATCATATCCTCAACACTGGTTACATGGGGATGGCTGCTTGACTCCCGACCTTTTCCACCAGCAAGAGAATCTAGATTGTTGTTTACTGCCATGAGATTTCCACGGAAACTGCCGATTGCAGGTCTCCAGGTCGTTGTTTGCAAACGGTATCATATTCCTTCAACACTGGTTACATGGGGATGTTTGCTTGACTTCTGACCTTTTCCACCAGCAAGAGAATCTCGATTTTTGTTTACTGCCATGAGATTTCCACGAGACTACGATGCAGGTCTCCAGGTCGTTGTTTGCAAACGGTATCATATCCTCAACACAGGTTACATGGGGATGGCTGCTTGACTCTCGACCTTGTCTACCAGCCAGAGAATCTAGATTGTTGTTACTGCCATGAGTTTTCCACGAGACTACGATGCAGGTCTCCAGGTCGTTGTCGACCTTTTCCAACTCAAAGGACAACACAAAATAGGCTTACCGCTGAATCTTCCCTTCTGCGCTAGAGCTACCTGCTGCTCAAACACTTTCTTCATCGTTGATTGGAACAGAAATTCCCCGCTTGCTGCATCTTTGGCGCCCTTGAACATGTGAAACCACTTCACGAGCGCATACGCAATCTCTTCGGGCCTCTTGTACACCTGCAAGGAAAGAGCTCACATACTTTATATACTCACTTGTCGGGCACTTGCACTACTCAGAAGGGTCCAGGGATAGAAGAATGAGGAACCAACAGACTTATTGCATACGTCAAAGTTCTTGAAATGTCTGAACAGTAGTGTGTACAGCAGTGTAGAACAGTTTTGAAGTATAAGAATTTGACAGGACCCCAAACCCTACATTTGCCAGGCCCAAGATAACACTATTCACAAGGTACCACCAGCGAACAGCCCCCCAAAACACATCTTACCCTCTTGACACCCAAGTCTGACCACAGAGAAGGTCTCAACTTTGCCCCCAGTACTTCCTCATCCGTCATCTTGCGAAACTCCTCACGCTTCTTCAACTGGGGCAAAACTCGGATGCGATCACCATGGTCCCAGTGGAACATGGAGAGGGACAAGGCATTGACAGCCGGCCCTACGGCACAAAAGAGAATTGACAGCCAGGTTCAATGTTGGGCATGAGCGTGGATGGTGTTTGTGCTCCTCGAGCGCTTCTGGTTGCATAACCACAGCAATCAAGGGGTTTGGGGGAATACCCGGTGGTCATAATATAATCAGTCATCGGACTGAGTGCACTATGAGGAGTCCCAAATTAAGTTGATATCACAAAACAATACAATTCAGTTGACACGAATAGTGAGGGGGGGAAAACTGGGACGAGAGCTGTAAGTGAAGCTGGTAAATAGTTCACTCACAGTACAAAGGATGCCCTTGCCTCATCGCCTTCCCAAGGCGAGCAACCACATGCAGGCAGTCTTCCCTAAGGCCGTCATCGCTTTGATTGAGGGGAGTGCGCTGGCCCAAGGTAGGAAATGCCTCCTTGAACGCGGCTCCCGCACATGCTGAGTTGTTGAGATATGCTAGGAGTGGTCTCTGATGCAAAAACAGAACACTAACGTTGACAACGTCAGTTTGATGTAGTGAAAATTGGGCAGATGGGCATGGAAAGTAACTAACCCAACAAGCATATTTGCAACAAAATGCTAAGTGGCTTATAACCAGTCATGGACATACACATACATAGATATATGCAAGAAGGATAATTAAGGCATCCTAGAGCAAGAAGTCACAGACTCACCGGTACACCGAGGAGCATATGCCTGTCATGCACCTTGCGCAGAAGAGTCTTCACCTCCCGAAGGGAGCATGTCTCAGTGCCAAAGTGTCCAATGCACAGCCCCTTCTCATTGCACACAGTAAGGAGCCAGTTGAACTTCCCTAAGGCACATAAGACACAAAACTAGTTGGGCGGGAGCGGGATATGGGTCTTGGATGGACATCAAGCTATCACCAGAAGGAAAAGAAACCAAACAAGAAACCAACAAGAGGGATGGAATGCATACTACTTTTGTGACACTATATACTCACGTCCACGGACAAACTTGCAGACATAGGCCACGTGATCAATCGAGATGATCTCCGCTGTGTACGTTGCTTGAATGTCATCCTGTTAGAAACAAGCAAGTTGTAGTTAATTGGGATGGGTAAGAAACGTATGTAGCTCTATGTCTAGCACAGGCCACATGATGTGTATCAGCGCCACAAGCAAAGCCATTGGTGCAACCAGCCTTCTAAGTGCAATTCATTTGTAACATACCTGCAAAGCCAGACGCTCCCTGCCTTGGTAAACGTACATGTCCCTAAATTGCTTAGAGTTGGGACGTCTGAGCTTGGCTTCCTCAAAATCTGCGACTTGGGCCACATTCGGGTTTTTCTTCACCACAAAGCGATCCATGGGGCCAGATATCTGTTGTCGATCCTTGAGGAAGACATTGAACTCCAGGTATGCTAGCTCCGTGCGCTGCAGGCCCTCAACCTAAGTCAAAAGTATTGGGCATAGTTGTAAGTACAAGGGAATGACATGTGATCTAAATAATCATATGATATGCACAACCACCTGACATAAAGAACCACTTGATATAGACAACCCCATGCCCAACAGCATTCACTTGAACCCACACACAAACAATGACACCTACTTCAATACAACGGATACCAAAAACATGTTTTCTTAAATACATGATGATGATGCAGCTGGTAGCAGAAAATATAAATCATCCACTATTATGGCATGTGTCCCCTCAAGTGCTACCATATGCCCATATGGCTCACCACAGTCCATGCACCCTCCCAACTTTCCACACAAACCCATGCACTAACAAGGAAAAAAAGAACTTGCCTGAAGGGCATGGAACTTTGCTTCCAGATCATTCAGCCCTACACCACGAGGGAACAAGAAGTTTGTCTCGTCCAATGCGGAGTGAGAGAACAAGGTGGTGCAGCCATCCACAAAGAAGAAGGGATACAGATGAAGCACCACTGCCTCAAAGTTCAGCTCAATGAAGCGACGCTCCAACGCATTGACCCCTACAACAAGACATAGTATGGTGGTTGGTACATGTACGTAAATCACATACAATAATGGCATGTGTCCCCTCAAGTGCTACCATATGTCCACATGTTACCCCACAGTCCAGGCACCCTTCCCAAATCTCCCCCCTCCACCCACCCACCCACCCACCCACACTCATACCACCTCCACCCCATCTACCCACCCACCCACACTCATACAACCCCCACCCCACCCACACACACATGCCCACCCACAAACACCACCTACCCATCATCATCATCATCAACCCCTAAAGACCCCCCAATATCCAACCTGATCCTTTGCGCCTGTCGTTGGGGTTTCCAGGGCATGCCTTGTTATTGCAGCAGAAACTGGAGTACAACGCCTTGAAAGTGGTACCATCAGTGTTGAAGCCAGGCCGCAAACCGTTGTTGAACCCCTTACCCTGTAGCACACTGCGGAACCCCGATGTTGGGTCATGGCAATTAGGGCACCAAAGCTCCTTCCCTCCATTTCCGTCGCTGTGGCGAATGAGTGAATAGTGGTCCACCTAGGCAGTATTTATATGTGAATCAGAGAAGGTACTCTGTAGACAAACAAAAACAAGCATTTTCTGCATCTCATGCATGCATGCCCCTCACCCTTTCTCATCCAGCCATGCCCATGCACATGCAGTCATGCCCCCGCCCTTGCTCATGCTCATGCAGTCATGCAGACATGCCCAAGCCCATGCCCATGCAGCCATGCCCCTGCCCATGCTAATGCAGACATGCCCATGCCCATGCAGAAATGCCCATGCCCATGCATTCATGCCCCTGCCCCTGCTAATGCAGACATGCCCATGCTCATGCCCTTGCCCATGCTCATGCAGACATGCCCATGCCCATGCAGTCATGCCCATGCCCATGCCCTTGCTCATGCAGTCAAGCTCATACCCATACCCATGCCCATGCACATGCAGTAAGGCCCCTGCCATGCAGTCATGCAGACCTACCCCTGCCCATGCAGTCATGACCCTGCCCCTGCTAATGCAGACATGCCCATGCCCATGCCCTTGCCTATGCTCAACCAGTCATGCCCATGCTTATGAGGCCATGCCCCCGCCCATGCTCATGCAGTCAGTCTCCTGGACGATCTATCCAGACGCACCTGAGGCGATACTCGGTAGATAGTCACTAACGAATCTTGGATCACGCTCGGGTCGAGCGGCTTGCCAGTACGGAGAGTATATCTCATTTGGCGAGCGAGTTCTTCTTGGGGGGCGCGAGTCGGGTGCAGGATAATGCTGCCATGCTTGGACTCATCGTACGCGGGTTCTAAGCGACCTTTGCGAAGCACTGGGTACCCGCTTGTTTGCTTCCATTGATCGCATATTGTCTTGAAGCGTCCATCGACCGCCATGTATCCCTATCTATGGCGTGGCGACGCCACGTGGTGACTGTAAGTAGAACAGGTATGAAGGCTGGGAATTAATTGGACAGCATCTTCTGAGTATGGCTTGACGATTACATGCGCCATGCGGCAATTGCCATGCGTTTCATCACAGCGAGAGGCGGACTAGCAGTGAAAGGCCAATAAGGTGTTTCCGATGAGATGCCTTAGCAGTTCGAAGTTGAAATTGAATTCATATGAAGCAAGTTCGAGGTAACGTGTTGGACTGTGGAAAAGATGGGCCCGTTTGAAGGTTCGCAGTGGAAAAGTTTGAGGGCTTATGGAAAAGTTGCCCAGGCGGACTTTTGGCCTGGCAGTACAAAACTTTTCCATAAACCCCGAAACTTTTCCATACCTGGAAAAGTGCCCCGGGGTGGTGCCCCCCCCCCCCCCCCCCCCCCAGGAGGTAACCCCAGGGGGTAACCCTGGGGGCTCCCGCCCCCTTGAAGAGGGGGCTCCGCCAAAAAGCGTCAGCTACTCGGATTCAAACGCATTTCGAATCTGCATCACTGCGATGTGCACGATAGGCGCAGTTTGTAGTCGCTAGTTAAGAGGACTTCAGAAAGCAAAAATGTCTGCATGGCAGCTGTTCGTGGTAGTCCACAGGAGCGCGTTTCGCTTTAAGTTTGTTTAGCCAGCGTAGCCAGTGTTGAGGGTTTCAGCGTCCACGCTGGCCACGATGAAGCTCACTGTTTATTTTTTGGCTACACGTAGCAGCTTGTAGGCAGCTCGCTTTCCCTGTCCTTGGACAAACCCGAAGCTAGCTAGCTAGAGTGTGCCTGAAAGCTTGCTTGGAGATTGCTTGCAGCAAAGCATGATGCGCCGCAAGCTGGTGTGAAATGTACTAAGAACCGGCTGAAAGCCTCACAGAATTACCGAGCGCAGAACGGGCCTTGCAAGCGCTAGAACATAGCTTTAATTGCACCAACGGGCTTGTAACATGCAGGGAGTGACGAGGCCACTCGAGAAGCACCAAACAAGACAAATGCCTACCTTGATGAGCGAGACGAACGCCACTACGTAGGTACCGAAAATAAAGCAGGCGAGGGAAGGCACGGCAGAGGGGGTGTTTCGATTGCAAGGTGCGAAGTATCTGTTATCATCCAGGATATGGATCTCCTTGTTATCATCAGCCGCACGCGCCCGGTAGTGTTTTTCAGGTGTTCTTCGTATGACAACGTAATGATATTCTGGCGACAATCTGGCACCTCGGGGCATGTCGAGGCGTGTCGAGGAGGCCCTAGATCCGCTCCGTTTTTGTGTCATAAATTAAAACGTTATAAAACAGGATAAAACAGGATAAACGGGATAAATCTATCTTATTATATAAAGTAGAGCGTCAGGGGTTTAGCAGCTTTTGGCTCAGGCAGTTGGGCTTTTGGTTTCATATCTTGCCGACCTGTCGCCCAGGTGGCAGCGACTCTCGGGTTCCTTTCCTAGAAAAGCTTGACAAATCACGTACTATCGCAGCGAGTGGCAGGGGGTTGAAACTCCGTTTTTTAATTCGTCGCAGGGGCTGGCGACCGAGGGGGGAGTTATTCGCAACCTCGAAACTTGATAAGTAGCAGCTCTTAGTCTCGTTTGAAAATAGGTGCTGAAGCCTTACAGTGATCTACAAGCCTCGTTCCCAGCCTCGTTTCGGATGGCGCGCTCCTAGTACTCTGCCTGAAACGATGATTCGGGAGCCTCGTTTGCAGCAGTGCTGCACAAAGCCTAGTAGCTCTCAGTCTCGTTTGGAAATACTTTTGAGGCCACACATTACATTACATTACATTACATTACATGTTAAAGTCTACTTGACACCGCGAGGGTGTATGAGACTCTGTGCTTTAAACAAAAAGAAAAAGCACCCACAAAGCAAAAAACCCCATTACATCAGGGGTGTGTCGAGGACACACAAACCAAACCCCAACCACCGTTTTGGTGGCGTAGGTATTAAACCCCTTAGAGCAGGACCCAGATCTCAACCACTTACAGTGGCGGAGGTAAGAAGCTAACAAATGAGAAGTCACAAGAAGAAAAAAAAGGGATAATAAATTACGGTGCCACTAAGCAGTCCAGGGCTTCCTGTCTTGCTCTTCTACAAGTAGAAAGATAGTCGGCTAGGTTGCTCCAAAAAGACTTAGTGCCATTTCCATTCATAAAGGTTCTGAATGTGGAATCGCAGAATTCCACATTCCATACGGTTAAGTCGGTATCCTCATGGACATGCCTATAAATATCTGTAAACAGCTTCTGGTAGCGGAGGCGAATATCATTATAAAAAGGGCACTCAAACATATGCATTTCATCCTCAGGTTTTTGGAACCCACACATTTGACAGTGTCTCATTGAGCGAGGGATGTGTGCTCTATCCACCAACACAAAATGTGGAGTTGTGCGAAAGAGGCTGACCAAATTGAACCAATGTAGTACCCTGCCCTGGATGGAGCCGTGCGACTGATATATTACTAACTGCCAAATAGCTAAGAAACCAGACCCAAATTAACCTAACCAAGAGCGACAACTGGCCGAGAAGCTAAGAAGGACTGTTGTAATAATTAAAGCTGCAGCCAGGAGGTGCCCAGGGCTCCACATTTTGCTTCATGGCGATCGATTTGTTCTGGGAATGGGGCTATAATGGCATGATTCATGGCTATGTTTTGAGCCATTTTCCAGGTCATTATAAGCACCTCATTTGGTGTGTGGGGGCGGGTGGGGGTAGGGGTGGGGCAGCCCTCCTCAGTTTTTTGCTATCTTTGTACTCAGACCTCCAAATGACATTCTGAGACCACCATTGAGATTGTGTTGACAAAGGCAATTCGTCGGCACCACTTTAGACCCATGGGTGGGTCTATGGGTGGGTGAATGGGTAAGTATGGGGTGGTATGGATAGGTATGGATGGGTGGGTGAATGGGTGAGTATTTTGACTATCGCACAATCCCTGTTAGGGAATTATAAGGTTTCTATTGTGTGCGCCATAGTGTCAAGACCCAGAATATATATAGAATTTGAAGTCGTGCCTATTATTTATATTTAGGGGGAGGGGTCAGGGTGGGGTGTGTGTGTGGGGGGGGGTCAACCCTCGCCAGGTTGTGTAGGCGTGGGGTAGGTTTTCCTTTTTTTCTCCTCCTGCTAGGAACTAAAAAGAGGATTGAACCTTGCCCTCATCACCCCCATCCTCTGTTCCTCACCTCTCTCGGCATCTCTCCTTCTGCCTTACCCCGCCTCCTTAACTCCCTCCATGTTGACGCTGTCTGTTTTGTTCATCGCATTGCTCGCGCCCTTCAACATCTTTTGTTGTTCTTGCTTCTCGAAGACGATGGGGGCAGGAACACGGTAAATGCTACACAGTGACAAGATAGATGCAAGACAAGCTTGTCATCCTTAAGTAGACAACAGAGTAGGCGGCCGTTGGGCCTACCGGTTCTTCTACATAAGAGCCACAGCTGGCTGATGGTATCAGACGCTGGCTGGTGGTGGTCTTTGGTCACAGACCTGACCGGACCTGTCGTTTACAAGGTCGCTATGGTACGACATATTAGTGGTACAATAACAAAATCTGGCTTCCTGGACTGAGGTTACTTTCATTTTTGTTCCACTAAAAGTATACCGGGATGCCGCAGGCAACCTCTTCTATATATCCGATATGATATAGTAATACATTTAAAAATTAAAAACCGGTATTAAGTATTTTGCATACCGGTACAATAGTTTGTAGAAAGAGAGCGATAAAACGGAAAGAAGTCACGAGTGGGGTAACTAAGCCACGGGCAGCGAAAAGGCTGAAGTGACTCGCAGAACCTGAGACAAGCAAGAACTTGTACACATGGCTCCAGCCTTTAAAGATGCTCGCCGCCTTCCGTTGTAACATTACCATCATCGAACAATATAGTTAACTCCTGGATTATTACGAGGGGCCAATACAAACGGTCACTTGATCAACTGGTACCCAAGTCAGTGTTTTTATTTTCAAGAAGAATACTGCCTAAGACGGGGAGCAGCCAAATTGCTGGCTGAAGCTCTGTAACCAAGCTCGAGTTTTTTTTCCAGCTAAAAGTAGCGGCTTCTAGGCAGCCCCTGAGTGGCTATTCAGCCAAAGCTAATGCAGGTTAGTGTGTCTAGAACCTGGCAGAATCCACTGTCCAGAAATGTCGAAATCTTGGGTGGCTGGCTCAGGGAGCTGCCTAGAAGCTGTTGCTCGTAGCCGAAAAGAAAAACTATGACCCAAATGTTCGGGAAGGTACCAGGGCTAGCATAGAGAGACCCACCACTTGGCGAAAATCCTCCTAGATAAAAAGGGGGCCATGCAGGCATACTCGTAAAAGCTGAAGCCCAGCTTGGTTGGCAGGTTTGTTAACAGCTGCTTCACGGAAAATACACCAAGGTCAAATCTCCATTCAAAGAGCTAATCTTAACTACCTGGACCTGGACCTGGACAAGTTTTTAAACTGCATGCATACCAGCAGAAGCTGAAGCCCAGCTTGGTAAGCAGATCAGTTGTAGTCTGGCAGGCACCAGGCTGGCAGGCACCAAGGCTCCAGGCTGGCATACCAGCAGAAGCTGAAGCCCAGCTTGGTTAGCAGGTCTGTTGTAGTCTGGCAGGCACTAGGGCAGGCACCAAGGCTCCAGGCTGGCATACCAGCAGAAGCTGAAGCCCAGCTTGGTTAGCAGGTCAGTTGTAGTCTGGCAGGCACTAGGGCAGGCACCAGGCTGGCAGGCACCAAGGCTCCAGGCTGGCATACCAGCAGAATCTGAAGCCCAGCTAGGTTAGCAGGTCAGTTGTAATCTGGCAGGCACTAGGGCAGGCACCAGGCTGGCAGGCACCAAGGCTCCAGGCTGGCATACCAGCAGAAGCTGAAGCCCAGCTTGATTAGCAGGTCTGTTGTAGTCTCCGAGGAGCAGCTGTCCTACACCAATGTGTACTGCCGTGGGGGCTTCAAGGAGACTACACCAAGGTCTAGGTTTAAACTGTCTAATCTGCTTAGTGTGCTCCCAGAGTTGGCTGAAGAACCAAATACCAATTCAAATTCAAAAATTCAAACACCAAGGTAAAATCCGCAGTCAAAGAGCTAAAATCAACTACTGTTGACCTGGACAAGTCTTTAAACTGTCTAATCTGCTTAGTGTGCTCACTGGTTTCTGTGGCTATCGCACGGGGGGACTTGGAATTGGAAGACGGTGAGCAGCCCAGAGTTGGCTGAATCAAGGGCGATGGAGAAGGGCAGTGTCGGGAGTGCATGCTCGAACAATGCAAGGCACAGCAGGGTCAAGCCTAGACCAGCAATGATACCGAAGTAAATTTTTTAGCCTTTTTGGCGGAGCTCTCCCTTCTGGGAGCGGGAGCCCCCAGTGTTACCCATGTGTCCGTCCGTCCAACCGACCATCCATCTGGCAGTGATGAAGCCCGACACGTCAGCCAACGGCCTCATAACTAACTCGCATCCGTTGCCACCTGTCGCTCCCTCGCGATCACTCTCCGCCATTTTCTAGCGTCGCAGGCGACGCTGCATAGAACTTGTCTTGCAGGCAACATTTATATGTAGGGACCGGCATATCATATGATTTTGACTTAAGGCGAGTATGATATCATATGATATCATACAAATTACATCATATGATATTGTATATAAATTGTGAATTTGGCCGAGTCAGACTGCCGGCATCATATGATAACGTATGATGACATGATATCATATGATATAATATTGCTGTTCCCAATTTGTGCAATTATCCCCCCCCTTTCAACCCTAAACCCTAATAATACACGCAGTTGGTGGCCAAAGTAGTGGCTCCAGCACCAATCGTGTGAGGAAGTAGAGGGCTAAATTTGAAATACAAGAGATATAGCCAATACCACTCACTCAGTCAGTCAGTCACATAGCTAATAATACACGCAGTTGGTGGCCAAAGTAGTGGCCCCAGCAGTAATTGTGTGAGGAAGTAGAGGGCTAAATTCGAAGTACAAGAGTTAAAGCCACGACCAGTCAGTCAGTCATTCAGTCAGTCTCATAGCTAGGGATCGGCATATCATATGATGTTGGCAAAAAAGGTGGGCATGATATCATTTGAAATCACACACATTGCATCGTATGACATTGTATTTAAATGGTAACTTTGACCTGGTTATATCACATGATATCATGTTGCCGTTCCCTACACATAGCTAATAATACACGTAGTTGGTGGCCATGGGGACTAGTAGTGGTTCCAGCACCAGTCTTGTGAGGAAATAGAACATGATGCCAAGAGCAATGGAGAAGGGGAGTGCCGGGAGTGCACGCTCAAACAGTGCTAGGCACAGCAGGGTCAAGCCTAGACCGGCAATGATGCCAAGGTAAGCAGCGAACACTGCAAGGGTGGAAGGTGGAGGTGCTGGTGGGATGGGTTGGGATGCAATGGGGGAGCGCTTGATACCATGACATACAGCACACACACATATTGACATACAGGCAGACATACACACACATAATGATATGCACACACATGTTGACTTACATACAAACATACATACATACATACATGAACACACACATAATGACATACAAACACACCACACACACGTTGACATACACGCACACACTAACACACATAAGCAACACAACTGCCATCCACAATCATACATCCCCACCCATATGTGATCATCGTGCATCACACTCTCTCACGCACTCGCTTTCAGATTCTCTCTCTCTCTCTCTCTCTCTCTCTCTCTCTCTCTCTCTCTCTCTCTCTCTCTCTCTCACACACAAACGTCCACTCTCCTGCAGCACAAATCCCCACAAACCTGTCATCATCGTGCATCACACTTTATCTCACACTCTCTCTCTCACACACGCACAAATGTCCACCTTCTTGCAGCACGCATGCCCACGCACCTGTCATCATCGTGCATCACACTTTCTCTCACACTCTCTCACACACACACACAAATGTCCACCCTCTTGCAGCACACATTCCCACGGACCTGTCATCATATCATACATCGCCACTTTGCCCACCTGTCATCATATCACACATTCCCACACACCTGTCATATCATACATCACCTCCTTGCCCACATGTCATTACATCACACATCCCCTCACACCTGTCATCATACCATACATGGCTGCCTTGCCTACCTGTCATCACATCACACATCCCCACACACCTGTCATCATATCATACATGGACGCCTGGCCCACCTGTCATCATATCAGACATCCCCACACACCTTTCATCATATCATACATGGCTGCCTTGCCTACCTGTCATCACATCACACATCCCCACCCACCTGTCATCATATCACACATCCCCACACACCTGTCATTATATCAGACATCCCCACCCACCTGTCATCATATCACACATCCCCTCACACGTGTCATCATATCATACATGCCCACGCACCTGTCATCATATCATACATCGCCGCCTTGCCCACCAAGAGCGAGTAGAAGATAAAGTCTCCAAGTCCCAACTTAATTCCATCAGGCATATCAAAATCGTCGTACGTCTCCTGAGTAGCCGCTACCCCATTCGTCCCAGTACGATTGTTGGGACCACCTTGATCGTCACGTTCTGGGATGGGTTCTTGGATGGGCTCAGATAAGAACCCTCCTGATGACCTCGGGTTGGCTGAAGACAAATGCCTAGGAGATCCGTTATCTAACTCCCTGGTGGATTGGGGTGGCCCTGGTGCCACAGAGTTTGAGCCTGCACGCCTTACAAGGTCTGCAGCCGAATCTGCAAGGAGTGGAGTGGAGTGGAGTGAAGGGGGGCTTTTATTAAGTGGTAAATTTGAGTGGCTCTGGTGCCACTGAGTTGGAGCTCGCACGCCTGACAAGGTCTGCAGCCGAATCTGCAAGGGGTGGAGTGGAGTGGAGTGGAGGGGGACTTTTATTAAGTGGTAGATTGGGGTGGCCCTGGTGCCACTGAGTTGGAGACCGCACGCCTGACAAGGTCTGCAGCCAAATCTGCAAGGAGTGGAGTGGAGTGGAGGAGGGCTTTTATTAAGTGGTAGATTTGGGTGGCTATGGTGCCACTGAGTTGGAGCCCACACGCCTGACAAGGTCTGCAGACGAATCTGCAAGGAGTGGAGTGGAGTGGAGTGGAGTGGAGGAGGACTTTTATGAAGTGATGAATTTGGGTGGCCCTGGTCCCACTGAGTTGGAGCCTACATGCCTGACAAGGTCTGCAGCCGAATCTGCAAGGAGGGGAGGGGGGCTTTTATGAAGTGGTGGATTTGGGTGGCCCTGGTGCCACTGAGTTGGAGCCCACACGCCTGACAAGGTCTGCAGCCGAATCAGCAAGCAGGGGGGGCCGGGGATGGGATGGGATGGGATGGGATGGGAGGGGACGGGATGGGAAGGGGGCTATTATGAACTTTGACTTGAATTTGGTTACATGGCTCAAGCCAGCAATTTGGCTGCTCGCCGTGTTCGGCACAAAAAGTTATAATATTCAACAAGTATAAGATGCTGAATGGGGTTTATGACCGGTATATAATACAGGGGCTTTTGAGTGCGTTCTAGTTCAGGGGTGGGTGAATAGGCTGAAGGGACTTGCCCAACCTCGGACTATCAAGATCAACTCTACATACCGGTACTCTATCCCCAGATACGTGTCGGTCAGTGATGACAATGGCAAGCAACTGTTCTGAAGGGTGTTACAGTAGGTAGCATGTAGGCGAACTATGTAGATCAACTCTAGATACCTTTACTCTATACCCAGGTATATGCCGGTCAGTGATGACAATGGCAAGCAACTGTTCTGAAGGGTGTTGCAGTAGGTAGCATGTAGGCGAACTATCAAGATCAACTATAGATACCGGTACTCCCAGGTATGTATCGGTCAGTGATGACAATGGCAAGCAAACATAATGGAGGGTGTTGCAGTAGGTAGCAAATAGGATGAAGGGACTTGCCCAACCTTGGACTATCAAGATCAACTCTACATACCGGTACTCTATCCCCAGATACGTGCCGGTCAGTGATGACAATGGCAAGCAACTGTTGTGAAGGGTGTTGCAGTAGGTCGCACGTAGGCGACCTATATAGATCAATTCTACATACCGGTACTCCCAGGTATGTGCCGGTCAGTGATGACAATGGCAAGCAAAGGTAATGGAGGGTGTTGTAGATAGGTAACAAATAGGATGAAGGGACTTGCCCAACCTTGAACTATCAAGCTCAACTCTAGATACCGGTTCACCCAGGTATATGCCGGTCAGTGATGACAATGGCAAGCAACTGTTATGGAAGGTGTTGTAGTAGGTAGCATATAGGGTGAAGGGACTCGCCCAACCTGGAAGTATCAAGATCAACTCTAGATATCGTTACTCCATCCCGAGGTATGTGCCGGTCTGTGATGAGAATATACACTATAATTAAATCATCATCTCATCTGGGATGATAATTTAATTGTGTGATGCTTATCGCATTCTTTATAAATTCATTCTGAGAGCTGAGGTTGTGATAACAATGGCAAGCAACTGATATGAAGGGTGTTGAAGTAGGTAGCATATAAGCAAACTATATAGATCAACTCTAGATAACGGTACTCTATCCCGAGGTTTGTGCTGGTCAGTGATGACAATGGCAAGCAACTGCTATGACGGGTGCTGTAGTAGGTAGCACATAAGCGAACTACATAGATCAACTCTAGATAACGGTACTCTATCCCGAGGTTTGTGCCGGGCAGTGATGACTATGGCAAGCAACTGTTATGTGGGGAGTAATTGCCACTCACCCATCTGTCAGAAGGCACTCAGCGCGGAGCCCTGGGGGGTCGAGGGGGCATTTTTGACTAGTTAGCCGGACCCATGCGTTGCCATGCAGCGACAGAATGGCGTCTCACAAAAAAAAAGAGCCTGGTGGACACTGGTATAGGGGAAAGGCATACCTCTTCTTTTCAGTTACGAGCAGCAGCTTCTAGGCAGCTCCCGTAGCCAAGCACTGGGCCAAGCCCCAAGATGGCAACGATACAGGAAAGCTGATTGTGTCAGCTGCAAGGTGCACTAGGTTGCATTAGGTTTGGCTGACTAGACAGTCAGGGGAGCTGCATAGAAGCTGCTGCTCGTAGCTGAAAATAAAAGCTGTGGTGTATGGCAAACTGAATGGCAGGACTGTGGTTCCAGCCTCTACCCCAGTCTCTACTCTACACGTTTCCCCCCCCTACTCGCTCCCCCTATTACCCCGTGGCAAGCCATAGCCACTGTTTTTTCGTGCGACCTGTTGCACATTGAGCGACTCGGTGCAACCAAAGTCCGACACGCTGCCCTCCGAACCCCGGGGAGCGCATTTCTGACTAGTTTAGCTGGACCCATGCGTCGCCATGCAGCAAAAGATTGGCGACGCGTAGCACAAAAAATAACAGTAGCCATATCACTTACATGAAGTACCGGAAGCTGTCGTCGCATTGTTAGAAGTATCTGACACGTTGTTATTATTCTGGCGATTCGTCATACCAGGCCGTGATCCGCCTTCTGACTGATTGGAGGTGTATGATTTCTGCAGCATTGGGTGGAGGGTGCTAGATAAGGGGGTTGCATGTATGTATGTATGTATGTATGTATGTATGTATGTATGTATGTATGTTAAATCCCAGGCTTAGGCCAAATAGGCTTAGGAGGGAGGGCGCCAAATAAGGGGGTTGAAGGGGGCAAGGCCTCCAGGATTTAGGTAGAGGCAGAGGCAGGGGCAGGGGCAGAGGCAGGAGCAGGGGCATTCCTGTTGTTGGCCTGAGTACTACAAGCATTAGCATAAGCACCAGCATTAGCACTACCATCAGCATTAGAATGAGCACTGGTATCAGCACTATCACCACCATCAGCTTTAGCATCAGCATCAGCACTACCATCAGCACCAGCATCAACACGAGTACTAACATCAGCATCAGCATTAGCATGAGCACTGGTATCAGCACTATCACCACCATCAGCATTAGCATCAGCATCAGCACTACCATCAGCACCAGCATCAACACTAGTACTAACATCAGCATCAGCATTAGCATGAGCGCTAGTATCAGCACTATCACCACTATCAGCATTAACACTTCCATCAGCATCAGCATGAGCATGAGCACTAGCATTACCACTAGCACCACCATCAGCAGCAACACTTCCATCAGCATCAGCATTAGCATGAGCGCTAGTATCAGCACTATCACCACCATCAGCATTAACACTTCCATCAGCATCAGCATGATCACTAGCCGTAGCACTAGCCGTAGTCTTAGCACCATCGCCATCACCATCACAAGATCATAAAAAGAGCCCCCTAGAAGCTTTTCAAGCACAGCACACACACCTCATCTGGCTCGTTGCCTTCGGCAACAGGGCCCTGAGCAGGACGAGCACCAGAACCAGAGGGCAATCCAGACGGCTCCACAATACTGCCATGCATACAGCTGGCCTCTGAGGAGCTCAAGGGTAGGCGCCTGCGAGTTAAGTCGAAGTCTACTTAGGGCGTTCAGTTGCATAGGGATAGACAGATCTGCAGCTGTTGCAAGTGGCGGCCAGTTGTGGGATAAGGGTCGTGACGCGAATGGGGAGCGGGTTAAGGTGAGCAGTTGTGGTACAAGGAGTTGCGGTGGTGGTGGTGGTGGTGGGAGTGGTATGAGTGGTGGTGTTGCTTACAGTTGCTGAGGGATAGGCGAATCTGCAGCTGTTGCGAGTGGCGGGCAGTTGTAGGACCAAATTTTGGAAGGAAGTAGGTATAGAGATCACAAAACCAAATTTCACAAAATTTCGAAAGGTAGTAGGAATAGAGGTCTCAAAACCTAATTTTGTTTCTTACTTTTGCATGCGTATTGCTATGTTTTGCTTACAGTTGCTTAGGGGTGGGCAGCTCTGCAGCTGTCGCGAGTAGTGGCCAGTTGTGGGACAAGGGTCGTGACGCGAATGGGGAGCTGGTTAAGGTGAGCAGTTGTAGTACTAGGCGTTGCGGTGGTGGTGGTGGGAGTGGTATGAGTGGTGGGGGTGGGAATGGTGGTGTTGCTTACAGTTGCTTAGGGATAAGAAGATCTGCAGCTGACACAAGTGGTGGCCAGTTGTGGGACCAAATTTCGGAAGGAAGTAGGTATAGAGGTACACACAAAACCTATTTTTTGTTCCTTTTGCATCCTAATTGCTATGTTTTGCTTACAGTTGCTTATGGGTGGGTAGGTCTGCAGCTGTGGCGAGTGGCTGCCAGTTGTGGGACCCAATTTTGGCTCCAACAGATGAAGGAAGTACGTATAGAGATCACAATACCAAAGTTCACCAAATGCCTTAAGGTAGTATGTATAGAAGTCACAAAACCTAATTTTGTTTCTTACTTTTGCATGCATATTGCTATGTTTTGCTTACAGTTGCTTATGGATAGACAGCTCTGCAGCTGTCGCGAGTGGTGGCGAGTTGTGGGACCCCATTCCGGACGACACCAGGCCCTCCCCCAAAGGCCGGGGGCCTGCACCGTTTGCAGCCTGTAGTTGTCCGGGGGCATCAGACTGGTGTACAGCGTTTAAGGGGGTCCTGCTGGCGGCCGATTCGGGTGCAGCCCTTCCTGTCTCCTCATCCTCTACCCTGTCGGCTGCAGCACGTCTCACCCAGTGGTCGGGTCCCTGGTACCTTCCCTGTGGTCGAGCCTCGTACACGAGTGCTGGCAGTTGCTGTTGGCGGGTGATGGCAAGCTCCACAAGCATCTGTTGCCAGGGAGGGTATGTGTGTGGGTTGGTTTGTGTGTGTGGGGGGGGGGTGTGGGGGTGGGTGGGGGGAGGGGAGTGTGTTGGTTGAGTGAGTGTGTGGGGGGGGGGGAGAGTGGGGTGGGGGTGAAGTCGAGTGATGGGGTGGGAGTGGGGTGTTGGGAGGTGGTGGTGGGGTGGGAGTGGGGGTGAGGGGATGACAGGGAGGGGGTACGTTGTGGGGGGGTATGTGGTATGGGGGTTGGAGTGTCGTTGTTCGTGGGATGGGGGGGGGAGGCAGAGGGTAGTGTGTGGGTTTATGTTGTGTCTGTGGGTGGAGTGTGTGTGTGTGTGTGTGTGTGTGTGTGTGTGTGTGTGTGTGTGTGTGTGTGTGTGGGGGGGGGGGGGGGGAGGGAAGGCAGGGAGGGTATATGTGGGGGGTATGCCCTTACATGTACCACTTTCCATACCAGTATCCCTACCCGCACCCTGTACCCCTACCCGTGACAATACCCCTACCTGTACCCTTACCCATGCCAGTTTCCCCACCCAAACTCCTACCCCACCCCACACCGTACCCCTACCCGTGACCATACCCATGCCAGTTCCTCCACCTACACTCCTACCCCAACCCACCCCGTACCCCTACCCGCACCCTGTACCCCTACATGTATCCCTACCCATGCCCATGCCCATACCCCTACCCGTACCCATACCAGTTCCCCCACCCATACTCCTACCCCACCCCACACCGTACCCCTACATGTATCCATGCCCATACACCAACCCCTACCCATACCAGTTCCCCCACATATACTCCTACCCCACCCCACCCCGTAGCCCAACCTATATCCCTGACCGTGACCCTACCCTACCTGCATCCCTACCCCTACCCGTTCCCATCCCCGTACCCCACCCCACCCCGTACGCCTACCCTACCCCGTACCCCTACCTGCATCCCTATCCCCTACCCGTACCCCACCCCATACCCCTACTTGTATCTGGAACCCGTGACCATACTCCTACCCGTACCAGTTTCCCCACCCACACTCCTACCCCACCCCACACCGTACCCCTCCTCGTGACTGTACCCCTACCCGCACGCTGTACCCATACCCATACCAGTTTCTCCACCCTTACTCCCACCCAACCCCACACCGTACCCCTACCCGCACCCTGTACCCCTACTTGTATCCCTAACCGTGACCATACACCTACCCGTACCCCTACCCATACCAGTTCCCCCACCCACACTCCTACCCCTACCCGTGACCGAACCTCTACCCGCATCCCGTACCCCAACCCGTATTCTTACCTGTGATCATACCCCTACCCATA
Organism: Chlamydomonas sp. ICE-L; assembly: GCA_013435795.1. Taxonomy (NCBI): domain Eukaryota; kingdom Viridiplantae; phylum Chlorophyta; class Chlorophyceae; order Chlamydomonadales; family Chlamydomonadaceae; genus Chlamydomonas; species Chlamydomonas sp. ICE-L. The sequence goes on along the minus strand of JACBWV010000610.1, from coordinate 5,699,259 downwards.
CCCCTACCCGTACCAGTTCCCCTACCCATACTCCAACCCCACCCCACACCGTACCCCTACCCGTTCTCATACCCGTACCCCACCCCATACCCTTACTCCTACTCGTTCCCATACCCCACCCCACACCGTACCCCTACCTGTTCCCATACCTGTACCCCTACCCCTACCCATTCCCATACCCGTACCCCACCCCACACCGTACCCCTACCCGCACCCCAACAAGTACCTTCAAGGGTCCACCAGGCATAAGAACAGCAGCGATGTCATAGAGAGCCATGAGGGCCAGCAGCACCCAGCTGGTCCACTCTGGAATCCAGGTGAATACATAAGCCACGATAACGCCAGTCCACACCATATAGCTTTGCTTTAGGAACAGAGGTATGGGCATGAACAGCACGCCTAACATACCAACTACCTGCGTTCAAGTAAGGGGTGGCACACAGGCACATTCACTTTGGTGGTGATAAGCCACAACAACGCCAGTCCACACCATGTAGCTTTGCTTTAAGAAAAGAGGTGTGGGCATCATGGACAGCACGCCTTACATTCCGACTACCTGCATTCAAGTAAGGGGTGGCACACAGGAGCATTCGCTTCAGTGGTAATTAGCCACAACAACGCAAGTCTACACCATGTAGCTTTGCTTTAGGAACAGATGTATGGGCATGAACAGCACTCCTAGCATCCCGACTACCTGCATTCAAGTAAGGGGTGGCACACAGGAGCATTCGCTTCAGTGGTAATTAGCCACAACAACGCAAGTCTACACCATGTAGCTTTGCTTTAGGAACAGATGTATGGGCATGAACAGCACGCCTGGCATTCCGACTACCTGCATTCAAGTAAGGGGTGGCACACAGGAGCATTCGCTTCAGTGGTAATTAGCCACAACAACGCAAGTCTACACCATGTAGCTTTGCTTTAGGAACAGATGTATGGGCATGAACAGCACGCCTAACATCCCGACTACCTGCGTTCAAGTAAGGGGTTTCACACAGGAGCATTAGCTTCAGAGGTGATAAGCCACAACAACGCAAGTCCACACCATGCAGCTTTGCTTTAGGAAGATAGGTATAGGCATGAACAGCACGCCTAACATACCGACTACCTGTGTTCACGCAAGGAAGTGTGGCACGCAGGCACATTCGCTTCAGTGGTAATAAGCCACAAGCTAGCCAGTCCACACCATGCAGCTTTGCTTTAAGAAAAGAGGTGTGGGCATCATGGGCAGCACGCCTTACATCCCAACTACCTGCACTCAAGTAAGGAGTGGCACGCAGGCAAATGCGCCTCAGTGGTGGGAGATTCCATACAGCAGCCTGGACCCTGTTCAGGTTGTTAAACAGGTGTTCAGGGTGTTAAACACCTGTTCGTGTTCATAATTGTAGTTGCTGAACAGGTGAACACCTGCTGAACACCCTGAACACCTGTTTAACAACCTGAACAGGGTGCAGGCTGACGTTAGGAATGCATGCTAAGGGAGAAAGGGGTGGGCAAGAATAATTTGTTTAGCACCCCTACCACGTGCAACGGAGTCAACAGAAAATAGTAGGCGGGGCCCCTGGAGGTCGGCCCCGGGGTGGGGTATGGTACACAATAGCGTCTGGGTTTGTAGTTCTGTTGTATACAATTGTTACATTTCTTATTGAATGTTGAAAAATATGACAAAGTTGTCCATGTGGGTATGCTAAGTTGAAACGACGCGCAGTGAGATACGGTACATTTGCTCATTGCAATTGCCAACAACTTGATTGTTTGAAAGATTTAACGTACATTGTCATGTTATGTTTTATGTCTGGGATTGGCATCCAATGGTATGCTTGTACTTGTAAAACTTGGAGAACTGTGGGAGAGCCGCATGTAAATGTAATTTATTGTAGTAGATGTGTGAATGCAGATGAGGCGGATGACTTCTTTCTTGGGCTGTTTCTGATGGATGTGGAACATGGTTTCCGTGTGTCTACGATGAGAGCTTGTTAGTCAGGTATTGTGTTGGACATTCTTCAGGTCCCTAGATTGAGTCCACAGGACAGGAGGGAAACGACAGATGAAAACACAGCATCTACAGTCCGCAACCCCTAGATCCGTACGCGAATAAGTGCTCTACGGGGCAAGCTTTCGACAGCAGGCTGGTTCCCAAAGTGCACCATTCTGCAGATACAGCAACTCCCAAAGAAGTTGAGAAGCGAGGTTGCTCTTCACCATTGGAGTTGCATTGCGGTATTGAACTTGCTTCCAGACTATTCAAACTGCTTTGCGACTATTGGACAAGCGAGGCTTTGCATGTACTGGTGTTGCGACTATTCAACTTGCTTTGCAAATTCAACGCATGACAGAACAGACTACCCCGCAAGGTGCACGGGTGGGCAAGCAATTGTGGCAGAGAAGTTGTGGCGCGATGTTGCGTATTGGACTTGCGACTATGCAAACTGCTTTGCAAGTATTACGCTGCAAAACTTGCGTATATCGGGATAGCAACTGTTCATCGAGGGCAGAGAAGTTACAAAGTTGCAAGCAACAAGGTGAAGAAGAAGAACCATCCCCTGCAATGGAATCGAGCACGAGTCGCTTAGACTTCAGAGCACTGAATTGACCGGCTTATTTGACCGACTTTCTTGGGAATATTTGAAGATTTGACGATTTCGCGGAAGTATCGCATAGGTCTGTCCCCCTCAGGGGAGGTAGACAGACAGACAGACAGACAGACAGACAGACAGACAGGTAGAGAGACAGACAGACAAACAGAAGGATAGGAAGGCAGGCAGACAAGCCATCAACAAATCAAGCACGCAACAAGCAAGCAAACAAGCAAGTAAGTAAATACAAGCAAACAAACAAGCATACAAAAGCTACCCACCCACCCACCCCCACACACACGCACACACACACACCAACGTGCCACTGACCGAAAAGTTGAAGAGCATATAACAAAAGGAGAATGCATCAATGTGGACGTTCCCAACCTCCAGAAGTTGCAGCAGGAGGATGCCCGTGATGAGGAAGAAGATGTCGAACATAGCAAAGCCCATATATCCGTAGATAATCTTGTAACACTGCAAGGGAGGGTGGGAAGTTGGATTTCAGATAGCCGAGGAGAAGGTACCAGGGTAGGACAATGGCCTTTCTGAAATGTGCTGGCAATACCGGAACTCTGTGTCTACCCTTCCGGTGCACTTTTTTTTGCCATTTTTGCCTTTTTTTCAGAAAAGGTCCGGTTTTGCTAGCACCTTTATTGTTTACCTACAACACTACAAGGAAGGGTGAGAAGTTGGACTTGAGAGCAGACTTGTTGTTTTAATTTTGTAACATTACAAAGCAGAGGAGAAGGTACTTGAAGAAAAGGGTGGGAAGTTGGATTTGAGAGCAGAACAGTTGTTTTAATTTTGTAACATTACAAAGCAGAGGAGAAGGTACTTGAAGAAAAGGTTGGGAAGTTGGATTTGAGAGCAGAACAGTTGTTTAAATTTTGTAACATTACTGTCAGAGGAGAAGGTACTTCAAGAAAAGGGTGGGAAGTTGGATTTGAGAGCACAGCAGTTGTTTAAATTTTGTAACATTACTGTCAGAGGAGAAGGTACTTGAAGAAAAGGGTGGGAAGTTGGATTTGAGAGCACTGCAGTTGTTTTAATTTTGTAACATTACTGTCAGAGGAGAAGGTACTTGAAGAAAAGGGTGGGAAGTTGGATTTAAGAGCACAGCAGTTGTTTAATTTTTGTAACATTACTGTCAGAGGAGAAGGTACTTCAAGAAAAGAGTGGGAAGTTGGATTTGAGAGCACTGCAGTTGTTTTAATTTTGTAACATTACAAAGCAGAGGAGAAGGTACTTGAAGAAAAGGGTGGGAAGTTGGATTTGAGAGCAGAACAGTTGTTTTAATTTTGTAAACATTACAAGCAGAGAAGAAGGGGGTTACTTGAGAAAAAGGGGGGAAGTTGGATTTTAAGAGCAGAACAGTTGTTTAAATTTTTACATTAGTCAGAGAGAAGTACTGAAGAAAGGGTGGAGAAGTTGGATTTGAGAGCAAAGCAGTGGTTTAAAATGTTGTAAATACTGTCAGAGGAGGAAGGGTACTTCAAGAAAAGAGGGGAAGTTGGAATTGAGAGCACTTGCAAGTTGTTTAATTTTGTAACATACAAAGCAGAGGAGAAGGTGAGGAGGTACTGAAGAAACGGGTGGGAAGTGTGGATTTGAGAGCAGAACAGTTGTTTTAAATTTCTGTTAACATTACTGTCAGAGGGAAGTACTCAAGAAACGCGTGGGGAGTTGATTTGAGGCAACCTTGGCAGTGTTTTTATTTTGTTAACATTACAAAAGCAAGGAGAAGTCCTGAAGAAAAGGGGTGGGAAGTTGGATTTGATTTTGAGAGCAGAAACAGTGTTTTAATTTTGCAACATTTACTGGCAGAGGAGAAGGTATTGAAGAAAAAGGGTGGGAAGTGGATTTGAGAGCAAAGCAGTTGTTAAATTTTGTAACATTAACTGTCAGAGGAGAAGGGACTTGAAGAAAGGGTGGGAAAGTTGGATTGAGAGACTTGCAGTGTGGTATTTGTAAACATTACAAAGCAGAGGAGAAGGTACTTGAAGAAAAGGGTGGGAAGTTGGATTTCAGATAGCCAAGGAGAAGGTACTCGAAGAAAAGAAAGTTTCTTGTTCCCATTTAGCTTGCTTATGGTATATTTTGGGGGACCAGCATATCATATGATGTTGACATATAAGGCAAGTATGATAAGGGTTGGGAAGCAAATGTATAATTTCATTTATTTATGCCGTATAAACGTATGAACGTGCAAAGCGTACACATATAAACGTATAAAATTAGTAATTATCGCACTTCTTGGGAAAAGACTTTTACATGGGTTCAAAGGTATTGCCAAGTTGCTACTTTCATTGGCTTCACATATCAACCCTCAAAAACAAATCTGGCAATTTTAGGTCCAAATCTCAGAAAAAGAAATCACGGCCAGAAAGCGCGGTCCCAATCTAAGGGATCCATTCAATGCCAATAATATATTAATATTGTCCATGTTCACATCATGATTTATTTGCAGCTCCCTAAGTCAGGTACTGGTTTCAGACCAAGTATGCTGCAGCTTCTAGGCAGCTCTGTGAGTCAGCTACAGGTTTCAGACCAAGTGTGCAGCAGCTTCTAGCAGCTCTGTGAGTCAGCTACAGGTTATAATAATATAAGTATATAACTATATTGCAATATTGTCCATCTTCATATTGTACTAGGCTTGCACCATCAATCCTTCAAGCCCACGTAGGAGCACAGCTTGTGGAATGGAAGGCTATGTGGCGCTCTGATATGTGCGCCATCCTGGCTATTCAAATCAAACTGTAGGCCACATTTAAACGAAAATGGTATGTGTGAAAGATTAATTCATTGCATACTGTGATAGAGGAGGTCAACAGCTTTCTGATGAGTTATCTAAATTGAATGAAAACCAAGAAAGTGAAGAAACGGAAACTTTCCAAAGTACAACTCATACGTTTTATACGTTTATACTCATACGTTTTGAGAAGAAATAAACGGCGTATATACACGTATGAGCTTATAAACGCATGAGTATACGTTCATACATCGGCCCAACCCTAAGTATGATAGCATGCGATATCATACAAACTGCATGATATGATATTATGATATTGTATATAAATGGTATCTTTAGCATAGTCAAAGTGCATATGAATATGATATCATATGATGAAATGATATCATATTGCCGTTCCCTAAATATTGTACATATCTGATGTTTGACTCCTGGCTGGTTGACTGTTTTGGCTATGCTGACATCCAGTGGTTTTTAATTGCTGTGCAGTAGTAGTAGCAGCAGCAGCAGCAGCAGCAGCAGCAGCAGCAGCAGCAGCAGCAGTAGGAGCAGCAGCAGCAGCAGTGACAGCAGCAGCAGCAGCAGCAGCACAACTCAGTTGTGTGACACTGTTCACCAGGAGGGTGGGAAGTTGGAGAAGCGCTGGTGCTTTAATTTCATCTTCATAAAATAGCTCCAGCCAGCGATGTGGCTGCTCGCTGACTTTGTCAGTGAAAACAATAATATTCAAAGGATACCCCCAGGTATCCTCAGGCTCCCACATGGTTATGCCAGATGACTTCAGGTGGTAGAACAACAGCACGGTCAAGAATTATATCATGTACCGTACTTATGTTGAGCTCCATTCATATGTAGGGATAGGCAATACGATATCGTATTATATCATGTCATCATACGATATCATATGATGCCGGCAGTCTGACAAGGCTAAAGTTACCATTTATATTCAATATCATATGACGCAATTTGTATTATTTCATATGATATCATACTTACCTTTGGTCAACATCATATGATAAGCTGATTCCTGTTCATATGATGTAGACCTAGCAATCAGCAACTGGTGGCAGGGAAAGCACATGAGAAAGCAGTATGACCCGGTTGATGCAAGCAGCTCACACGAAGCTGAATTAATGGCTGTAGAAAGCCACTGGCTGATCTTCTCGGAGCAGAGTTGCTCAACAATTGTATAGAGATGCATCAGAGATTAGGGTGTATGGCAAATCAGGGTCAGGGTAATGCAGAACTGGGCATGCACAAGAAGGAGAACCTCAAAACCGTTTCCCTGGCATGGGCACCAGCTATGTCCCAAGCAGCATTCCTAAAGCTAGCTCAAGCATACCCCACCCCAGCCCCAGTCTAAGCGCTCATATTATCAGCACCACCAAACACACATACCACCACCACCACCAGCCAGTCTCACCCCGTAGTAGAACAACGTGAACAGCAAAACGGTCATCCCCACGACGATGGCCACGAAGATTAGCGCATTTAGAAGGGCTCCACTAAACTTGGCGCTGGAAGAGTCATCGGGCTACAAAACAATGCCAGCACAGAAAGGTGGGGTGTGAGCCCGAGAGGGGGGGGGGCGGGGGGGCAGTCCGGAATTGCGGACTAAAATAGCTGCTTGCCAGCTCAACATGAGCTCATACTGCTGCTACAGTTTCAGTCATGAAATAACTCGACGCAAAAGCAAACGGCCAAAGGGCTCCCGGACAAGACACACGAGCCCGTGCTTACGTTGCCGCTCTCATCGTAGGCCACGCTCGCGATGATAATAGACGTCGAGTTGGATTCACCCTCTGGGTTCAAAATCTTCACCAGAATGACCGTGATGGCCATGCAGATAGACACAGGCAACGCAATGCCTGTGATTTCATTGCCTAGGTCATCCAGGACAGATCGCTTGGCTGTAGGGGTAGCAGTCCGCATGGCGAATGAGCTAGCTCAGTGGGATAATCTGCTATGAGCTGAGCTAGTTCTGATAAATGGCTTATGCTAACATGCCCTCGAGTTGTAACAGCCTACTGAAATAATTAGGGGATGCAAAGGAAGGCGAAAAAGCAGGAGAGTTGTTGGGAGAGATGCTTGGGGTGGGGCAGTCGAGGAGTTATCGAGCAGCGAGGGCGAGGGATGGGTGCTCACGCGCACGCACGGGGGTGCTGTGTTATCATTCGTCACACAATTCCGAGGTACTTCATCCGCAGTCGGTCCACACTCCGCTGCCCGAGGTACAACCGGGATACAACCTCGGTAGGAGAACGCAGAGCGCAGACTGCCGCAGTAACGATGTATGTCATCGGTAAAAGGTACATACTCCCTCGGCGAGGGAGGCCAAGCACATTTTGGAGGGCGCTTTTGGCCAAAAGGTTTTTTAGGGGGGGAGGGGGGGGGGGGGGGGGGGGGGGGGGGGGGGGGGGGGGGACGCCAGGGGCCCTTACACAAACCAGCGCCATTGAGTGTTCAGAACGAAAGGCGAATAACTTCCTACACAAGTAGGCCACAGTTTCTTGTTTTACTACTGCATCTCCCAGAGTCCCAGCTCCACAAGCTAGACACTCGTACAAGCCCAAAGCTGCCAGGTACATTGGGATGCACATCATGTCAGCTTTGAGACACACTACCTAGATAGCTTCGGGTTTGGGCCAAGGGTGGGGGGAAGGAGCTGCCTAGAAGATGCTACGCGTAGCCCATAAATGAAACGGTGAAGTAGGCAGTTAGGCACCCGTAATAATATTTTCCCCACACCTAGCTTTACTTGGCCCCAATTATAAGTCTCATTCTGTGGAATCGCCTTTAAAAAAGGTAATCGAGCTTGCATTTATTTGTTTCAATTGAAACAGCGCGCGTTGGTGCGGGAATGGCCACACACCAAGTGCGCACGAAGCTTGGCTGCAGCAAATTTATATACCTTGCATGCATCTCCTGGCTCTGCCTGATATTCGAGTTTGCCTTTGAGTTTGCCTTTGAGTTTGAGTTTGAGTATGAGTTTGAAGATGGGGTGCAATGTTAAGACATTGCCCTGTTTCCTTTCCTTAAAAACAACCTTGAAGAAAGCATGGGAAAGCATATCCAGTTACCCACTAATTCATCGCACACCTACTTCACATCGCTTCTGTTTGTCAAATGCAATCACTTGGTCGTGGATAGTTGTATATAATAATAAATACGGTACGAAAAGCATACGATCGAACTCATCCGAACTCGGCCCGAACTCAGCAACCGATACGGCGGAAAGCAGTCCGTAAGCGTCTGTTAGTCGGTTGCAAATCCCCGATAGAAACTGTAGATAAGCTGCCGGAGCAATTTTGCAGCCCAATTTCCAATAACGATTCCACTCCACGCGTGCAATACCTTCGTCACGCACCCTTTTGATTGTTCGAGGTTGGGCAAGTCCCTGTAGCCTAGTTGGCCCTACCCCTGAACTGTCAACATACATACACATACTGACAGACATAGCCATTCACAATTATCATCATCGTAAGCAGCATCACCACCAGCACCATTACCATCCTTGTCATAGGTAGCAGGAGCAGCAGCTGCAGAATTGTATCTTTAGTTCGGGCGTTGGTTTAGATTTAGCTCTGCATGGGGAAGTCGGCAGCCAAGCGGCAGAAAGCCGGGGCTCTCCCACCTGGTGTGACGTCGCAACCATCAAAAAAGTCGGGCCAACCATCGAATCGCGCTCTACACGGTTCCAAGCACGCTTCAGGCAAAGCATCCGATGCCAACCTGCTCCTGACCCGCGCGCTGGCTCAGCATGCCACCCTGGCTGACCAAACAATGAAGGAGTTCGATAGCCTGGAAAAATGTGCTTCTACTTGCCCATGCTTTGCAAAGGCGATGGTGGCATACAAGAAGCGTTTGAAAGACGCTCTGCAGTGCAACACTAAGGTGTTGCCACTCTTGCTTGAGAAGAGTGAGGCCATTGCATCTTCAGAGGGAAGTGAGGAGGCATCAGCCCAAGCTACAGTGACGTATGACAACTGCATCGGATCATCGTACAACAGCCCAGGGATGCTGTGGTCCCACTTAGTCAAGGACTGGACAGCTCAGGCACCTGATGCATGGGGCGTGGTGTACAGGAGAATCAGTGAAGCACTACAGGAGCATGTTGTGGGATCAAGCAGCAACACTAGGTGGGGTGTTGGTGTTGACACTGATGTGGGTGTGGGTTGGTTGTGGGTTGAGGGGGCTTGTGGGTGTGGGTGAAGGGGTGGGGGGAATGGACGTGGGGTTGAGGATGGGGTAGAAGGGGGGTCAGTTTGCAGGATCCAAACAAACTCGAGTATTTGGAAATACGTTGGACTGTTTTGTATGTTGCGTGTGTGAACATCTATGTGAGCGTATGTGTGTGTGTGAGTTGGTGGGTGGGTGGGGGATGCTTGCAACATGCTTTGCAACCCAACCCCAACTTGGGTCGCTCTGTAATTCTACCTCATACACTTCTATCTTTGTTCTCTATAAATGCAGACCTAACCAAAGTTAGTGAAGCTTACTGCGTGCTGTACTTCATCTTGCTCAACCTGCTTACTGCGTGCTGTACCTCATCTTGCCCAAGCTGCTTACTGCGTGCTGTACTCCATCTTGCTCAACCTGCTTACTGCGTGCTGTACCTCATCTTGCCCAAGCTGCTTACTGCGTGCTGTACTCCATCTTGCTCAACCTGCTTACCGCGTGCTGTACCTCATCTTGCTCAACCTGCTTACTGCGTGCTGTACTTCATCTTGCTCAACCTGCTTACTGCGTGCTGTACTCCATCTTGCTCAACCTGCTTACTGCGTGCTGTACCTCATCTTGCCCAAGCTGCTTACTGCGTGCTGTACTTCATCTTGCTCAACCTGCTTACTGCGTGCTGTACTTCATCTTGCTCAACCTGCAGAGTGGAGGGCAAGCCCCCCTTGGTGGTGGTCCCGGGTTCAGGACAGGGTCGACTTGTGTTTGAGGTTGCCAAGGCAGTACAGCTACGCTTGCATGCCATAGAGAGCTCCCGCCTGCAGCTACTGGTTACCGACTTTATTTGGAACCGCTGCAAGAAGACTGAGTCTATCAGGTGGGGTTTAAGGTGACGGCTTCATTTGTGCTGGTGGCGGTGCTGAGGGTGTGCGTGTGTGTGTGTGCGTGTGTGTGTGTGTGTGTGGGGGGGGGGGGGGGGGCAGGTGGGGGTGATTGTGGTAATAGTGTGTTTTCTTAGACGTCGGCTGACCGTGGTGTACCGGCTCATGCAGCAGCCGTCAGTCTTATCAACACTGCACCATGGGTCCTCAGGTTGAAAGCACAGTGAGGAAATACAATGCATACATACAACGCTCTAGGGCGCGCAGGGCTTAGGCCCATGGTTACACTTTAAGTAAGCCTAACGACGCTTTCGGCGAATTTTCATTTGCATGCTGCACCATAGCAAGATGACAGAGTTAGGGAAGCGGGAGACCACTGGCACGAGAGGTTTTCAATCTGGATAGATAAAAGGGGCCAGAGGCGCTACTCATAGTAGGGCCGAAGGCGGCCGACCAGTAACCCTAAGGGTACGGTGTAGGGAGATCGAAAGACAGATAGAACCATAGAACAGCTAACGCTGACACAAGAGTACCTGGGCTTAACTTTAATTGTGTCTTCTCAGACAGCTCCATGTCTAAGGCCAGGCTTGGTGGTGGAGCGAGATCGGCATTCTGGCCAGACCCCGCATGCATACACCCAATGCGCAAATACAACGCTCACAGTCTTTAATGTGCAACCACCCCATCCTCCCTTGATCAACCAGCTTTTATCCATTTCTTGACGAGTCTGCCAACAATCTGTCCGAGGAAGGAAGAATGTTACTGTGCTTACAGTCTTTAATATGCAACCACCCCATCCTTCCTTGATCAACCAGCTGTGATCCATTTCTTGACGAGGCTGCCAACAATCTGTCCGAGGAAGGAAGACTGTTGCAACGCTCACAGTCTTTAATGTGCCCCCACCCCATCCTCCCTTGACCAACCAGCTTTTATCCATTTCTTGACGAGTCTGCCAACAATCTGTCCGAGGAAGGAAGACTGATGCAGTGCCGAGCGCCAGACGTTCTGCCCCAGGAGTACCCGGAGGTCTTGGAGAGGGTTACTTTCAGCAGTGGGGATTTTGTGGGCTTCGATTTCAAGGGCGAGAAAGCAGATGCAGTTGTCACGTGCTTTGTCATGGACTGCTTTGAAGACATTGTTGCAGGCGTTCAAAAAATACACACCCTTCTGAACCCTGGAGGTAGGTGGTTGTTTTATCTAGCAGGCCATGTGTGGGTCTGTAGGGGGTGTGTGTGTGCATGTGTGTGTGTGTGTGCATGTGTGTGTGTGTGTTTAAGCCAAGCCATCGAGGGGAAGCCAATTAGGTCAAAGGCACTTGCCATACATGCAATATTGCAGCGATTTCCTCCTGCCCGTTATATATGCTATGCTTGTGATGCAGGCCTGGGGGGGCTTGAGGGTGTTTGTTTGCCCAAGTGTTGTTCAGATCAGCATGGTAGTGCAGCTGCAGCCCTTTTGCCATTTTTTGAATCTTTGTCTGTATGGGTCAGCCTGTGGCTTTATGAATTTTGTCTCAATGGGTCAAGCTGTGGGTACACTTATTTGTCTGCTTACCACGATTCATTTTTTGGGCTACACGAAACAGCCTCTAGTCAGCTTCTTTCACCCACCCTTGGGCCAAACCTGAAGCTAGCTAGTGCCTCTGGAAGCTGGAATGACAGGCATTCTAATGCAGCTGTAATGTTTAGGCTCGACTCAGTTTCTGGCTAATGAAGCTGGGGGGGAAGCTGCTATGCATAGCCAAAAAAAGAAGCAGTGCAGATTACTTGGAGACTTGTTGGAGCTGTGGGATGTTTTTTACATGGTTGCTGTTGTTGCTTGTGGTGGAGGATGTTGCTGTTGGTGGTGGTTGGTTGCTGGTGGTGGTTGGTTGATGTTGGTTGTGTTGGTTGCTGTTCGTGGTGGTGGTTGCTTGTAGTGTTGGAGCTTGGTGGTGTTTGGTTGCTGTTGTTGTTGGTGGTGGTGTTTGGTTGCTATTGGTGGTGGTGTTTGGTTGTTGTTGTTGTTGGTGGTGGTGGTGTTTGATGTTGTTGGTGGTGTTTGGTTGCTGTTGTTGTTGGTGGTGGTGTTGGTTGCTGTTTGTGGTGGTGATTGGTTGCTGTTGGTGGTGGTTGCTGGTGGTATTGGTGGTGTTGGTTGCTGTTGGTGTTGGTTGTTGGTGTTGGTGTTGGTTGCTGTTGGTGGTGGTGCTTGTTGGTGGTGGTGCTTGTTGGTGGTTGGTTGCTGGTGGTGGTGGTGTTTCTTTTTTTGGGCTACTTGCAGCAGCTTCCAACCAGCTACATTAGCCAACCACGGGGTCAAATCTATTGCGTGAAGCTGAATTGGACTGCTTGTCATATCAGCTTTCAGCCGCTCTAGCTAGCTTCAGCTTTGGCTGAAGGACAGGGGAAGGGAGCTATCTAGGATCTGCTACGCGTAGCCCCCAAAAAGGATCAGTGGTGTTTCACTCCTGTTCTCTTGCAGTGTGGTTGCTCACAGCTTATAGCTCTTCTGCAGATGATTTGGATTCGACAGACGTAGGTCGAAGTAGAACCTCGCCTTTCTCAGGCCAAATTTGCGTCAATTCTCCCAGAATTCTCAGGATTTCAGGCCAAATCTGAGGTATGACCTAAAAACTATGCCCTGTTTCAAAATTTCAAAATCTGAATCAGCCGCTGGAATGGTTTAGTCTGTAGGTCCTCTTAAGACCCTTTCAGGAACTACTAGGCTACGGGAGCTCTGATGACATCTTATAAGGATACAGGAGATGTCCTCAGAGCTCCCGTAGCCTAGTAGTTTCTGACAGACCCCACATAGCAATTCAGCAGATGATTTGGATATGGGTTTTCGAAACACTTCGTAGTTCGCAGTCTGTACCTCGAATTTGAAATTTGGCCTTAAAATCGAGAATTCTGAGAACTCCGAGAATTGTCAGATTTTTTGCCTGAAAATAGAGGTATGAATTACGAACTACGAGACCCAAATCCAAATCATCCCCTAAATGGATATAACTTCTTTGTCCACTTGCTACCAGGGGCAACAAACAAATTCCTGGGACAACTCTTTAAGCTGTCTAATCCGCATGGTTTGATCCCTGGTTTCCGTCAGTATCGCACCTGGGGACTTGGGATTGAAAGATGGTGAGCAGCCCAGACTTGGCTGAAAACTCATGTCACAATTCAATGTGTGTATGTTACAGTCCAGGGGTAGGCCAAATAGGCTAAAGGGACTTGCCCAACCGTATAGGAAGGGCTTTAAAAAGAAAAAACACTGTTGAACTGAACCCGAAACAATCGTTTTACCGACAGGGGGCCCTGCTACACCATGCCGGTAAGAACTTCAATTATCTAGTAGTGCTTGAACTTGAACTTAGTTACATAGCTTCAGCCTGGCACTGATGAACTGAACCCCAAATTATCGATTCAATCCAAACAAAATTCAAATAACATAAGTTCAAGGTGGCTATATCCAGGCTATATCTACCTCATTCGTTGACAGATGCGTTGCGAAGGGTAAGCGTCATGACACTCTTCCTCCGCTCACAAAAATGATATAGCCTGGTGGAGCATGGTATTAAGGGAGCCCCGTCTAATGGCTGCAGAGAACGGGCTGCTACTTAACCTGGACAAAGCTACCATGGCGGTTTACAGCGAACGCGAAAGCGCACTCGTAGGGATTTGAACCCCGCACCTTCTTGTTTCAACGAGCTCTACCATTCCTCCGCCCACAACTAACTGACTTTCTTGTGTTATAATAACAGGCTGCTGGATCAACGTGGGTCCTCTTGAGTTCCACGCTGTCAACATGAGGCCAACTATGGCTCACGTCAAGTTGCTTGCTGAGGAGCTAGGGTTTACATTCTTGGCTCCTCAGCTTGAGGATGAGATTGACTCAGGTTTCACCAAACTCAATCTGCCCTACTTCAACCGCCCTGGAGCCTTGCATAACTTCCAGATTTCTGAAGCAGCCTGGTTTGTTGCTACCAAGAATGCTTGCTAGGGATGAGATAGTGAGATGGAGAACCGACCCGTAACCAACCCACTGAAGCTGAGGTCTGCAACGCAATGTCCCTTCGACGTTGCGTCTGCGACGCAGCGTCATGGACAACGCTGGTGTAAATCCTCCCATCCATTTGGTGGCTTTCTATCCTGTTAGCGGAGTAGAACGATAGAAAGCGCCGTCACTGGGGAAAGAGATTAGGGTCTAGGGTCAGACGGACACAAGACACAGGGAATAGAACAGTAGGCAGAACGACAGCTCACGCTGACACATCCCGGGGACTTGAATGTGCTGTCAAAGGCATAATTTCATCTTTAAGGCATCATTAGGTCAATAGGGGTAGTGGTCAATGTTCGTTTGGTCGAGGGTCGATATCTCCCATCGACCCTAAGTATGCCTACTCTTTTGTAGGAGTGGCAACGCCATTCGAACTGAATCCTTGGTGTCGCTGTTTTGTGTCGGGAGACCCACCTCCTGGGGTGAGCATCCTTTCACAACTAAAAAAACGCTACCCACCGTGTTGTTTGAGTGTTTGTTAGCTTTCGGTCTCCTGCTGAACTTGAACTTGAACTTCGTTACATAGCTTCAGCCAGCAATTGGGCTGCTGGCCGTCTTTGGCAGTAAAAACAATTAGTACCAGGAAATTTGATAATCTGTAGAGGGAGACTGCAGACACCGGGAGGAGATAGCTACTGACATAGATTACAGTAGGACATTCGATAGAACGTCGCCGCCGTAGCGGACTGATATAGAAGCAGGCGGCAGTACAGGCAGTACTGTATGACAGTGCACGGGGTCATAGCTGACACGGGTACTGTACAGAGCAAGGCAGGGACTAAGGCACTGGCTGCTCTGAGCCACTCTAGAGCCGGTATATAATCCGGTCTATAACATCCCCCCCAATTCAAGGTATTCTTGTAATCAAGAATTCCTGGAATTCACTGAGGGGCGTGAAGAGAAATAATAAATATAGAGAGAATGTAACCACAACTTAGTCTGAATCTGACAGGGGAATTATTCTAGATAATTCAGGTCAGGAGATGTGACTATTGAGCACTGGAAGGTCTCACAGGCAATATGTAGATAAGGATGCTAGATAGAAGCTGCAGGGAAGCTGCAGGGTCAATCTAAATGCTAAGGGAGAAGCTACAGGGAAGCTGCAGTATCAAACTCAATGCTGAGGGGGAAACTGCAGAGAATGTGCAGGCTAGACTTAACTACTAATTATGTTAGGAGCTGCAGGGAAGGTACACGCTCATACTCAACTACTTATTTATGTTAGGAGCTGCAGGGAAGGTGCAAGCTCATACTCAACTAATTATTTATGTTAGGAACATGAGGGCAGCAAACTATTCCCCCATGATTTGGGAGCTTAGTCTATAAGGAGGTCTTAAATCAGATGGTGCAACATGTTAATATACTAAATTACAGTTCCCCCGCTAGCTGATTAATATCAGTCCAGGTGGATACTTCCATTATCATCTTTATAATAAATATGTGTACTAGAAAGTAGAAGGAGCTGTGATAGGAGGGGTAGAGGTACCAATGTTCATAATCTCAGAGGATCTCAGAGGATGGTAATCCTGCAGGCTGTACATGGGACAGTACAGAATCAATTCCTAAAGAGATCTATTCCTACTCTAGAGGTTCATTGGTGCCAGAAGGCATGGCCACTAAGTGCCATGGTAAGGGTAGCCGTCAAGGGACAGATGCTTGGTAATCCTGGGTTGGAAAGCATCAAAGCTCATGCTCAAAGTCGGCAGGCATCAGCTGCTGGCAGGGCAGTGCCAATTGCTGAAGGCCTGCTAGGCGCTGCAGGAGCTGCAGGTGTTGCCGGCTTGCCAGGAGCTGCAGGGAAGCTGCCAGGTGTTGTCGGTCTGCTAGGAGCTGCAGGGAAGCAGCTACGTATCTCCAGGTCAACTAATCGCTGCTCGGAAGCTACATGGAAGCTAGATGGGAACTGCTAGCTGCAGGTTAACTAGGCGCTGCTAGGAAGATGCAGGTTAACTAGGCGCTGCTGGTCAGGGACAGGAGATTAGCATTATCATAATCCCCCTCTGGTTTGACAATCTATTCAGTTATATCCCCCCAGATTGGTAAATCATAAGGCATAAACCGTTACACCTAACTGATTGTTAGACGGTATGTCTGTACATATTACAAATGCAATGCATTTGGGATGCGATGTAAATCAGGCTAGGAGGGTATCGCTCCTGCAAGCATGGGGGAGTGGTTAGAAAATGCGATGTAAATCAGGCTAGGAGGGTATCGCTCCTGCAAGATGCGATGTAAATCAGGCTAGGAGGGTATCGCTCCTGCAAGCATGGGGGAGTGGTAAGAAAATCATCATCTAGCTTGCAGTAAGAAAAATCATGCACCCCCCCCCCCCCCCCCCCCCCCCAAAAAAAAAACAAAAAAAAAAAAAATAAAAATAAGCCCCCCCCCCCCCCCCCCCCCCCCCCCACCCCCCCCCCCCCAAAAAAAAACTAAAGAAAAACCCCAAAAACCAAAACTCCCCCCCCCCCCCACAAAAAAAAAAAAAAAAAAAAAATTTTTTTTTTTTTTTTTTAAAAAAAAAAAACAAAAAAAATGATCAGCACCCCGCCCCCCCCCCCCCCCCCCCCCCCCCCCCACCCCCCCCCCCTCCCCCCCCCCCCCCCCACCCCCCCCCTCCCCCCCCCCCCAGACCCCCCCCCCCCCCCACCCAAAAAAAATCACAAAAAATCCCCAATAAAAACAAAAACAACCCAACCCAACACACAAAAAAACCAGCTTTTTTTTATTTTCTTTTTTGTGTTTTTTTGTTTTTTGGAATTTTGGTTGTTTTGGTTGTTTTTATATTTGGGTTGATTGGTGTTAGATGTTTTGTGTTTGTGTATCTAGACTAGGTGGCATTGCAAAACACATACAAGTACACATACAAACACACATAAACACATGCAAACACATACAAGCACACATACAAACACACATAAACACATACAAGTACACATACAAACACACATTAACACATACAAGTACCATTGTTAGAAAATCATCAATCTACTTAGCAGTGGCGTACCGTAGGATTTATAAAAGATTGACATCCTTGGACATGCAGCGTGGCAGCTAGTTAATGCTAGAATCATACAGATCTGCACATAATCAGCACATCAGAGCACGTACAGATCTGCACATTAGTGCACATGAGCCATCCGGACATGCATCATACAGACTGTGATATAGGGGTTTCAGATCTGTGACATAGCAATGGATAAATATCCTAAGCTATGGATGGGCAAGTGGGTGAAATTTATGAGTCACACAGATCACATCATGATCAGCACGTCATGGTCAGTACATCATGATCAGCACGTCATGGTCAGTACATCATGATCAGCACGTCATGGTCAGTACATCATGATCAGCACGTCATGGTCAGTACATCATGATCAGCACGTCATGGTCAGCACATCATGATCAGCACGTCATGGTCAGTACATCATGATCAGCACGTCATGGTCAGTACATCATGATCAGCACGTCATGGTCAGCACGTTATGATCAGTACATCAAGTGCACAGACAAATTAGCGGTACTGCAAATCATACAGATCTTGTTCATTATGCAGATCAGTACATCCATCAGATCAGTACATCATCACAGATCAGTACATACATCAGATTAGTACATTGTCACACGCAATGGTTAGTCCCACCCCCATATTCCTCCCCGTGCATCCCTTCACACACATATCATATTACCCTATGCCCACAAGGATGCGTAGTGCCTTCAATTTTCTACAGCAGTACCGGGGTAAGGGAAGGGGGAAAATGCCTCGGAAGGCAGAGGTGATAGAAGAGTAGGAGGAGCTAGTGATGGAAGCCATGGCAGCAATGGGGATGGCAGGATGCCAGGTGGTGGTTGTGGTGTCGTGCTCAGTGGAGCAGGATAAGGTGGAGGTGGATGTATCGTCCCCATCGTAAGCTCATAATTGAAGAGAGCAAGTGCGAGCAGGAAGCCACGTCCCTATGTGTCTCGACATAAGCTACACCAGTGGTATTTGAGACTCGCGGAGAGCCCTCAAAGCAACTGATACAGATCGGTTTATACAGACGTCTGAGATGGAGAACGTCAAGGGTGCTCAAAGGACGCTTGAAGAGGCGGAGCGGAGGTGTGTTCACTTGGCAAACATCTGTATCAGTTGCTTTGAGGGCTCTCCGCGATTCTCAAATACCACTAGTGTAGCTTATGTCGAGACACAGAGGGACAAGGCTTCCTGTTTGCACTTGCCCTCTTCAATTATGAGCTTACGATGCGGGCGATACTCCAGCAACAGCAAGGCGGGTAGTTATGCAGAGGCGATGCGGGCGAGCAAATCAGCAGCGGCAAAGTTTATTGGTCCTCGCCGAGATGACTTATTTCAAAACGAGGTGATCAGTGTGGTAGATCGTAATGGTGAAATAGGGCTAACCATGACCTTTGATAATCTGTAGAGGGAGACTGCAGACACCGGGAGGAGGTAGCTACAGATATAGATTACAGTAGAACATTCGATAGATAATCGCCGCCGTAGCGGACTGATATAGAAGTAGGGATAGGCAATATGATATCATATGATATCATGTCATCATACGATATCATATGATGCCGGCGGTCTGACTAGGTAACTTTGGCCTGGGGCATCATATCATATGACTTTTGTATGATATCATATAGTATCATACTCGTCTTTGGTCAGCATCATATGATTTGCCGTCCCCTATATAGAAGCAGGCGGCAGTACAGGTAGTACTGTATGACAGTGCACGTGGTCAAAGCTGACACGGGTACTGTACAGAGCAAGGCAGGAACTAAGGCACTGGCTGCTCTGAGCCACTCTAGAGCCGGTCTATAATCCGGTCTATAATAGGAAATGTAAACGCGAACAAATCATTTGTTTTGGTCTCCTGTTGGTTTCTGCCAATAGCACAACCGCGCTATTGAAATGAAATTTAAATTGTTACATCCGAGTAATGGAGTCACTCTCAGAACGTGGGATTAAGGATACCACGACGTCAGCACGACCACTGCGCTATGCAAGTTAAGGTGTGTAACATATAAACACGTGCAGCTCAAGGTATTTCGGTACGAGACTAGGAGCCTGAGGGCTTCCAGTACCGGCAGCAGCAGGGGCGGCAACAGAAGGGGGAGGATGTCCCTGCACTGTTAACGTCCATGTTAGATATTGAACGTTTGATGCAGCACTGGGGAGTGGGGACTGGGGAGTTTTAGCATTGTAGCTAAGCGCATTTCTTTGCTGCCGAAGACGGCCAGCAGCCAATTTGGTGACTGAAGCTATGTGACCAAGTTCAAGTATAACTAAACGAATGGGAGTCTGCTGCAGTAGGCTGGGGGCTACGACATATGCTTGCGTTGGGGCACACCATTATGCTGCTTGTTCACTTGTAGGGCGACCCATCTCCTTGCTGCTGACATAACTATTTCATTATGCTCAAAACACTTACCATCACAGCGCCATGCCCTTAGAACTGTGGGTCAATGCTCCGATGGAATCAGAACATGGTCCATAACCCGTTAGTGATCCGAAGAGGAAACAACTATACATAATGATACAGTACGCCTTATTACGAGGTGTAAGGTTGAGGGGATCAGCCCGGATGCTTTCACTTAGGCCAACTACCAATTAGGGAGGGGGGGGGGGGGGGGGGGGGGGGGGGGGGCTGTCATTCCCCTGGAGGAGGTTTTTGGGCCTAATCCATGTGTCTTCTGCACGCGACAAGCAGAAACATCTTACAAATTGGTGACAACATTTCGATCCCCAGGAGAAAAAGGGGGATAACAATTTGACGTAGCAAATTGGCTAACCAGAACAGGTGTTATTCTTCATCTCTCTTGCAACTACACCAACCCTATGTAAAACAACACATCCTTAATGCAACATCATGTATCTCCAGAGATGATCAAACAAGCCCCAAGCATTTATTTTTGGTTTTGTGAAAGGGGTATCACCCCAGGAGGTGGGTCTCCCAACAAATACCAGCGACGCTGAGGATTCAGTTCGAATGGCCCCGGGTCAAGCCCCGACCCAGCGGATAAATTGCAATCAGGCATCAGACGTGAAAAAATATATGCCACAAATAGCTAACATCCCAACGAGGCTGAGAGGCTCTAAACCAAACATGTTCAAATCTCTTGCGCTGCCTTGGAGTTCTGTGAACCACCACCACCACCACCACCACCACCGCTAAACAAGTGTGCGACACTGCAGCACAGCCCAAGAGAAGATAGCACGCCCCTGCAGCACGACCCTCCCCACGTTGCGTCCTGCGTCGCAACGGACCCTTCGTCGTTGCGTGAACAACTCTGCCCTGCAGCTTTGTCTACATAGCTCCCACTGACTTGAGCATTGGTACAAGCTCTCCCTTTGCATTCAGGGTGTTCAGCCCTGGACCCTCAGTCAAACCACCATAGGTCTTTCCGCCAATGAAGACGTTGGGAACTGAGGTGCGGTCAGTGAGCTGAATCACGGGGGTTGGAGTGGGGAGAGGGGGTCAGAGGGGGTAGGGGTGGGGGTGGGGAGGAGTGGGGTGGGGGTGGGGAGGAGTGGGGGTGGGGTGGGAAGGAGTGGGGTTGGGGTGGGGAGAGGGGGTCAGAGGGGGTTGGGGTGGGGAGAGGGGGTCATAGGGGGTGGGGGTGGGGAGGGGTGGGGAGGGGTGGGGTGGGTGGGGTGGGGGGAGTCAATGGGTGGGGAAGGGGTCATGTGTGAGTCAGCAAGGTGGGTGTCTTGGCTTCATGTGAGGCAGAACGTGGCCTGACTTGACGTGTAACTCCTCCCTGCTTGCAAGTCTGTGCACGTCTGTGTTTGTACCAGTCTGGATGCATTTGAGGTCATTGGTGTGAGTCTGTGTGTCTGACTGGATACGAGATTTGTTGGGAGCGGCTATGTATTTAATATTAGTGAATTTAAGTTTATATTAGTTGGCTGAGTCGTCTAATTCTAGCAGGATTTCTATTGCTTAGACGTTTCCCCCCTTGTCTGCGCTCTGTGTTATATATTCCCGTCCAAATTCTGATTTAGATAGCTCATCTGAAAGCTCTTGATCCCCTCTTTCACAGCATGCAATGAAATTATCTTTTTAACGAGCAACTTGCGAGGGAAATTGACATAAAGGTGGCTTGGCCCCAATGTTAACCTCTTTGTTTCGATTAAAATCCACATTTATATAGCTTTTGTGAAAGGTATTGATTTCATCTTCACAACATGCAATACCATACGCAACATGTAATGGCAAGAATAAACATTGGCAAATGTGGGTTTTAACCTTATTTCATGGATCACAAATGTGTGGCAAAACTAATTTGGCAAAGGATTTGGATCTGGGCCTTGCTCAAGGTTTGACTTGGAAACCTTTTGCAAAGCTCCAATTTGCATGCTACATTTTCTTCTTCCATGTTTAAAAGTAGGTTGCTTGGGAATGCTTTAAAAAACAGTTCCTCTTGGCCATAGTCTGGAAAAGAAATGATCCAAATCAGGGCTCTGCCTGGCTGACGACTGAGGACGGTATGGTAACCAGAGTCCTCCATATGTAGTAGTCCAGGTTCGGGGCAGATCCTTGCAACGGAACGGTGGTGGGCGAATCACCCTTCGGGTCTGGGACATAGAAACGTGGCATCCGGCTAGCGTTCAAACCGCTGCCGTTCAAACCGCTGGCGGTCAAACCAGTCAGTGCGATAGGCGCGACCAGCTTCGACAGGCGCAACCAGCTTCAATAGGCGCGACCAGCTCATTGTATCTCGAAATCAGTGCATGCAAGGAACGATCAAGGCGACCGGACCAGTCGAACTGAGTTAGTTTGAATCGACGGTGTTGGACAAACTTGGCAAACGCCGGTGACCCGGGACCGGCTCACTCACGTGCTGAAGCGACGTTGGCAAATGGTCGTTTGCCAAATCATTTGCCATTACATGTTGCGCATACGGTACAATACATTTTTCAACATACAATTTTATTTATAATGGATATTAAGATGATTTGGGCTGGCTTGGGCCAAATTTTACCTTGCTTCATGTCTGCGGACATCCAGAATGGCTTCCATCACAATCCGGCTTCATTGAAAGCTCAGATATTAAATTACCTACCTCACTATCTGGCACTTTTTATTCATTTGATTTGGAGAATATGTCAGGATCTAATGTCTCATATTAGTTTAATGTAAGTTTGTCAAACACCAATATGAGTAGCTGTTGCTTAGTGACGTGGCTGATCAGTGCCTAGTGATGTTGATGATCATGTTGATGTTCAGTGCCTAATGATGGTCACGTTGATGATCAGTGCTTAGTGATGAGTGCCTAGTGATGTTGCCTAGTGATTTGGCTGATCAGTCAGTCAGTCAGTTAGTCAGCCAGTCTGGCGGTCAGAGATTCAAGCCATCCACTTCCCATCCATTCAATTGTCTCATACACGACCAGGAATGCTTTGACAACCCACCACCTACCCCCTCACCACTACATGCAGTCTAAGCAGGTGCATGAGCTCCGCATGAACCATTCACAGAAC
Organism: Chlamydomonas sp. ICE-L; assembly: GCA_013435795.1. Classification (NCBI taxonomy): domain Eukaryota; kingdom Viridiplantae; phylum Chlorophyta; class Chlorophyceae; order Chlamydomonadales; family Chlamydomonadaceae; genus Chlamydomonas; species Chlamydomonas sp. ICE-L. The sequence continues at coordinate 5,676,357 of JACBWV010000610.1, read as the reverse complement.
TTTAATGAGCTATTCCACATCAGACAGTGGATACAAGTCCTATGCAGCGTCGCAAGCGACGCGGAAAATCGGCCGAATGTGTTGGCAACGAAACGACAAGCGGCAATGATGGAGCTGACCGAAGCCAGTTAATGATGAGACAGTAAGCGGACGTGTCAGGCTTCATCTCGGTCATCACTCGGCCGGACGGACAAAGGAGTGAATCTGGGGGCTCCCGCCCCCCGGGGAGGGGGGGTCTTCGCAAAAAAATGAAAAAGGGCATTATCCTTGGAATCCTTTATCAAAGTATTTAGCCAATGGCATTGCAGTTCATTCGGCTTACCTTGTACAGCTCAGCGCGCATAGCCTTGCCTTCCTGCCCCATGAGGTCAAGCTCCACTGCCGTGTAGTTGGCCCCTAGGTCAGTCAACAGCTGCTTGGCGTTCTTACAGTACTGTGGTGCGACACAGATAGGTAGACTTAGACAGATTGGTAGAGTCAGTTGAAATTGAATATGGGTAGACACAGACAGATTGGTAGTGTCGGCTGTGAATAAAGATGGGTGGACTTAGACGGATTGGTTGTGTCAGCTGTAAAAGAAGATGGGTAGACTGAGACAGATTGGTAATGCCAGTTCAAATTAAATATGGGTAGACACAGACAGATTGTTAGTGTCAGTTAAAAATAAAGATGGGTAGACTTTGACAGATTGGTAATGTCAGTTGGAAAGAAAGAAGGGTAGACTTCGACAGATTGGTAATGTCAACTGTAAAGAAAGACGGGTAGACACTGACAGATTGGTAGCGTCGGATATAAATAAAGATGGGTAGACTTAGACAGATCGGTAGTGTCTGTTGGAAAGAAAGATGGGTAGACTTAGATAGCTTGGTAGTATCAGTCAGGAGGATGCCAGGCGCCATAGAAAGACCAGCACGGCCCATGTTGGGGTATCGGATAGTGGTTTCTGTTAGGGGGGCGCGTGATATATCGATACCCCAGGGTCTGGTGACATTCTGAGGACCTTGTCAGGGGTCTCCCCCCCCCCCCCTGGCACCCCTCCCTCCCCTAGGAACCTTCTCAACTTTTCTCTCACTTTTTTCTGATTGCTTCATTTAACCTCTGGAGAAGTGCGATGACTCTGTCTTGATGCAAACGTGTTAATCCCATAGTTTCAGACACCTGCTCTGTACTTCAAGTTTGATTTCAAGTTCAAGTTCGAAACCTTGTTGTACCGGTGATATGCTGCTTACCCTTTCTGAGTTTGGCATGGATGTATCTGAGACTATTAGCACTGCAGAGTCGAATCCAACCAATGAAGAGTCTATTCGCGTCGAAATTTCTGTCAAGGTACTCAGGCGAAAATCCCTCCATGTCAGTGAGGGAAGGTCTGGACAGCTGTTGATGATATTGAGATAAAGCCCCACAACCCCTTTCTGGACAGCTGAAAATCAGCAAGTTTTTCGGACTAAACCCAGCCCAGCCCCTTCATGGAGATGATGCAACTGCAAGTGCTGAGCCCCAGCGAGCTATTTGCCAAGGCTGGAGGGCTGTGGAGTGGCCTTAACCTTTTTGCAGTAACTACCACTTCCAGGACCACCGACCTACCGAGGCCCATCGTGTAACCGAGATGTCTTGGAGTGCTACTACAAAAGGGTTTCTTGGTCTCAGATGCTTGCAAACAGTACTACCTACACTGATGGACCCATACAATGATTTGAGGCATAGCTTTTCTTTTAGGCTACATGCAGCAGCTTTTAGACAGCTCCTCAGGCTGGCTATTTAGCTCAAACTAAAGCAAGCTAGTGCCCGACTAGTGCACCTCGAAGCTAACATAATCATGGTGGGCAAAGGTGGGCGGTACATTTAGACCTTTTGGTGGGCTTCATGCAGCAAGTCCATGCAGTTTTCAGGCCAATACTAGGCAAGTCAGTTATACAGGATGTTGAAGGAAGGCAAGGAACTATAAGGAGGCTCTGGAAAGCTGAAATATTGAGTTAGCTAGAGTGCATATTGGATTAATTTGTAATCGTGTTTTAAAACAATCCACAACATTCTCTGGGGTTTTACAAAATCAGGGTACTGAAGGAGATGAATAGCCACAACATGGGCTAGGTTTTATCTAAATTTAGTCCCCCCCATCCCCACCCCTTTTTTTTACTCTTCCAACTTTTCTAGGGGGGTACCAGATATTTGTCTTATGTCGTCCTCCTGTGCCAGTTGTAAATAAATAAGGATAGCCTTCGACAGATTGATATAGTCAGTTGCGAAGATAGGGTCATCTGATGAGGTTACCATGTTTTCTGTTTCATACCAAGCCTGTGGCTGCTCAGGACCTTCCCATCTCTGTCAGAAACGCATTATATACACCTTTGCTTAAAAACTCTACTGCATAACACTCCTGTGTAGAGAGAGAAATAGCATGTCCAGGCCAGCATGGGCACCTACCGGGCATCCAGTCCAGGAAAACACAACCACCTTCTCGTCGTTGATGTACTTCATCATCTTGGCGTTAACAGCTGGCGCATCGTACTCCCCTGCGTCCTTAAGGGCCACACCTGCCTTGAATTCGGTCAACTTCTTCCCAATGCCCAAGAAATCAGCTCGGCAGACAACAGGTCTGCGCGACACGGGAGTGATCACAGGGCCGGGGCGAGCAGCAACCTGGGATCGGAACTTCCCAGAGAAGTGAACGGTGGAAGCGCGGAGAGATGCCATGTTGATCAGATCAGATGGCGATTAATAAACGGGAGAACAGGTTGCTGGAGCGTTGGAATTGGGGCAGAAAACCGAGCAGGGGAGAGGACAGACGTTGAGATGCGCTGTGGTAGAAGCTATCCAGAGAATGACGAAGAAATAATTCGATACTGGCCTTCCAATCTGTTCCAAACAAGGTTATGATAAGGGTTCCAGTGTCTCGAACCTGCCAACCGGTGTACGCCAACCACACGAAGAAGACGACGTTGAAGATGTGTTACGAGGTGTTTATTTAGCAAAGCGTAACGCATAGTCTGGCAGTCAAGACTGTAAGGAGACAGTTTCCCAAATATCAGTGCCCCCGTGCGATAACCTCTGAAACCAGATAGCACACTAGGCGGATTCGAGCCCATGCCAACCACTAGGCTCGCCGGGCTCGTCACCCTCAACCGAACGGGTGTATTTACGTGTGGAGGCGTGTGAAGGTCTCCACTTCATATTATCATCCACGAAGAGGCACACAATTATTGATGGACCATTTTGGCCCATTCTTTCATGAGAAATCGCCATACATCGCAGGACAATCGAGCTGGGGAAGCCCTCGGCATGGTGACCTCAGCACGAGACGCGAGCATCGAGCATCGAGCAGGCGGGCTACGTGGATGTACTTCACTCCGCACTACTCCAATGGCGTGCTCCAGACGCGTCGAGCGAAATAATCAGCACACAACACTCACAACATTTATTTTTGTACGATAGAGCCCTGTTTACAAGTTGGGATCCTCTTTTGGGCACGCGGCACGCGCTTTATAACACCAACGGACTCCGACTCGCTTCTCAGAAACGCTCCATTTAAGCTTCTCTTCACACAACTTTGCTCCTCTTATCCAATGGAATATAGCTTCGTTTCCCACTGAATCTTGAGCTAGCTCCTCTGGCTAGTCCTTACCTCCTCAGGAGCTGCACACGAATCCCAACGGGCTCTGTGAGTTCTTCCCCCACCCACAATCCTGCATGGCTGAGATTTTAAGCACATCCAAGAAGGCACCTGCTGCATATAATCCCCAGCCAAAGCCTCATGTGAAGAACAGAGAGGATCATGAGCAGTGGCAGCGGAACGAGAAAAAGAATGCTCAGATAGCAAGCACGCTGAAGGAAATTGCTCGAGCTCCACCGTCGTCATATCATGCGTAGGTTTTGATTTGGGAAACCCACACAAAACTGGGAGGCAGGCAACTCCACCCCTCAGGCCTCCTCCATGTTCCCATGACAACAGCTCAAATGACATTAGATCGTAGCCACTGTCTTTCTTTTCGGCTATTAGCAGCAGCTTCTAGACAGCTCCCTAAGGCGGCCACTGGGCTCAGCCTCAAAACTTCAGCAGCGCTAAAAGCTTATTACCTCAGCTTCAAGATGCACCAGGTTGCATTATGTTTGGCTGCTCATAGCCGAAAATAAAAACCGTAGCCGTGGCAACGCTGAAGCACAATATAAACAAAATGCATAAAATAGTTGACCCCATCCCAACCCGCACTCTCTCTCACACACACCACCACCCCAACCACAGATAGAGCACTCACACGCACACTCCCTATCCCTGCCTATCTAGCTGAAGGTTTTAGGCCCCCGATCGATAAAAAAAAAAAAAACTAAGCGTTCTCTCCTCCTCGTTAGCATGTCCAGTTTCTCTGCTAGATCCACTACCATTGTACTCCCTATATACATGGTATCATATTACATGGTATTCAATTTACATGGTATTATATTTAGGGTTGGGCCGATACAAACGTAGAATATACGTTTATACATTCATACACCGTATATTTTTTCTCGAATCAACCTTATATACGTTGTATAAAAACGTATAATCTGTACTTCCAGAAGCACAGCACGCATCCCGGCACTTCCTTTTTCTTGTTTTTCATTCAATTTTTGATTTTGATAGCTCATTGGAAAGCTATTGACCTCCTCTATCACAACATGCAATAAAGTTAACCTTTCACTTGCACCATTTAGTATATTTTTGGCCTAAAGTTTGATTTAGATAGCCAGGATGGCACACATATCAGAGCGCCACCTAGCCTTCCATTCCACAAGCTGTGCTCCTACGTGGGCTTGAAGGATTGATGGTGCATGCCTAGTGCAATGTGAACATGGGCAATATTGCAAAACATTTATGCACTTATATTATTATATACTTTTACATGTATATAATATACCAACTGGCATTCAATGACTCAATTAGATTGGCACCGCGCTCCTTGGTCGACGCGCTTTCTAGCCGTGATTTATTTTTCTGAAAGTTGGACATCTTTAACTTGCCAGATTTTTCTTCTGAGATTTGATTTGTGATGCCAACAAAAATTAGCAATGCGGCAATACCTTTAAACCCATGTAAAAGTATTTTCTCCAGAAGTGCAAAAACATTATGTACGTTTTTATACGTTTACACGCATGCGTTTATACGTTTATACGGCTTATAAATATTCGTTTGCTTCCCAACCCTAATTATATTACATGGTATTCGATTGACATAGTATCCGATTATGCCCATGCTTCTTCCTCTTCTCTCCAACCGTCTCTCCCCCCCCCCCCCCCCCCCCTCTTTTTCCACCGCACCCCTCAACCCCGTGTTGGGTTCATTTCCAAGCACACAACCCTCAATCCCAAATTTATCTCACTTCCCTCACCCCGCTCCTATCCCCCTTTCGCAGTCCCAAGGGCTACGAGTCCATTAGACATGGGGCGCAAATCGAGAAGGAGAGGGGTAAGCCCAAGGAAGGTATGCCTGGAACAAACGCACATGTAGACGTGCCCCCATGGCCTCCATTGCCGCCCGACCACAAAGGTGCTATCCGAACCAAAGCCAATCGCGAAGTTGATATCGAGAATGCTCGCATCCAGAAAAAGCTGACGGAAGTGTATAGCACCTATCGGCGGGAAAAGAGCTCAATCCAAACAAGAGTAGACTGCACAGATCGGTAAGGGTCACTGTTGAGTTGTTGGGCTACGCGTAGCAGCTTTTAGGCTGCTCCCCTTCCCTGTCCTTCTTCTGTTCTTCTTCTGGCCAATTTATTTTCTTGTGTTCTGTTCTTCTTCTGGCCAAAACTGAAGCTAGCGTGCCTGGAAGCCGACGTAAGGGGCATCCGAATGCTACTGACAGCTTTGGGACTGTACCAGTGGCTGGCTGATAGAGCTGACTCAAAGCAGCCATGCGTAGCCCAAACAATAAACACTATTAAGGGCCAATGATCTGGTGAAAGGGTGGCTGGCTACTAGAGCTGACTCGAAGCAGCCATGCGTAGCCCGGAACATAAACAATAGTTAGGGCCAATGATCTTGTGAAAGGGTGGCTGGCTAATATAGCTGACAGGAAGCAGCCATGCGTAGCCCAAAACATAAACAATAGTTAGGGCCAATGATCTGGTGAAAGGGCGGCTGGCTAATATAGCTGACAGGAAGCAGCCATGCGTAGCCCCAAAACATAAACACCAGGTAGGGCCAATGATCTGGTGAAAGGGCGGCTGGCTACTAGAGCTGACTAGAAGCAGCCATGCGTAGCCCAAAACATAAACACTAGTTAGGGCCAATGATCTGGTGAAAGGGTGGCTGGCTACTAGAGCTGACTAGAAGCAGCCATGAGTAGCCAAAAACATAAACACTAGTTAGGGCCAATGATCTGGTGAAAGGGTGGGAGCACTATGTGAAGGGACGTGCAGGTAGTGCCACAAATGGTTTTGAGCAGTGTGTAATGGGTAGGGGTCGGCTATGTTATATCATGTATTATTAATGTTAGTGAATAAAGAATATTAAATAATATTAGTCGGACGAGCCGTCTCAACAGAATTTCGAATTTATTTGAAAAACTAATATTATTGTGACACTGTAATAATATTAGTGATTTTTTTCTTTTCAAACACTTATTTTAGTTGCTGTTCCCTAGTAATGGGCCATGTAGAGCTCGGCAAGACTGCGATATCGTTTTTTATCTACGTTGAACTTGATGAAAACACGTAATGCTCTTTGTTTTGTTTGCGACATATCCATGCCCCAGCAACTTGTAACCAACCATGTTCCTTCCCCACTGATGCTGGTGAGCATTATAGTTCATGGATTGACACTCGCCAAAGAGGCTACACAGACTAAACACCCCTCTCGCCCCTCCTCTTCTGAGGCAGTACACTGCGTGCTAGGGGGTGTTTGTGGTTTGTCGCGGAAGTGCGATCAATAATTAGGGAACGGCGACTAATAGTAGTGTTTGAAAATATGATATTATCTCATATTATTATAATGTCACAATAATTTTAGTTTTTCAAATAAATTCGAATGTCTGGTGGGACGGCTCGTCCGACTAGTATGATAGAATATTATATAATATTATTTATTCACTCATATTATATAACATAGCCGACCCCTAGCAATAATGCGTGGCGTATAAGTGGAAAACGGGTTATGCACACCTGTTGTCCAATGGCCTTCCGTAGCTCCGTGGGCGACGGAAGGCCAATTCTGACTAGTTTAGCCAAACCCATGCGTCGCCCAGCCACGACGGGTGGGCGACGCAGTGGCGACGCGTCGCCGTAAAAACAAAACTGCCACACCCAGGTGGAACAACGGACTCAGAACCTTTCCCACTCCTCCTCTTCAGGTGGCAAATGCGTACTGCCATGTATTCACCCTCAAGGCCGATCCTGGGATCCCTTTCTAACCCTAGAGCTCGGCCAGCCAGTGCACCACGTGGCTCCTCCAGTACCATACCTACTAGTAGACCTGCTAGTGCCAACAGGGGGGGCAGCAGGCCCGCCAGTGCAAGCCAAGGGCCCAGCAGACCCAGTAGCAGTGGCCCACCACGATCCTCTAGTGTGACACGAATACCCAAGACCATGGCTATGGCCCAGTGTGCGGGGTGCGGGGCCAAGGCCTTTCGTAAAGCAGATGGAGTGAACCTGATGCCCTGTAAGCACTGCAAAAGTGTGTTCTACTGCAGTGAGACCTGCGCCAATGTGGACTGGAAGTCTCACAAGCAATTGTGTAAATACCATACCACTGGGCAGTGGCAGTCCTGCAGACTGCGACCTGCTGACGAGTACTGGGTGAACAATGGAGCCATGGCGAAAGCTCGCCGAGTGCTAGAGCACAAGGCCACCAAGGGTGTCCAGCTGACTAGAGAGGAGCAGATGGAGGAGGAGGCCCAGATAAAGAGGGTGCTGGAGTCTATGAGGGAGAAAGAGCTGGCGGCTGAGAAGAAGCAAGCAGATGTTGAGCGGCTTGCGTACTATGGCATGGATGGTCCCCGACCTTGTATGACAGAGAATGGGAAGCCAGTATGAAGCCAAGCCAGTGTGACGGAGAATGAAAAGCCAGTATGAAGCCAACCCAGTATGATGGAGAATGGGAAGCTAGTATGAAGCCAAGCCAGTATGATGGAGAATGGGAAGCTAGTATGAAGCCAAGCCAGAATGATGGAGAATGGGAAGCCAGTATGAAGCCAAGCCAGTATGATGGAGAATGGGAAGCTAGTATGAAGCCAAGCCAATATGATGGAGAATGGGAAGCTAGTATGAAGCCAAGCCAGTATGATGGAGAATGGGAAGCTAGTATGAAGCCAAGCCAGTATGACTAGCCAGTATGAATGAGAGGCAGCCAGTATGAAGCAAGCCAGTATGATGGGAATGGGAAGCCAGTATGAAGCCAAGCCAGTATGATGGAGAATGGGAAGCCAGTATGAAGCCAAGCCAGTATGATGGAGAATGGGAAGCCAGTATGAAGCCAAGCCAGTATGATGGAGAATGGGAAGCCAGTATGAAGCCAAGCCAGTATGATGGAGAATGGGAAGCCAGTATGAAGCCAAGCCAGCATGATAAAATATGAGAAGACCAATATGATGGAGAATTGGAAGCCAGTATGAAGTGGCGTTTGTAATGTAGGATGTATGTATGTATGTTACAGTCCAGGGGTAGGCCAAATAGGCTAAAGAGACTTGCCAAACCGTACAGGAAGGGCTTAAAAAGAACAAGCACTGGTGAACTGAGCCCCAAACAATTGTTTAACCGACGGGGGCCCTGAGTTCGTGCTACAGTGATAATTTAATTCTACAATATTATGGGATAAGAGATTGTAGTCCTGATTTATTCTGATGAAAGAAAGTACTACATTGTTGGGTCGCATTATCAACCATGTGGATGATCAAAGTTCTTGCACTGGTAAAATAACAACGGAAATCAATCGGTTGTGGTCGCTTTTAAAGGGTTAGTCGCCAGTTGATTTACCGGTTGTTATTATTAGGAAAAAACAAGGGTCTAATTGTCGTGGTTATTTAACCAGTGTAGGGACCATCCCATCGATGCCAGGGCTCAAAGCGTAGTATATGTGTGTCACCAAGGTACTGCATTTGTCAAATTGGCCAGCGCTTAAAGCGCATAAACGTCAAATGGGTCAGCGCTTTCTAGTGCAAAAAGCGCATAAACTGCGCGCTGCGCCAACAGGGGGTTGAAAAAACTGCGCGAAACGCGCAGTGGGGCTCAAAAAGCGTGCACGAAATTGCGCTGCCGCGCGTGCTTTGTAGTACCCTGTGTGTCACCATGGAAGATGGAGGAAAACCATTTATGATTGTAGTATTGCCAGGATCGATCAATCGAAATTGAAATTGGAATTGTTACATCCGAGTAATGTGCCACTCTCAGGACGTGAAGTTAAGGACACCACTGCGTAAGCCGGAGCTAGCAGTAGTCACCCAGGATCTATCATACTACTCTCCCAATGCAGCTATCTGACATATGGTGCAGTTGTCCGATAGGTGCATTTGTAGAGTAAAATTATAGATCCTGGCAAGTCTGCGTACGTCTTGCAAGGGCGTGGCCCCTAACTGACCAAATTTTGGTTACGTTACCAAACTTGTTTAGATATGGTCGCGCTGCACACTTATGCAATCGTACTGGCTTGGCTTCATACTGGAGGCGTACACCTGTGCATTCGTACTGGCCTGGCTTCATACTGGAGGCGTACACCTGCGTATTCGTACTGGCTTGGCTTCATACTGGCTTGGCTTCATACTGGAGGCGTACACCTGCGTAATCATACTGGCTTGGATTCATACTGGAGACGTACACCTGCATAATCGGACTGGCTTGGATTCATACTGGCAGCGTACACCTGCGTAATCGTACTGGCTTGGCTTCATACTCGAGGTGTACACCTGCGTTATCATGCTGGCTTGGCTTCGTACTGGAGGCTTACACCTGCGCAACCGTATAAAAGGCTTTCTGTACTGTATTTGGTACTGTATACCAGTCTTCAAAATTATCCACAACGATGTGATTGCATTAGACAGGCAGGGATGCGATGAAGTTGTAGGTAACTGGGTAAACCACCCATATTTGCTTCACGGTTGTTTTAAAGGAAAGGAAACAGTGTTGTAACATAGCACCATTGTGCTCCTAGAAGCCTTTGGCGTGCTGCTAGTAGCTTTTTGGATCCCCCCAAAGCAACCCCAAAAAGGTGCTGCTAGTAGCTTTTTGGATCCCCCAAAAGCAACCCCAAAAGAGGTGCTACTAGTAGCTTTGGGGGTCGCCCTAGAGCAACCCCAAAAGGGGTGCTACTGTGACGGATAATGATCCTCACGTTCCCCTATAGATCACCACGTTTTCCTCATTGGTTACAGCTACTAGTAGGTTTTTAGGTCACCAAAAGCATCCCCAAAATGCTCCAACGTTGCAACCCCCGTAATACCAAGGTAATTAATGTAGCACTTGTGCTACGAGTAGCACCTTCAATAAAAGCCCGTATCCGCTCCGTCCGCAGATGGTGAATAGGACTGACTGACTGAAGGGCTGAAGACTGAGGGACAATGTATGTATGTAACTCCAGAGGTAGCCAAATATTGATTATCCGTACGAGACTTGTTACGTCGTTCCGTTCAATGTCACCTCTGCGTATTCATGAATGGATAAAGAGATTGGATGAAGTACATTTTGATTTTTTTTAACAACAATAACATTTATACCGGTATTATTTGTATTGCCAAAGACGGCGAGCAGCCTATTTGCTGAATGGAGTCATGTAACCAAGTTCAGGATCAACTGAAGGAGACTCACTTTCTCAACCTCGAACAACCAAGATCAACAAAACAACGAACCATACAACTGAATCCTCGGTGTCGATGGTTTGTGACGGGAGACCCACCTCCTTGGGTGAATGTCCTTTCGCAACTAAAAAATAGTAGGGGGCCCTGGCGGGTCCCCTGGAGGTCGGCCCCGGGGGTGGTGTAATGTTCGTCAAGCAGCAGTGGCAGCCTCCTTGGTGATGGATGCACAAGCAGTTGCTTACTTGTCCGTTCAATTTAATATTGGGAGGGTCAAGAATCAATGTAGCATGGCATGGCATTATTATTCAACTTGGTGCCCTGTAAGGCTAATGAACTTATTAGCTCACTGACATCCCGAAGTTCCATGGAGGCAGGTGCAGCAACTCCCGAGGCTTCAGTTGCTACTTCGCAACCTGCAGGAACTAGTGCGGAAGAGCAGATTTCCTTGTCAAGCACAAAGCGCTGATGTAATGAGCTACGAGAGTCACGAAGAAGCGAATTCTTCAAGGGGAAATCGTAGACATGCTCCAGGTCCCTAGACTGAGTCCACAGGTAAGGAGGGAAACGACAAATGAAAACGCCGCGTCCACAGTCCGCAACCCAGAGATACGCTTGCGAAAAAGTGCCCTCAGAGGTAATCCGCCCCCGACGGAAATCGAACACGAGTCGGAACGATTTCAGGCCAGTCAGATTAACCGGCAAATTTGACCGGCGTTCTTGGGAAATTTGAAGATGTGAAGATTTGAAAAAACAGAACGATATCGCGTAAGTATCGCATAGGTCTGTCCCCCTAAGGAGATAAGTGCCCATTGTAATCTTCTTCTTCTAGGAGACCGACCAACAAAGTAACGCGAAATCCGAGCGAAATCAATGTGTTCTCGTTCAGTGCCATTCAATCCTGGCGAAATCAACATGTTCTCGTTCAGGGCCATACAATTCTGATCTTTCTGCTTGGCATTCGAGGGACTTCACTATTATTACATTACAAATACAGGATGCCTATCTTGAACATAGCGAGAATCAAATCAGGAATAAAAAACAAATCTTTCCACACGAAGGATCATTTGCCCCTCCCATCTGTCAGTTATACTTTCAATTAATGAGAGAATGCGCTAAACCTAGCCATATTCATTGCATATCACTAACAGCAGGGACACAAAACCTGACACAATCAGTAGTCCAGAACTGCAGAAATCTAGGGGCTTGGCCCAGTGGCTGGCTCGGGGAGCTGCTGCTCGTAGCCGAAAACAAAAGCTACGGGTAGCGAGGCAAATTCCTGTTGTGATAGGACAACTACTCAGGCCTACCACCTGCTTTCCATTCTGAAGGCATCCAGTAGCTAGTGGTGCCTAGCATTCTTACCACCAACTAAACCAAACACCTTCCCACCTGTGGGGATTCCTGCTCATGCCTGATACCATCAGGTGTCTGAACATCTGACATTTTTTTAGACCAATGCCAACTCCCTCCTCTAAGCTGCATTGCTTCATTTTGGGGCTACTTGCAGCAGCTTCCAACCAGCTCCATTAGCCAGCCACTGGGACAAACCCAATACTTGGGGCTACATCGTATTTCTTGTCATATCAGCTTTCAGACGGACTAGATAGCTTCAAGTTTGCCCCAAGGACAGGGAAAGGGAGCTGCATAGTAGCTGAAACTTGTAGCCCCAAAAGAAACAGTCCTAAGCTGTCTTCCCTTGCGTTTTTTTGTAACCAGGCGGATGGTGTCGTAGTGTTTATACTACACATGTTTACTCCGTCAACAGATAGTGAGCAGGGTACTACTTCTTGCCAAATTAGTCAGCGCTTAAAGCGCACAAACGTCAAATTGGTCAGCGCTTTTTAGTGCAAAAGGCGCAAAAACTGCGCGCTGCGCCCACAGGGTGTAAAAAAAACTGCGCGAAACGCGCGAAGGGCTCAAAAAGGCAGCGCGGCACCGCACAGCTGCGAGCGCTTAGTAGAACCCTGATAGTGAGCAGCCTGAAGGCTGATGTATACACCGTACTATCAAACGCCTAGGACTTGTTTGGGCCATGGGTAGCAGCTTCTAGGCAGCTCTTTTCCCCTGTCCTTGGGACAAACCTAAAGCTAGCTAGTGCGTCTGAAAGTTGACATTACAGGCATTTCAAAGCAACTGAAAGCTTTGTGCTAGACCCAGTGTCTGGCTGTTGAAGCTGGCTGGAAGCTGCCACGCGTAGCCCGAAAATGAATCAGTGATCTAGTTAGCTGCCCAGCACCTGGTGAACAGCCCTTAAACTTGACATAGGTCTCATGGCTCCAGCCTTGAGGCTGCTCGCCTTCTTTGGTAGTAATGACAACCCATCAGCACCCATCACCATCTAGTTGGCTGCCCAGCACTTGGGGCCCAGCCCCTGGCACGACAACCCATCAGCACCCGTGACCATCTAGTTGGCGGCCCAGCACTTGGAGCACAGCCCCTGACACGTACCCTCACAATCCACACTGAGGCCCATGGTTTGGGGTTTGCGAATGAGTGCCTTGGTCAGGATAGCACCCTTCATAAACCACTCCTTCTCCAGCCTCTGCATGTTTGGTTTGAGCAAGTCTTCCAAACTGAGGCCCAGAGTCTCTGGGAATTTTTTGAGAACACTAATGAGGTCTGCCCCTTGAATGCCCAAGTCGTCTTGGAGATATGCCAGCTTGGCAGTGACGTGCTCCAGTGTTGGAGGCTCATTCACCTGAAAGCGAGCAACATAAGCACGAGGATGAGCGAGGGAAGGATGAGGGATGTGGCGTGCAGCGTGAAGTCCCCTCGTCCTTGGTTTCCCTGGACAGTGTTCTCGCACAGCATTTTGGGGTCATTTTTTGCCATTAGCCATGGATGGCCAAGAGTTAAAAAAGCCTGACAGTCAGACTGAAACACAACTAACCAGCACCAGCACATCCAAAGATGCACGAGTCATAGGAAAGCAAATAAATCCGCACACAGTTGCACACCCCACCTTGTCTGATCTCCAGTACCCATGTGCCCCTGCGCTGTGGAGTAACTCTCACACACAAGCAGGCAAACAGATGTCACCATGTGCGTACACAACAGGAGGCTAGAGAAGTACATAAACAAGCACATGCATGTACTCCCTACCTTCTCTGATCTCCAGTACCCTTGCCCCAGCCACCCAAAGCCTTTTGCCAAAATCCGTTCTGCCTCTTCATGAGGAAGGTCCAGTCCCTCCAGGGCCACGAGGCACTTCTCCCACTCTTCCAATTCCTCAGCGCTCAGAGCAGGGCGGACGTCCTCGACCGTAGGAAGACCCGAAGACGATGCGCTCCTCGCCACGATTCTATGGCGGGTCGAGCTTACTGAGCCAAGAGCACTTACAACTGGACCTCGAGGGACAGAGGTCACACGTGATGTGGCGTAAACTGAATCGTCCGCTCTAGATGGGGGGGTGCGCGCGTTGCATCGAGTTGAAACACGGCTTGTAGCCGATGAATGCATGGTAGGTCTAGTCGCATGGGCAGCAACGCTACCGGAGTTGCCCCTAACCATGCATGATGTGACAGGAGGTGCCCGAATCATCATCTCGATTGGGTTTATAAATATACTTTACGACGTATTCAATCGGGCGTGTTGGTGAAACTAATTGATATTTGGACCGAGTGGGAGGGGCCACTCTGTTGTCCGAGGTCTGGTTATCGTGTGGCCGCGTGTGGCTCGGAATTAGGTGCAGGGTGTACCGGGGTGTACCGCCGAGTATCTGAACAGCGCGAGTGACAGATCGAGCGACAGACGAGTACGTCAATAGATCACATATGCTGATATGCACAACACCAAGCTACAGGGAATCCTGGTTCTTATCTTCTTAAGTTCGGTCTCCAACATCAGACCCTTCTGCATTATAGGCTACCCCTCCCCTGGAATGTGACACGCAAACATTGCCACAAAATACATCTACGTACGTACAGAGGAAATACATCCAGTCTCTAGGTGGGCTATGAGCCCCCCCCCCCCCCCCCCCCTATCACTCCTTCTTCTTCTTGGTGTTTCTCGGGATGGTTGTAACTCCCAACTTGGAAGGCCGTGTCATGGAAAATAAAACACTGGGACACTAGCCCACTAAGCTGAGGCAATTCATTCACTCCTCATCCATGCATGAATCAATGGATCCATCCAAATACGGTAGTGATTCGGCTAAGTTTTTTGGCCTAAACTTACAACTTTAACTATCGACAATTCGACAGGGCTCGATTCCCGCAGTATGGGTGTTAGGGAGATAATAACATTACACATCGTTCTGCACGATATTGCTTGCATTCTGGCTCAAACTATAAACTCATTGCATGTTACGGACCCAATTAGGGTTTAAAAGGTAATGATAACGCCTGGTGGGTAGTGGTGTTAAAGGAACCCGTCGTACGCGGGTAGAGCGCGGTCTTCTACCTCAACTGGACAAGCTACCATCGCGGTTGACAACGACCTGCAACGCCAAGAGCGACCGAAGGGGAAGTCGAACCCCCGACCAGGGTACTTCAAATGGCCAAATTGGCCAGCGCTTTAGCGCACTTGAAAACAAAAAAACTGCGCTTTGTAGTGCAAAAAGCGCAAAAATTGCTTGCTGCGTCCACAGGGGGGTGCAAAAAACTGCGCTTAAAGCGCAGAGGGGGTCAAAAAGTCAGCGCTCAAAAGCGCAAAAGCGCACGCTTTGAATTACCCTGCCCCCGACTCTTCATCCTTCAGCGATCTTGCCTACCACTAGACCATTGTGTATCACTGAAAGGGGCAATTAGGGTTTAAGGTTTTAGCCATTTGGGTTTTAATCCACCTTAGTTAGGGGACTTTACCTATATATGATAGGGACTCGCCTTCCAAGATGACAATGGCATAGCAGCTTAGACTGTTACATGGGAGAGCTAAGGCTAATAGCATACTACCAGTATATGAGTATAATAGTCGAGAGAGAGGAAGCGTGAGGCATACCCACTTACCGTACTGCAATACTGCAGTTCACAGTGGTGCAGGGCTGTGCTGCACCACGGGGTCTATTGAAATTGAAATTGTTACATCCGTGTAATACAGTTACGGTACTCACAGGACGTGAAGTTAAGGACACCATAGCGTAAGCCGGAGCTCGCTATGATCACCGTAGGACCACCTGAGTAAAAAAGAATCGACCACGGAGTCTATAACACAATGCCAGAATAAAAAAATGCCAGAGGCGCTGACCTACCAATACCTGAATATCAGAAGGGCTGGCCCGTTAATGGGCTCGATCTTAGTGAGCAAGGGCCGGCCTTATAAATGGCAAGGGGCACTAGGCAGCTCCCTAACCTGAAGATGTGCCCCCTCAGTCCCACACCCCTGGGCAGCCATGGCAATGCTCCGCCCCCACCCTATCCTACTAATATATAGAGGGGTTTGATAAGTTACAGCTATTCAACTAAGGTTTCCAGATAAAAAAGATACGGTAACTAGATGTAAAACTAATAAAGACTAAGAAAATAGACAAAAATAAAAAATAGAAAACGCTGAATTCGAGGGATCGAGCATCGCCATATCCTACTAGTATGTAACCCTTAAACAGCAATGGCTGTGCCCCCGCAACCCCTACACAGCTATGATTGGACGTTGGGGGCCTCACACGTTCGTCAGAGCTAGGCGAACTCCCTCCAGTTCGCCAAGGTTTGGAGAAAACCGCCGGGCAGCTTCTCAGACCAATAACGCAGCAGTAGTCGTTACGTCTGCGTGAATGGGTGTTTTCGCCTAATGTTGAAAAAGCGGCAAACTTCGCCTAAGCTAGGCGAAGCCCAGGTGCGAAGCCCCCTCCTTAGTCAGAGCTAGGCGAACTCCCTTCCGTTCGCCAAGGTTTGAAAAAAAAAGCCGGCCTCAAATCCTCATCTCGGGCCAATAGAGCCGCAATAGTCGTAGCGTCTGCGCGAATAGGTGTTTTTCGCCTAAGGTTGGAGAAGTTGTGCTTCGCCTAAGCTAGGCGAAGCTCGTGTGCGCTGGCTGTTCGCCTATGCTTGGCAAACAGGAGTACCCGCAGGAGCTGCGCGGAAAGTACATTCTTCTTCTACTATACGACATCGCACGGTACACAATCAGAGGTCCAAGTGAAGGACACGGGAAGGTGATTTTTATGGGATACTAGGGCAGTGTGCCCGTCGTACCGACGGCAGGCCCCTTCCCTCCCTCCCCCCCCCCCCCCCAATGGAATGACTTTTTGAGGGTCACCCACCCAATCATTTTCCATCCCCATTCACATTAAGTGGCTTGTCATCGTGCACTGTTGCCATGATCATCCCCATCACACGGACACTTGATTCCCAGATGGCCACAACACGCATGTACATGCAACATCATTACCAACCACAGTAAGTATGGCACTAGCGGCACGACGGCATCTTTCCCGAGTATATAGAAAATTCCGAAAAATGCAAAAGAAGGGTAGGTAAATTCCGCGACTGTCTAGCGATGGCCCGGGCTATTTGTTTTTGTGGGCGTTCTGTCGTCTTTCTCTCAAATGATCATGCAGTACCAACAATTCGCCTAAGATTCGGGGGACAGTGGGCAATGTGGGACAGGGAAAATCTGGAGCGAATCAGCGTTACAGAGCTAGTGCGCATCAAACAGCGGTACAAAAGCTAGTTAACTTCTAGGCATTCCTCTCTGCCGCGCTCTGGAACATAGCATTCTCATCTAATCTTCCGCCAAGCGTGAGGTCGCACATGGGGGTCGACACACCAAAGCTGACCTCCTCCTCCTCTTCTGGTTGGGATGCGAACAAGTCCTGTGGCTTGGGCTTTTTGGCTGACGCATTCTTCGCGTCGTTCCTCCTCTGCGAACATGGCAAGCAATTACGATGAGCAAAGCAATGTTAGGCAAACTGTAACAAGCTAGAAAGAGGTATCGATATGCTAGTTACCTTGTTCGCAGCTTTAATCGCTGCTATATCTGACTCGCTGAGATCCTTCGCATTCGCAGCCTCCTCTGCGAGCTCCTGCTCGATTAGCTCCCGGTGTCTCAGCACCTGTGCATTGCTCGCAGCCTCCAAATCACGTCTGTACATGATGTCGATGAGTTGTTTGTTCATCTCGCGCTGTTGCGCAGTGACAATGAATGGGTGTTCCGAGACTAGCGTGATATAGTTGGTTGTCATGTCACTGCAGCAATACTTAGCAGCAGTGACGATGCATGATGGCCTTCCGCATGTGGCATCCTTTCTTCCTACTTCAATTTGTTTCTGGCAAAGTCTCTCTGTAGAGGGATCGTATGCGATGCATTTGTGGGTCCTTGGTGCCATTTGAGAATGTCGCAGTTGCTAGAAAGAAATGAATGGACTCCGGACTCTGTGTGGGACCTTATCCACATTCGATTGAAAAAGAATGACACAGAATGATATTTCACGACAAAATACGACAAAATACGACAAAATACGACAAAATACGATTCATTACACTTTGTTACACCTTTCTACTCTCCGCGCACTTACATCATGACTTTGCCTATTCCCTGTGCTACTCTCCCTATCCCGCTAGCTTTAGGCAGGATTTTCTCTGCTTCCGGTGAGAAGCCATGTAACGCACTTCCTACTGATCGTATCCCATCCGCCACGGCACTTTGCCCGAGAATGTCCGCTATCCCCGCTGCGGCGTTAGAGACCGGTATAGAGAACTGTCCCACCTTCCGAGCTACACCTCCACCGAAATCTGCTACCTTCCTAACCACATTCCCGAAAGTGCCTACAGCCTTACCAACGCCAGATTTGAGAGTATTAAAGAATCCCATTAATATACTCTTTGATATTATTTGATGGAAATTAAAAGCAATTTCTGGTCTATGGATTTCAAAATTGATAAAATAGAATTCATAGGATCATTATCAGATTCATAATCTATTCTGAGAGTGATGCTCCAGTCGTAGGGAAAAGGCCCTATAGAGTCTTTATGTTCATCTTTAATGCTCAAACTCAATTCTGACACATGTGAGGCGCTTGTATAGAAAGAAAAGTCGTCTGCTGTATTCTGATAAATGATATTGGCAAAACTTTCAACATTAACTGGTAGGCGGATCAATACATCACTCTCTTGCATATTGTTTTGACGAAAATTGTTGACAGCACTGTTAGTTACCTTGGGTAAATTGTGATGGATTGTCAGGAAACTTTCAAGATTTAAACGCAATGGAAAGGAGCTAATAATGGGAGCACCACCAGGTGTTTCGTGAGGCAGAAACCCAAACAAATAACTACTTTTATCTTTGAATTCGAACTGAATACCCTGGCCCAGGAGGGTTGAATATACAAAGCCCGTTTGTTTCATTATGGGTTAGTGTCCATCCCGTAAGCAACACACCCAATTCTGTCAGCCAAGAATCAAGGGTATAGTTCCCAATTGGAATTCTGATTGATGTCTTGGTACCATTGTTGTTAACAATAAAGTCATTGTTACTTGCTCTAATCGAATAAAAACACCTGTTGATGATGACATCTGCAACTGTGACTTTCGTCCTCCCTCCATAGGGATTTTGCAGGACTCCTGCAGGCAATGATGTTGTGAAATTGTCAGGCGTTCCACTTGTTCGAAACGTGCTTGATATGTACAACAATTGTGTTTTCAAGACAGGTGGAGACATTTTATAATATGGGATATATTATACTGTAACATTTTGTATTGTAACCAAGCCATCTAAAACCTCAGTACCAGAAACAGGTTTAATTTTATTCAGCAAGTCTTTCCTGATAGCTTTCTTGTCCCTATACAACAATGGTTTATTGATATGTACAGAAATAGCTACATCTACCAAGTATTCAGGTAGACCAGGAGACATGTCTAAAATTGCAGCTCTGAAGTTTTTGTATTCATTCGTTTGCTTGTATTCTTGTGTCAAAGAGGCCATTCTTTAACAATCAGTTAGAAAAATAAAATGTCTTATTGCAGGTTCAGAACAATATCAAAGTTTTTCTTGAACCTATTTTAGTTTGTCTCCTGTGAAATCTATAACAAGAGAGTCATGCTCATCCTGTGTTGCATGTATATACAGCCTCTCAAACTTCTTCAAGGTGAGAGTAGAGCTGACTTCATCATGAAGATCTACCAATATTTTGGTTGATGCAAACTTGAATAAAACGAACAATGAAGTATTGGTTCTGATGCTCTTGGGTATAGCTTTCAAATTCTGTGAGCAAATCATGATGTTTATACCCAAATGCCTGTTCTTCAAAACCAAGTTTGTCAATACTGATTTACCCACACTTTTGAATGCACTACTACCCACCAGATCATCCAATACAAAATAATTTATTGCACCGTTTGGGTATCTACAAGTAGGCTTTTGGTATGCAGTTCTCTCGAGAAAATCTATCTCATCAAATGTCAATGCATCTATTTTTCCATTGAAAAACTTTGACCAAACTTGCAAATCTTTCTTGTATTCTGCAGTGTTTTGTTTTTCTTGTTTGATGTCTTCTATAACTTCTAAAAGCTTGGAGTCACTGTAATCATTTACAATATCAGAAGGATCAATCTTCAGACAATTGAATACTGGATTTGCATCATGCGTGGGGCTAAAAACAATAACTCTCATAGCTTGGTTTTTATCAAAACCCGCAAGCTCATATTGTTTCAATAATTGGCAAACAGAATATGTTTTACCAGTCCCTCGGCTCCCAATGAAAAGGGCTACAAAATAGTTGCGTGGCAGGGACGTGTTTAAACATTGTGGGTAAGTGTTTGGCTTATAAACGAGTTTTTTATGAATAAAATTACTGACTGCGTTTTCTGTGATATTCATCTATTTTTACAGGACATAATATTTTACTAAAAAGGGCATTGTGACCCAGGGAAGAGTGATTGATAAGCCAGTCGTTTCCCATCATTCATTATTTTCTGTCTAAACAGTTCAACAGTTTCCTCCTGGCTTATTTTTGGAACTTTTGTAACGTTCAAGCGTTTTTTAATTTGTCTTGACATCTGTTTCACTTCAACTTCTTCTGATTCTGGCTGGGAATCATCTGTTATCACCTGTTCGTCTTCGTCAGAGTCATCATCACTAACAACAATAGTTGTCTTCAGTTTCTTATTGACTGCCTTCTTACGAAGTTTCATCTCAGTAGCCTTTTCTTGTTGCTTTACTTGTTTCTCCTGTTTCTGGAGCTGTTTCTCTTGTCTACTGATTTCTCCTAATTCTTTTCTCTTGGCCCAAGCTTTTTCCCGTGCTCTTGCTAGTACCTCTTTCTGCTTCTGAGACATGACCCTCTTTGCTTTGGGTTGAATCACTTCCACATCCTCCAAATTGTTACTGAGTTGTTCAATATCCTCCATATATAATTTCAAGTTAGAAAATAATAGAAAAAATTACTGGAATTTACAAATGGTCACTGGAATTTTGGAACCACAGGAGATGTCCTCAGGATGTGTATGGCTTTGGGCTTGTTGGGTAAAGGACGACCCCACAGCAACTCAGTCTCATGTAACGGTTGTCGGATCATTCTCCTACCTACATAGTTTGTAGCTGGTTGGGCATATTTAATGGCTCTATTAGGCCATGTTTCTAGACAGAGAGGTAGCAAATATTTATCCATTTTATATATTACCTTGTGAAAAAGTATTTCGAGCCGTTTTCACCAGTATCTATCTCCAAAAGAGAGTTGTACTTGACGAATAAAAGTGAATAGTTCCTCGTGTTGATATTACCAGTGCTGTGAAATGTGATGTTATAGGGTATGTCTTCATCCATTACATCTATTGGTAGACCCAGGGCCCACTGACGAGTTGCTAGAGTACTTGCACTTCGTATTAATAGGGTACCATCCTTTGTCAATGTAGTCATGTGTTCCATTGATCTGTTGTCATTGTCAAAAATCATGTCCAAGTATTCATTTGCCCTGAAATAGTTTATTGGGTGGTCTGCAACAGGTATATTGTTGACACTAATACCAACATAAACTGGAGCATCATTTGTTATAATACTTGGAATGCCTTGTGAAAAATAGTAGCTTGTCCCGTTATAGTCTTGGGTTGAAGTCTTGGAGTGAAAATCTTCTGTCATGAACGTTGCAATAGCATACTCAATATCCCTGGAAGCAATGTATATATTAGTTTGTTGGTTTTCGTTTTCATTGAGTTGAAACATGGATGAGAAGTTGTCAAATTCAACACGTTCTGTGACATTGTCTTGAATTTCACTTCGAACAATAAGGTGTAGATCGGAAATCTCATAGCTTGTTGAATCATTGTCTCTCAACAATACTGCAGCATCTGCCCAAACAATACAGATTCGAACCCTGCCTTTGATTACACAGTCCTTGGTACCTAAGATACCATGGAAACGGTCAATAACATATGGCTCATCATCTGACATGGAAATTAAATCCACAGCCTGAGCATTACCCAACATATTGGAGGAAGTCGCAGGGGTGTTATGAACAGCCATTAGTCTTGTGAGGTGATGATAATTGTTGATGGACTGGACCTCAACGTCATCAAACGAAACTGATAATGAACTGATTAAGCAATCTATTCCCCTGGGTGCAACACCATCCGAATTAAAAGTGAACAAAAGCTTGACACTGGATAAATCCCAAATGCCATCAGTCATTTCAAACACGGTCTGTGTTTGGGGGAAACCTGTTTTTGTTCCTATTGGCTCAATTCTATGGATTTTAGTAATGTTTTGAGGAAGTGCATTCATTTATATTATTGTTACATTTATAATTATTTGTATTTATAGAACTAATTCGAGCATCCTCCCCGCTCCCACACGGATCATGCTACTACACTCAATAAACACCATTGCAGTCAAGTTGGCTGAGCCTGCTGCTCCACTAACGGCTTGAGACTCGAATGCTCCAATCGAACTGTTCCCTCTTGTGTCAATGCCCGACATGAACTCATCATCATTGTGGCAGAACTTGCATGAGAGAACAAAGAATTTATCACGCCAGCTTGCAAATGAATCACAAAGGGGACTTGACCCTCCTAGGGTGTCCTGCAATTGGTTGTAAGAACTTTGTGTTAACGAAAAACACTGTCCAACATTGGCCCTAAAATCTGGATAATAAGTCCCATTGATAGTGAACTGAGCACTTTCCATCCCAGTCGCTTTCCTGACGAACGTGTTACAGTTTTTGGTCACTGCATCCAATGCTCCAGTAGGTGATTGATCTACAAACATTCCCCAAGCTCGATTAACCGACTGGGACGACACACTGAATTTGGTGGACTGGCTATAACTTGATGCAGCTGATGAAAATGAAAAATAGTTCTTGAACATGATTTCATACACACCTCCATTTTGCAGAAAGGCATTGTGTGCGGCATCAAAGAGCCCATCATCTATTGAGATAGTATCAACACTGAATGAAATGTCTGATAGAATAAATTGTCCTCCCCCAATTAGACAATTGGATCCATCTAGCTGTATCCTAAGGCGAACCTGCCCTAGGAGTTTGGTATCCAATATGCTGGGCTGAAAGCTATTGAGAGTCAGCCAATTACAAATGCAATAATCTTTTGGAATACCGATGGGAATAGCTGAACCATCACCTCCCGATTGGACAATCTTACGTCTGTTGTGGCAATCTGCACCAAAGGATGTATCAGCAATAATATTAAAAAGCTGATTATAATTGGAGAACCCTCCTATCACTTGCCCATTCACTTCCAAGTCGCACCTTTGTATGATTGATTCAATGTTCCTTGGCATGCCCCCAGTATCTGTGATTGCTTTGAAACTCATTATCAGGCTATCAGTATCTATCAAAGTGTTGGAAGGCATGTCGACTGTAATCACACCATTGTTGGTAGCAGAAGTACTATTAAGGGTGGACAGCCGTTTAGTTGCTCGACTATAGTTAGAGATCCGTTTTGTAATGTACTGGAGGTTTTTTGGGTATGCAGACATGTAGCTTATATACTCTATATTTTGATAATAATCAAAGTTTATTTTTCAGATAATTATAGATATCTATATAATGATTTTTGGTTCTCCGTTTGTCAAGTAGTCTTTGTAATCCAGGCTCATTAGAACGTTCTTGGTATTCGGTTGCAATTGCAAGCACCTCCCTCTTAGATTGGCCACTTGAATCTGGTGATGCGTGCCTGAAGTCAAATCTATCTAGTGACCGCCTCAAATCATACCGTTTTTTAGGTGCTGCATAATTGGCATTAGACGGAGATGGTCGAGAGGAAGGTGGTCTAGGTAAGTGGTCTATATACGTCCCAGTTCCTTGAAACACATTTTGTGGTGCAGTGTTTTGTTGAGTCATGGCAGCCCTCGCAGATCTAGCAAGCTGTTCTACAGCAGATACCCCATTTACAGCCTGAGCTATCATATTTTGATGGGGTTGTTTTGGGATCTCTATTACATATGCATAAGGGTTGAATCCCATCATTCGAGGGAGTGTCCTATCAGCAGGTAATTTAACATTAATTGTTGTTGCTCGTTGGTTTGTAGTATCCCCTCTTTGTTTGATTGTATTTGTTTTTGTTTTTGTTTTTGTTTTCCCCACATTTTTTCTGGACCTCATGGTTTAAATTATGTTATAAATTAATGTACAACACCTCTCAGTATATATTTGCTCAGCCCAGAGACACCAAAAAGATCACCGACAGTTTTTCAGGAGACTATAACGCACTTATAAACAAGCCCCCCTTATTTTCAGGGTCTTACAATGATCTTACAGACCAATTGAATGTACAAAACGCTTTTGTTGCTATTGGTCCCGGAGTGAAGGTGAGTCGTCTTGAACTACCAACGCAGACTGGAGCCAATGGGCCTGGTTTGATTCACTTTGCAGACACAGGGTCGGAGATTAATGGGAGCATATCTTTCTTGAGCGATGGGGGTAGTGAATCATTCAATTTCCTCTTCGAATTCATGACCAAAGCTAGGATTGACCAGACGGGATCATACATTAACCTTTCTGACAAGTCATATAAAAATCATATTGAATACCTCAACCCTGAGGAGTCATTGAAGGCGATCAAATCTTTGCAGCCGGCAAAATACACGTTCAAGGGAGATGCTAAAAATGCAGTGGAAATTGGGCTGTATGCCCAAGAAGTGATAGGCGTTTGTCCAGAAGCTGTGAGATTCCTAGACTCAGAAAAAGAGAGATTGGGTCTCAATTACAACTCCCTTGTACCACATCTAATTGGTGCAATAAGGGCTTTATCAGTCGAGGTTGATTACCTAAAGAAACAATTGAAGAATGAACGGTATAAGAATGACCCAGAATACCGTGCACAACGAAATGAACGTTCGCGGATCTATAATGCAAAATCGAAGGAACGGAAGGCTATGTTGAAGGCAGAGTCTGTGTAAGTGAATTAAAAATAAAATTGAATCGTACTTAAGAATCTTGAGCATATTATATACTACAAGTAAATAATAAGATGAGCGAATCTTGCATCAAAGTTCACACTTATTCTAGTGAAATCCACAAGACGAAAATGAAAGAAGACCCTGAATATCGTGCTTATGTAAATAATCTCGCCAGACTTGCAACTGTAAAACGGTATCAAACAGATGAGGC
Organism: Chlamydomonas sp. ICE-L; assembly: GCA_013435795.1. Taxonomy (NCBI): domain Eukaryota; kingdom Viridiplantae; phylum Chlorophyta; class Chlorophyceae; order Chlamydomonadales; family Chlamydomonadaceae; genus Chlamydomonas; species Chlamydomonas sp. ICE-L. The sequence goes on along the minus strand of JACBWV010000610.1, from coordinate 5,651,107 downwards.
ATATCGTGAGAGGCAACAAGCATATACCAGGAACAGGTACCAAAATGATCCTGAATTTCGCGAAAAACGAAATGAACGCGCAAGACTATATCATGCAAAAAAAAGAGAAGAAAAAAAGGCTTTATTATTGGCAGAAACTGTCGGAGTAAAGTGTTTCATTTAAAAAATTGAAATGCACATTTTTTTTTTGAGTATTTTAAGTAAGATGCTTAAGAGATTGTTCACATATTAATATATTACAGAATTATAATGGCATCAAATACAACTTTGGCAAAATGGTACAAAAAGCATTTGGTAGCATCAGGAGAAGCTCCACGCAGGATTACCAAAAAGTATGTGATCGAACAGGGTCACGAATCAGTAGAAGAGTTCTATAATGCTGTGGAATGGTACAAGAACTACATGAAAGAAGAGGCAAAAAGGGTTAAGAGGCAAAAGAAGGTACAATATGATAGGGAACGCTACCAAAAAAACGCTCCCAAAAGGTTAGTCGAATTCGAGCTTTTCAATCAGGCCAGCAACACTTTGTATGTGTATAAATGTATTTCTATCACAAACGCTTTTCGTCCTTTAAAGAATTTCGGCCCAGACACATTGTTGGTTTTGGCCGAAATTAACCAAGACAAATATACCAAAAAAACTGAAGAGGGAGAGTATGTGTCTAATACTTTAGCTGGGAAAAACATTTTTTTCACAGGATATGCAGAACTACTGAACAGACTTGACATTGACGACCCAAGTATGGGAGCTTTGTTAACAAGACTCATATCACAATCCCTGGCAATAAAAATTACCTCCAACGAACCTGTGAATAATACAGTTGATAGGCCGTTCTTGTACAGGACTATCAGGGATAACATACATACTGTTTATACAGAATGTAAGTTCATACGTTTTGAGTGGGACAATAAAGGAGATAGCTTACAAACAAGTATAAAAAGGACCAGGAATCGGAATTTACCCAACGGAGCATGTGCAATTGAAGCAATTCTGAATGGATTTCAGCCAGCATTCGACTCCTACAACAAGAAATTGAAGTATCATAAACATACACTCACATTTGAATCAATTTATTGGGATATATTCGAAAAAGAATATCACGGAGTGTCTGACATTGACATGACAGTCGAGGATTATTTGAAGTGGTTCAAGAAGAATGGTTTTGGAGCAGAAATATACGACAACGAAAACAGGGTAGTATGTAAATATGAGCCACCACTTGAGGAGCAAACAAAAACATACAGTATCCAGAAACTACGTGTCATATATTGGCACGAACATGTGCAGAACATAGACGAAGTGATGTCTTTTGCCAAGACAACTAAGAAGGACATGTACTCTCGTCCGTCATCCAACTTTGTAGTGCCAAAAGTCAAAAAGGTTACAACAGACATGTATCACTTGGCAAACAAATACGAAGACATATTCCCAATTATTAAAGCTGGAATAGAAGCATCAAAAAAGGACATCAGAATCATCTACAACGGAGATATGAAAGAAGTTCTGTTAAACTTAGTTCAAAAAGAAGGATGCGACCCCAAGCCGATCATGCAAACTGGACATATTATTTCACGGTTAGAATTGAACCACATCGTGACAAAGGACGACAAACCTATAGCCATCTCAGTTGAGAATGCATCTCAAGTGCAAGGGTTTTCAAAATGTCCAATTCTAGACGTAGACACGTTTGTAGACTACAAGAACCTGGACTCAGAAGTGAAGGGATCGTTTCTAAGTAATAAATTTAAATCCGAGATGAGCATTGAAGGCAGTGAGGTTTTCAAAACATGTTTAGATCGAGTACCAATGGGCAGGCTTGTTGACAAAGATCTGTCTACCATAGATCTTGACGAGATTACAGCGTTTGATATCAATAAGCATTACTTTACTTGCATATGGATGTTGGTTGATGGACCAGGGTTCCCAGTTACAAATTCATGGGATATATTCTACACATACATAGATGATAAACCACTAAATGAAGCAAAATTCACGACTAAGAAACGAAAGGTTGTGGAATATGATGACCCGTTTCAAAACAACTTCACGCAAACAACACTTGATTCTCAGGGCGGAATAGTTAAAAGGAAACCGTTCAACAAAGGATACCTGTATCTCGTCAGAATAGATGAGGAACACCCCATTTACAACCAGGATAAAATGCTCATTTATGGGTACGAAGTTGTGCAATTGAAATTCAAATACACAATATTGGCATATCTGCGAGTTGAGTGGAAGAAGTGTAGGTATCTAGAAACTATATTAAAACAGTGTTTGGGGGAGGGGAAGTACAAACACATCCCAAAAGATTTGTTAAAGGGAATCCCTAACGAACTATCAGGCCTTTTTGGAAAAAAACACAACACCAGCAGGCATTCAAAAATCTTCAAGAACAGATCTGATGCTGTAGAATATGCAAACAAACACAAAGGAAATGTTATACCTATGGCAGACGACGTGTTTATTGTAACCATCACACAGAAAACAGAGCTCATAAACGGATTTCTACCAATGAGGTATGCCCTCACGAATCTAGCAAGATTCCAGATCAATGACGCATATGAAAAGCTGAGCGTCGACAATCAAGTGCTTGCTGTAAAAACCGACTGCCTATATGCCATAATAAAAGACGGAATGTGTATCAAACAGCGAATTGGCATATATTTCGGTCAATACAAGATATTGAAAGGATCTCTGCCTCCCAATAACGAGATTGTACAATACAAAACAAAACAAATCATAACATACCCAGAGCAAGATATTCGTATTGTTGACAAGGTTTTACCAAAAACAATCATTGATGGGTTTGCCGGTTGTGGAAAGAGCTATGCTGCTCAAGACTATGTCTATAAACCTTTGGGGAAAAATAAGAAACAACGTTTTGAGGATAAGGAAATATTGGTGGTATGCCCATATAACTCCCAGGTTAACAATGTGCTAAAGAAAAGCAGGGAAGACGGACATGATATCCAAGCATGCACATTTCACAATCTTATTGGCCTCAATTTCGAAGGAGAGTATGGGAAGAACAACGCATTTTCACTAGATGACATTAAAGCCATCATATTCGAGGAAGTAATGTTGATGACCAGGAGACATATGAATGAAATGAACAAGTTCATGCACAAACACCCACATATATGTTTCATAGCCAATGGGGATTCACACCAACTGGAATCGATTGATGATGATGCTACAATTGAGATGAAATGTGACTATGTGCAAAAAATATTCGATAATAAATATACATTAACATTCAACCATAGACTGAAAACACAACAAGACAGAGATGATATGCTCCTCATCCAAGACGACCTATTTGACGAAACCAAAGATTTACAAAAAACCATCAGAAAATGGTTCAAGGATAGAATACTTTCCTCGTTAGAAGATGTTAGTAAGCTAAAAATCAATAGAGCAATCAGCTATCTTGTGTACAGCTCAAAGGTTTTGAACACTTTTATAGACGAGCGCCTGGACAAAAGTAAAAAGCGGAAGGCAGCACAATGCTATACGCTGGCAGATGGCAAAACATATCACTTCGGCCAAGAGCTAGTTTGCAAAACCAATATCACGAGGAGTTATAAATACAAGGACGATGGGGAAGAGAAAACAGCAACAACCAAGTTGCGTCCGAATCAGAGGTACACAATAATCGGGCAGACCAAAAAGGAATTCAAACTACAGGACATCTCGTCTGAACACATCAAAATAGATATAACGCACGACATGATCTGCAAATGGTTCGAGCTAAGTCACTGTAATACGTGTCACAGCGAACAAGGGTCTTGCATTGCAGAGAAGTTTGTCATAACAGATATGCTAACAATCACGGACAGGAGATGGGTATACTCAGCTGTTTCCAGGTGCAGCAAGCTATCTGACGTATATTTTCTGCAGATGGACTTGACAGACCTGAGGTTAGACGAGTTCTTCAAAGACAAAATACAGGGATACAAAAAACAAGACAGGTCAAAGAAACGTGATTATGACTACATGTTAGAGGAGTATGTAGACGTGGAATGGTGCAAGGAGCAATACATCAAAAACAATGTATGTATTGGATGTCAAGGACACATGAATGTGGAGAAGAGTAGCAAAATTCAATGTACTGTTGACAGAATAGATAATGCATTTGCACACTTCAAGTGGAATTGCAGATTAATGTGCAATAAGTGCAATACCGCGAAAAAATAAGTTTAACGACCTAATATATATAGGATGACGGATCTTGAATATATTTTAAAAAATAATCCGAATCTAAAATTGCTGTCCAAGGCAAAGCTATTTACAAGGCTAAAAGATGACGGGATTACCAAACGAGATATTGAAGATTACTTCAATCCACGAGAACTCACACAAATATATCAAAAACCACAAAATACCAAATTCAAATTCAAAATAACCGCCCCTCCAAGATCTTTCCAAATCGATGTAGCAATTATGCCATTGTCGAGCAAGAGGATAAATAATAACATAAACCAAATTCTTATGTGCATAGACATCATTTCTAGAAAGGCTTATTGTTACCCACTGAAAAGCGGCAAGATGAATGATGTCTTAGACGCCTATCAGAAATTTATAGGCGATGTAGACGAAGATATCAACAGTGTATCAGGAGATAATTTTTTTGCATCTTCAATATTTGAGTCTTTCAATAAAGAACTAAATATAAGGATTTATACAGACGTTGCAAAAGAAGACCACATTACTCCGATGGGGAACAAGCTGGGAATCGTTGACCGCTTTACCAGGACTCTGAAAGGTTTGATAAAGAAACACTCAATGGAGAACAAGACTAAAAAATGGGTAGATGCACTTGGTGATATTGTTGAGCTTTACAACAATACAGCCCATTCTGGGTTGAAAGATGCAACCCCAGAAGAAGTGTATGATGATTATGACTACAGCCAAAAGCTATATGAAGCTCAGTCAAAAAAGAATGAAAAGATGAATGACAAAGTGACCATGAAAGTAGGGGACAGAGTGCGTGTAATGTTACAGAAGAAGACCTTTGAAAAGGAGAAAGCCACGTTTTCCACAGAGATTTACACCATTGAAGAACATATAGGATACAGATTCAAGCTCAAAGGAGTCAAACGTCTATATAGACCAAGCGAAATGAACATTGTTACAAATGTGAAAGACAGATTAGAGCCAGAAAAAGAAGACAATCAAATCAGAAGGATGCAAAGATCAAAGGCATTTAATTCCTATGACGAGATTGTTACTGCTCTTGATAAGAAGGACGAACCAAAAGCAAAAAGAACAGTGCGAAAGCCCAAACGGTTTGCTGAGTAACAGCGGCGTTCCGCTAACCAACAGTCCTCCATTCCTCCTCCTGCGAGTAGCGGGGGCGGAACGGTAACCGGTATATCAGTCGCACCCTGCGCGGAGAGTAGAAAGGTGTAACAAAGTGTAATGAATCGTATTTTGTCGTATTTTGTCGTATTTTGATTGATAGGCTAATCATATTTTTAATCGTATTTTTATTGATAGGCTAATCATATTTTTTCTTATCCATTCGTGTAACCTCCCGTCACGCAGTGATGGTCGCGTCAGCTCCCGAATCTTAGGCGAATCGCGTCAGCTCCCGAATCTTAGGCGAATTGTTGGTACTGCATGATCATTTGAGAGAAAGACGACAGAACGCCCACAAAAACAAATAGCCCGGGCCATCGCTAGAAAGTCGCGGAATTTACCTACCCTTCTTTTGCATTTTTCGGAATTTTCTATATACTCGGGAAAGATGCCGTCGTGCCGCTAGTGCCATACTCACTAACCACCCCATGCATGTGCCCCCCCCCCCCCCCCCCCCCCCCCCCAAGAGCAGCTTGATTCCTGCAAAACGAACACAGCGTTGTAGGAATCAATGCGATGCCTTTCAAATTTGCCCGAAGTGAGAGGGCAAGGGGAAATAGCATCCAGGCAGCATGTTGGGCGCAGCATCTCGCGAGCGTACTCTCTCACCCCACCCACTGATGAACCCAAGAGTCGCTCGGTTCCTTGAGAGCACACACATCGCTGCAGGAATGAATGCGATGCCCATCAGGTATCAGCTATGCCCACACTGGAATTAAAGGGTAGGGTGGAAAAGCACGGAGCAGCTGTTAGTCAGAGCTGCGGGAACAATCTGAAAACAGCGCGAAATTGTTTAGCATTGATGCCGGCAGCGAGTAGACGCAGCTGTCGGTCAGAGGTCTGGGAATAATCCGCATACAGCGCGAAATTTTTAGGCATTGCTACCGGCAGAGGGTAGAAGGGCACGCATTCCCGCCCATTGGCTGCCATAAGCGCGCCCAGTTAGAGCTTTGTTCTTGTTGCGAGTGACAAAACCTGCTTGGGTGAGGAATCGTGTGACAGATAACGATCCGTCACCGACGCTACCACGAGGTGGCGACGACTTCCCCGAGGAAGGTGAACTGACGTGACTCGACGTGCCCTGACGTCGAAGGTTGAACCGATAAACAGGTCCGCGACCTTCGCGCGCCTTACGTCCGCGCCCTTCACGCGACCTTCAGACTTTTCGAGTATTCTGGCAGTCGAATTCGAATACACGGGTTTATCGCTAAACCGCGGGAGGATGTAGGAGATTTAAGCTCGACGCTTAACTCTCTAGGGCCAGAAAATAGAGAGGTTCAAATCCTTTCCCTCCTGATACTTTCTTTCAAGCTAAGACGTCTTTCAGACGTTACATTTGGTTTACGGAGCCTGATCTCTTTTTTTTCACGCTGGCCCACCCCCCCACCTATCCGCAGATCAACGCCCTCTTCACTGGATTTACTTTCCGGACCCTCGCTGGACACTGCACCCACCCAACCGTCCGCCCCGCTTCTTGGAACAGAGGCTCTCCTACCTCGAGGCTACTCCCCGTCGGTAAGAAGTCGTGCTGTCTCTGCCTGCCCTCGAAAAAACCCCAATTGGACGGGCCATGATAATATGCCTTTGATACTTGTTGCGCTACGCTTGTCCCTTGTTCCGTTGCAGCAGCGAATGCTCGTACCTTGTTCCGTTTCCCGTCCCCACTCACGCCCCGAATTACACCTCCCATGCTTTCGCCTCTGGTCACCGGCCACCCTCTGGGTCCCCAGGACGGGCCTGACCCGACAACGGCTCACGACAACATACCCTGAACTTGTAGCCTGCAGGTTGGGTCGAAACGAGCTCTTCGAAATTGCAGAACGCAACGCCCTTGGGCTACTGTCCACCAGAAAATTCACAAGTGAACGCTCCTCCAGCTGAGACGGGGCTCGTGTCCACCAACAAAGTGAACGCAGCTCGAGCTGAGATTGTTCAATTGGGAATCGTTCAACTTTAGGACATCCCCACGAGAAACGAATTCAGGTCCTTCGACAGGACACCTCGTTTGTTTGCCCCATCACTGCTGGCGGCATCCCTGAAATCCTCACGCGGACACCGGGTGTCTCCCGCTGACCTCTTCGAGGTTCAACAAAAAGTCCATGACTTGATCACGATAGGCTTCGTCAGCCGATTTATTGTTTTACCCACGAGTAATAGTATAGAAAGTCCTGCCGTCCGGACTCGCCATCGCCCCATCGGCCTTCATGGTAGACAGCTTCCGATATTTCATTGGCATATTCATCGTCGTTTACTTGGCAGACATACTCCTCTTCAGTAGACGATGCAGAACACGAAGGGACAACCGAATGGTCCTACCCGTAACAGGCAGATTCTTCCAACCCGAAGTGAAGAATCTCGGCCACGTGCTCTCGGGGGATGGCAATCGAGCCAACAAAACGCACGTCAGGGCAGTCACGCCTGCCCGACTCCGACCTGCTCGAAGCATGAACAACCGTTCCACTAAGGATACCCCGCACTCGCACCCCCTCTGACCGCGATTGAAAAATCGACACGACCCGTGGGTTGGTATTTAAATACCAAGCAACGCTGGCAGGCAAGCCCTTGGGTAACGGAACGCCGGACTGCGGGGATCAGGTTTTGCGGCGGCCTGGACCCAAGACTGTCAAAGTGCCTTAAACGCTAGAAACGAAAGCCTTACCAACGCTCCTCTGCTTGCCCACCCCGATTCAACGTAACAATTTCGATCTGTCACGGACGCTTCCATCGAGGGCCGGGGGGCGTTCTCCTTCAGGAGGGTTGGCCGCGTCGGTAAGTTTTGCTGTACTGAACCATTCTTGTTTCAAGAGGAAAACCTCTTGATTCACCCCTCTTAAGTAATTCGGGCGCCAAGAGGCAATTTGCTTGAAAAATGCCCTCTTGAATCCCTCTTATTTAAGAGGTTAATCAAGAGGTGTCTTGTACGTCTATTGATTCAAGATCACTTGTTGAATTCTTGTTTCAGTGTAGAATCAATAGGTTGCCTTGTATTTGTCTTGAATCAAGATTACTTGCTGCTCTTAAATAATTCGAGCGCCAAGAGGCATTTTGCTTGAAAGCAGCTTGCTTGAACCGTTCTTATTTAAGTGGGGAACCAAGAGGGTGACTTTTGTGTCCATTGATTTAGGATGACTTGCTCTAGGGGGGGACGTATAGGGTTTGGAAGGCAGTTTTATTTTTACATTTAACTAACCAGTAGCAAAGTGATGTCGCGGACTCAGCAGCCAAATAAACGCAAACCCATCCAAACCCAACTTCCTAATAACCAAACCCAACTTCAACCTAACCTCCTAAGAAGACAAACTGATGAGCTCTGACTAGCTATCTAGTATGTCTTCTGCCCCTGCCCCCCCCCTGCCACCCCGACTGGCTAGTCTAGCCAAGCTACTATTATATTATGAGTGACCAGCAGCAGTGACCAGCAGCAAGACCAGTGTCCTCATAAGGCTTCTTGATCTTGTTCGTCTACTCATCCCTGCATGCTGATGACTTGCTCCTTCTCCACCATGTCGCAATATGCGGAAGTCACTGCCTGTTGGAACTGCAGCAGCATGAAAGGAAGGAGGTGGAGTTAGAAGATTATTAGTTGCTTGACCAAGCACAAGCCAGTTGGACAATCAACGAATCAGCAATCAAGAAAGCGAGCAAGCATTCACGTGGTAGCAATTACGATGATGAGACAGATAGATGGTGCAGCATATAAGACACATGGTGCAGCATACAAGACAGATTGTACAGCATACAAGACATATGGTGCAACGTGCAAGACAAATGGTGCAGCGTACAAGACACATGGTGCAGCGTACAAGACAGATGGTGTAGCATACATGACACATGGTGCAGCATACAAGACAGATGGTGCAGCATACAAGACAGATGGTGCAGCATACAAGACATACGGTGCAGCGTACAAGACAGATGGTGCAGCATATAAGACACATGGTGCAGCATACAAGACAGATGGTGCAGCATACGAGACACATGGTGCAGCAAGGCAAATCATGCTGCATACAAGCCAAATGGTGCAGCATACACGACATATGGTGCAGCGTACAAGACAGATGGTTCAACCTACAAGACAAATGGTGCAGTGTACATGACATATGGTACAGCATACAAGACAGATGGTTCAGATCTACTCACATGTGTTGGTTATATAACAACATATTGCCACTGTGAAGCCTAGTCAGGGGAAACTGCAGGCAGGCATTTGTCAATCATGGAGGTACATAGGCATGCGTGCAGGTGTGAAGCAGGCAGGCAGCAAGGAGGTGGACCAGGTTGCAGCAACCGACTTTCAAACCTGCGCAACTACCTGCGGCATTCGAATCCTCCCTCTCCATCCGCAACACTCGATTGCAACACGCAATCGGCTTGCCTGAAAGCATGACATTCGCCCAAGTAAAGCTGTGTACTAATCGACGAATTGAATATGGTGCAGCAGGTAGCATGGTTGAAGACAGCGGCTCTATGCAGGATTAAAGCAGTAGTGGTTTGGTTCAGTGATGCGAAGCATTGTTAAGAAGGCGCACGCAATCGTCTGCCATTTCGCAGATCTAGATGGTGTCTTCTTGGACATTTGAACGACGAGGAGGGTTGGGGGTGGGGGGTGGGGGGGGGCGGGGTGGGTGTGTGGGTGTGTGGGTGTGTGGGGGTTTTCCCGCGACAAATTGAATAGCCGATCTAAGTTGACAGCTAGGACGCAGGAGGGTTGGGGGCGGGGGGGGGGGGGGGGGGGGGGGGGGGGGGGGGGGGGCACGGTAATCCTATCATCCTACTGTGTCGGACTCTTCCAAACTCTTTCTCTATTCTTTTCGCTTTCGCCCCCTCTGGAACCCAGTGTCCTGGGGTTGAACAATACCGGGCACCTCCGCACTCTTGTCCATAGCTCATAATAAATATTATTTAACCACATGCACAGTCTGAGGTCAAACCATTGAGGCCTTGGGAAGTCATAACCCAAGATTATGTCCTCCGTCGTGCCTGCCCAGCAGGGGTGGAACCCATGCTAAATAATCCTGTCATTCGACGGTGTCGACTTCTGTCCAAACTCTTGCTCTTCTCTTTCATCTTGGCCATAGCTCATAATAATTATTATTTAACTACATGCACAGTCTGACATCGAACCATTGAGGGGGAATAAAG
>JACBWV010000610.1:5604098-5638413 GCA_013435795.1 Chlamydomonas sp. ICE-L | reverse complement strand
ATGGTGGGGTTAGTAAGTAAGAGACTTATCGCGCAGTGGTGTCAATACGAGCCCCATGGCATTTTTTCCCCTTTACAACCTTTCCCAAAACGCTATGCATTATTCGAACCAGGTGGTCCTTGGTGCCTCCCAGCCCGGCTAAGTAAATTCGTTCATTAGTTTTAATTAATTAGATTCACGTATGGGGTTAGAGAGTTATGCAGCATGGTGTCAATACGAGCCCTATGGCTTTAATTTCGGGTTACTGCTGTGTTGGAGTGTGTGGGTGGTTATGTGTGATAGTTATGCTGAGGTGAGGGGTTCGGAAGGAAGACAGGAAGGGAGTCGCAAGGGGATGTAAGGAGGGGGGTCGGAGGGGGGAGGGGGGGGGGGGGGATGTGTGGCGTTAAAAAAATAGCGTGGAGGGAGGGAGGTGTTTGGGTGTAAGTAAATAAATTGAGGGAGTAGATAAGGATGGGGGGATGATGGCAGGGGGAGAGGAGAGGGCGGTGAAGAGAGAGGGTGGGGAGCGGGAGGGGGGGGGGAGGAGGGAGGAGTACGGGAGTGTGTGTTTGGGGGGGAGGATGGCTGGATAGATGGGAGGGGGATGGAGGGATGGGATGAAGGTTGTGTAGGCTAAAGGTCGTGAGAACATTGAGGGAGGGCTAATGGATGGATGGATGGAGGGAGGGGGGGGGGGGGAAGGGGACTGGGGACGCGGGTGGGAGGGGAGGGGGGGGACTGAGTGAGGAAGGAAGGGAGTTGTGTGAGTGTGTGGATTGAGGCATGGGATGATTGGATAGATGGAGGAGGGAAGGGGGGGGGGGGGGGGGGGGGGGGGGGGGGGGGCTTGTTGGAGGGGTGGAGGGAGGGAGGGGGGGGTTTTCTGTGGGTTTCATGGATTTATGGTTTGGATGGGGGATGGAGGAGGGGTTGTGAGTAGGATAAATGTAGGGAGACTTGAGATAGGGATGATGATGAATGGATGGAGGGGGGAGGGCAAGGGAGGAGATAGTTGTGTGGTGGGGGGGCGGTGGCGAGGGGATGGATGGATGGATGGACGGACGGAACGGACGAACGGCACGGACGGGGACTGAGTAGGGATGAGGGAGGGTAGGAGTGTGTTTGCGGGCGGCAGGGGGGGGGGGGAGGGGGGGGGGGGGGTGTGGCGGGGGGGGTGGGGGGGGGGGGGGCATGGATGGATGGATGGATGAAGGATGGATGGGATGGGGGGGTGGGGGGGGGGGGGGGGGCGGGGCTATGTGGGTTGGGGTGGAGGGAGGGAGGGGGGGGGGGGGGGGGGTCGGGTCAGGGGTTTGCGTGGATGGCGGGATGGATGGATGAGACGATGGTGATGGATGGATGGATGGATGGATGGATGGATGGATGGAATGAGGGGATGGAGGGATGGAGGGATGGATGGATGGATGGATGGATGGATGGATGGGGATGGATGGATGGATGGATGATGATGGATGGTTAACTACATACGTACCACACCTACTACTGCTGCCATATCTACATAATAACTACCTGCTCCAGGCGATCCTATGTACCAAAAACTACAACACTACCCATCCTACATGCCTACTTGCTTGTCCCGGCCGGCCAGCCGGCCCCTACATCACCTACCTGCCTTACTACTAAAAAAACATACCTACCCACCTAAATTACCCAGCAACTCACATGATCAGTAAAGAAATAAGTTAAGAATTATAGCCTTTAAGTGATAAGTTTTAAGGCAATATAGGCTTTTTTTGTGAGTCATTTGATTACACAAATAAAGTTTTAGGCATTATTATAGACTTTAAGGGATAGGTTGAAGGCAACACAAATAAGTTTTTTAAGGCATTTAGTTTTAGGCTTTGAGTGTAAGTTTTGAGCATTTTATAGGCCTTTGGTGTGATTTCATTTGGAGTTATCACCACCAAATAAGTGTTCAGGGAATTTAGGCCCTGTGGCCTGTATAGTGATAAGTTTTAAGGCCATTATAGGCCTTTTGGTTGATGCAATTTTGGAGTACAAAGAACCAAAATAAGGTTTTAAGGCATTTATTAGCATTTTAGGCTTTCTTCTTCTTTAAGTGATAAGTTTTGAGAATTTTAGTAGGCCGTTCCTTTAAGTGACTTGTGTCGGATCACAGGATATCAGTGCAAAAAGTTTAGGATTTAGGCCTTTTGATGTTTCATTTGGGATTACTACTAAACCCTACAAACCGACTCACCAACTACCTACCAGCCAGCCGGCCTAACCCACAAACCTACCTAGTAGTAACAACATACCTACCTACCTACCTAGTACCTCCCTACCGACCTACTTACCTAAATACCCACCCACTTACCTATTACATACCTAGGTGCATACCCCACCATACATAACTACCTACACACTAACCCTACAAACCTACTCACCAACCTACCTACCAGCCAGCAGGCCTACAAACCTACCTAGTACCCACCCTACCTACCTTTCTTACCTAAATACCCACCCACTTACCTAACTTCCTATCTGACTACTAACACACATACAACCCTATCAACCTAACTACCTACTTTCCCACCCACCCACCTATCTAACTTTCTACCAGACTACTAACACACCAACCTACCAACCTACTTACAAAACCCACCTTTTGCGTTGCGATACGTAATCGTGGCCCCCATGCTTGCAACTTCTGAAAGACCAAGTGCTTGCTCTCCTCAAGGCAGTACCTTGCACAGCATCCTTGCCCAAACACACAGAAGACAAGCTGCTTATGCACGTGATTTAGCATCACGGTGTCCGGGTTGTACACAAGGGTGTCCCCCATCTGCATGTCATGCTTCCAAAAGCGAGCTGTTGCATGACTGATGAGCGAGGTTCAGCCATCCTGTGCAACAAACAAATAGGAGCAGCATTACAAGAGGATTCAGTTTGAATGGCGTTGCTCCTCCTACAATGTGCAAAGTAGGCGCACTTAGGTTCGGTGGGAGATACCAATCCTCGACCAAACGAACATTCACCACAACCCATATTGACCACGGCAGACAAGCTCCCTACCATGGTCGTTGGAGGCGGAGCCAAGGAGACATAGCTAGCCTCATGCTCTCTGACCTAGCTTATGAGAAGAGCAATATTGGCCTGACTGCTAGCGAGAAGAATAAGCTTGCCCAGAGACGCTTCCGGTGAAACCAACCACGCCGCAACACCACCAGAACCCGCAACACCACCCTACATTTGAGTCTCGTAGTTCCCGCCAGTGGTGATGTGAGGTTCAGCGCAAAACCGCAACAGCAGCAGCCGTATCAACCGCACAGTGAAATTGAGAACGAAAGAAGAGGGAACACGAATGCGAGGAACAATGAAGAGCTGCGGGAGCTTGAATGGAATGGAAAGAACGCTTTGTTGGAATGGAAGAAAGCGGCTTTTGGAAGATGATCGATTCAGGTCAGAATCAAGTCGTGATCGTGGCCACGGCAGTACCTGAGGCTGTACTCCATGGCTTGGTCCTAAAACCAAGTCCGAACCACCATTTCCCGCCTTGTTCGAATCGAATTCGAAGCCCCCCATCTGTCGAAGGGCGACAAATGAGAACGCCCCATCTGTCGAAGGGCGACAAATGAAAACGTAACAAGCATTCGCTTGCATGACGCATCCTCTTGCGAGGCTCTTGGAGACATGTCTTGCACAAGTGGTGTATCAATCACTGCTTGCCGCTCTTGTATTCGACTTGTTTCAAGCCACAAGAGCTTTCAAGAGGTTTAGCTTATTTAAGAGGGGGAAACAAGAGGCGCAAAACTTACCGACGCGATTGCTTTCCATTCCCACAAGTTCTCGAAAACTCGCGCTTAAGGAATGACGATGCTATCTCAAAGAATGTACAGGCGAATTCGAAATCGATACTGATCACGAACCACTGGTCTACCTCGCAAATCAACCGATGCTTTCACGTAAGCAAGCCCGAGGCTTTCACGTAAGCAATACATGGAATTTTTCTCTGTGGAACGACTCGACCCTATCCACCCTCGTGAAAATTTCCCCAATATTTTGCTCGATTCCGATCGTGACTCTTGGTTCCGGTGTTCCCAAAACACGCAACACCTTACCCTACGCCCCGATGGCTCCTGGGTTGGTTCAGGCCGCTCTAAACGTTCAGCATCCGAGGCGCAGATCGTGGTCCCAAATGGCAACGCCCTCAAGAGTCGCATCTTGTTCGCCTTCCATTATACCCAGTGTGGCGGGCACCCGGGGTTCGAACGCACGTTCAACTCTATCGGCCGTTATTACTGATGGCCTACGATGCGCCTTGATGTTAACGATCCTGTTCGATCCTGTCATTCGTGCCAATCGGTGAAGGCTTCACACGAGCGCTGCCAAGGCACGCTACAACCGCTCCCCATACGTGGGCTTACCAAAATCAGAGGGGTCTGAATCCACGAAAATATACCTGGCCAGGTCCGTAACACACACACAACGAACCGTACACACAACGAACACGAACCGAAAACGAACCGGGGACAAAACAGGGACTGATCACCCCTCATAAGTCTCCCTTCCTAACGACAGCGCACGCACGCTGACCCCGATGGCAATCCCGACCACCTTACCAAGTGAGACCAATTGCACCCGATTGCTTCACACGAGTCGCTCTCCAACCTCCCGACACGATACTCCCTTCTGACAGCCCTCGGGCGGTGTCTTGGGTTCAACATGTGACCAACGCCTTGGACTGTGCGAAACAGGCCTTTCCGAATATCGACAGCGCACGTACGCTAACCTACATCGACGCCCGGTTACCTTCCTTATCGGCCAGGAAGTCATGCTCTCGACGAAAAATCTGAAGTATTGGCCAGGACGAGCTCGAAAGCTCCTCCCTCGGTTCGTGGGACCGTTCCCCATCACTCGAGTTTACGATAAACACGGTGCGACCCTCGCTGCGACACTCGCCCTTCCCGATGGCTGGCGGATTCATCCTACGTTCCACGTATCCTTGCTCAAGGCTTACGTCCCCGATGGGTCTCCGATGATCCGCCCCACCCCGACCATTTCAGGACTACTGACGAGCCCGTCTATGAAATCGGCAAAGTGGTCGACCACAAAATCGAATCGGGACTCCTCCGCTACTACGTTCAGTGGCTGCACTCTGATCACGTCCATTGCTGGGAACTCGAATCCGACCTCGCTGGTCGATTCCGAAATCAATCCGTATTGGCGCCAGAACCCAGACAGCTCACGCCCTCTCGATCTCCCACCCGTCCCTGATCCGCACGCGCCGGTCCACCCCCGCACTCGTCGCGAAGCCTCGACAGAACCCCCTGACGAGTACGTCCACCGAAAAAGCACACGACTCCAGGAGAAGTCGCGAGCCAGAGAGGGGGGAAATGTGACAGATAACGATCCGTCACCGACGCTACCACGAGGTGGCGACGACTTCCCCGAGGAAGGTGAACTGACGTGACTCGACGTGCCCTGACGTCGAAGGTTGAACCGATAAACAGGTCCGCGACCTTCGCGCGCCTTACGTCCACGCCCTTCACGCGACCTTCAGACTATTCGAGTATTCTGGCAGTCGAATTCGAATACACGGGTTTATCGCTAAACCGCGGGAGGATGTAGGAGATTTAAGCTCGACGCATAACTCTCTAGGGCCAGAAAATAGAGAGGCTCAAATCCTTTCCCTCCAGATACTTTCTTTCAAGCTAAGACGTCTTTCAGACGTTACAAATCGGAGCTCCCATTGTGGCGGGGTCAAGACATTTTCAGATCGCGGAGCACAAAGATAGCGCTAAGCGCAGAGGCAAGGAAGTGTAGGTGAAATGAGCTTCGTCATGGACTGAGTTTGAAAATGAGCGAGATTGAAAATTGACGGGTGTAATGAAAATCGAGGTTTGTGGGGTGGAAATGTGCCAGATCAGCAGTCGATGATTGAGGCGAAAATGAGCCAGATCAGCAGGAAAATGCTTGCCAGATAAGCGGAACCATTGCCAGTTAAGCCCTGAGCCCCGGACGCACGGACGGACAATGCAACTTTTATAGTACTAGCATCTGAGCCCGTCGTACCGACGGGAAGCCCCCCCCCCCCCCCGAGCCTCGGACGACGATGGACGGAGCAGGTGTTCCGAGAGGAACGACAGGTCAGCTTTATTCATCACAGGTCATGAAGCTCGTGCCCGTGGCGCCCGGGAAATGGTGAGCATCCCTAGAGGAGGAAAAAGAAGGGAAAGTCCGTGCCATCCGCGGAAGTGTCGAGTACGAAGGCAAACTGCAGTATAAAGCTGTGCGCACCTGTTGTCCTCTTGGATTCGCTGGGCTCGCTCATTCCCTGGTGCAGCTGGCCCAGAGCGTTGCATGAAATCGTGGGTGGGCAAGTTGTCCCCGGCCGAGGGCATGCAGCAACAGGGGGTTGAACAGCCAAGAAAAAGTGTTGAGGACCACGCCTGCGTCGGTGAGAGAGCAAAGCTCCCACGGTGGTGGGGGCCTCGACATGGCGGGTGAAGAAGAGGAAGGCTAATCAAAGAGGAGATTGGCCTGTCTGAAAGAGGGAAGCGCATGGGCGCGAAATGGTCGCATTAAGCGCAGACCCGAGATCCAGGGCCACGTCGGCGCCAGGTCGACGAAAAAGGGAGATCCTGCCAGGTGGTACCCCAGCCGTGGCAGCAAAACCCCGGACGGACAACGCGCTATTATAGATAGGACTAGCATCTGAGCCCGTCGTCCTGACGGGCGGACCACCCCGTGGCCACGTCAGCGACAGGTCTCGAAAAATGGAGTGGCTGGCGAGGGCAGTGTGATGCCTGGTCACTCATTACACCCCAAAAAGCCCCCCCCACCCCCCCCCCGCCCCCGCCCCCCCAACTCCAGGTTGGAACGATCGTAAACCCTGGCTTCGGTCCGCTGCACTCGATTCCGGTGCCACCTGCCACCTGCCGGTCCGATAGCCAGCACTTCCGGCCAATTTCCGCGTCGCCTGCGACGCACCTGGGACTTGCCACGCACTTTTGGACTGGGACGTGCGGATTCCACAGGTTTACGCTCACATTTGGGGTGGGTGTGGGCTCCTTGTGTGGGCTCCACGTGTGCGTGTGGCGTCTGCCACGTCAACTTCTCAGAGGGCTTTGAACAAAACCCTCTCATACTGCCTCGTACCGCCTACCGCCTTTGCAGCTGTTGCGACCATCAAGCAAACAGTATGAGTTCTATCGCTCTCCAATCCCCCCTTGCGTTCTGTTCACCAAGTTCCTCCGATATTGTCCTCTTCTCTGCTCCATGACGCCTCTTCATCATCTTCCGGCAGAAGTCGTGACTGATCTGGTCTTGCGCGCCATTCGTCTGGAGGCCTCGATATGCGACTTATCTACTGTTTGCCGCTTCTGGCATTCGATCGTGGTGCGAAATTTTGCGGAGGCTGTCAGCAGATCGCCGGTAGAAGATGTCTGGCTGACCGAATAGTTCCGGAGTATGCGGGGTGTACAGGAACCTTCTAGGTGTTCCGATACCTTCCAGGAAGTTGCGTCACACTCTGCTGTACCACAGAGTGTGCTCACCATTCCTTCCAGCTATACTCAGGGTTTACGCACTATACCCTTGACAGAGTGTATTTATAGCTACGCTCTCTCTGCTGTAATGTCCCATTTTTCTTTCTAGAGTGCCTCCCCAGACTCATTGCCTCTACGACCTTTTCAACACTCCGTTGACAGGTTATGGGCCCATCACGCTAACCACTGCGCGCGGGATCCGCGGGGACGCGGGGATCCACAATGAGGTCTGGTAGTATCCAGTTTTTTTTTTCATATCGAGAAGCTGACTCGCTTCAATGTCGCCATCTGGCGCACATGGATGCGAGATCTCTTTGACGCTGGCTTTACAACGCGTCTGTGAGGACTCTTGAGTATGTGGACCCATCCAGACGCTCTGGCGCACCTGATCCAGCTGCTCAAGAGCTGACTACGACTGGATTGAGGGGCTGCTTCCTGCAGCATCTCACCGTGCTGCCACGCTGTCGCGTCCTCCAGGTGGAGGGCAAGGGAAAGCTCTGGCAATAGAGCTGGAGCCGGGGGTAAAACTGCTGCTCCTCCCGGACAGCAGGGTTGCCCCCAACCCGGTGAGTCGGAGGCGTATGCCCTTGATGATGCTGATGCGAATAGGTCGAAAGCTTCTCTGGTGACTGTGACTTTGATTTTACGCGACCCTGCCGGACTTGCGTTGCCCCTGATTCGCCCCTGATTCTCGAAGATTCGGATGTAGATCTTTTGATCCAGGAACTAGCTAGTGTTGGGAATTACATCTCCGAGTATGATGATTTGTCCCGTATGATTCTAGACGCAGTTCATGAGCGCTTTGCTCCTTTGCGTGCGCATAACTTGATGGTGAAAGCTACCGAGCTCATGTACCACGAGGTAGTCATTAGGATCATCTTTAACATGGGATTGCCTATTGACCACGCTTCGCATCCACCATTCAAATGCTATAACTCCCTCACCCGTTTACATGTATGCATGTACCCCCTCCCACATCTGATGGACGCGGCCGCGATGGCTGAGGAAGAGGAGCTGGATGTAATGGCGACCGCGGTGGTCGAGGTGGAGGTTTCATGTAGCAGGTCGGGCTGCACTCACGTGCACCCACTACGGGAAGGCCGACCACCTCGCTGCCACGTTTCTACTACGTCCCAAGTCTGGCGCCCCTGCGCCGCTTCTCCCTCTCCTCCTACTCCTTGCACTCCAGAAGAATAGCTTGTATGCAGCTGGTGCATAACCGAGGTCTTCTAGGAACTACGTGCTCTCCTTCGCTTTCTACGAAGCCAAGCTAAGTCTGGTTCAGTAGATTCGCAATGGCATATGATACGTGCTTGAGAAGGGAGAGGACTATACGAGTTTTGTGGTGACCTGATTAGAAGAATAAATTATGTCAAGAGGCGGTACCCCTCTTGAAATTATTCTTTGGTGTTACCTAGATGTGTCTTTACTTTGTCTTGTTGTTTTCAACATGCTATGTCACACTAAGTGTATGGCAAAGGCGGAGTAAGCTAGGCCCGAGGTCTGAAGAGGGGCGGTTCTTGGGGCTATTGTGATGTGAGCAAGGGTTAGAATGTTTGAGTACCGGCAATGCGCCAGGTGGTAGTTTCGCGTGACTGCGTTTACTATGAGGAATTTGTACAAAGTCCTGCGCCTGGGCACTCGGTATATGAAGGGAGTCCTTTGATAGGTGGAGCAGACACTGCTGTCAACAGTGATTCTGACTTAGACGAGGACGACGCCCTACAGGTATCCCCTCCCCTGGTAGTTGTAGATAGGCCAGGTAGTAAACATGGTCCTCAGGACCAGACCTGGTGCTATCGTGCTTATCGTAGTGAGGTAGAGGAGCTGGTACTGTGTAAATGCCGTACACAATTCATTCAGCGCGAAGGTCCGACGCTAGTAGTTCCCCGCGCCTCCATTCCGGTAGCTTAGCGGGTGTTGGTGGTTCTAGGGCTGACTTTACAGTGCTTGATAATCCGCTGTTCGAATCGGATGTAGTTCAGCCTCTAGCCGGCCCCACTACCTATCATGCCTTCATCTTTAGACTCTGATGAGCTAGGTGCTGTAGCAAAACGAATGGGTGGGTACGGGGAGGCCAGGTCTATAGAACCTGTGCAGTCTGTTGAAAGTTTCAGCACGGGTAGGGATGCTCCGGGCTGGGACAGCCTGCCGGATTGTTGCCTGCCGGGGCCCCTGTACAGCAAATGTACTGGGGGCTCCTGGGGAAAGCGACCTTAGCTTGTCTCCGAATTTGTATGGAGCGTTGACAATCTTCTGCTCTTTATTCGCCGCTTTGTTCGGCTGTTTATGACCATCTCCCCTTAGCACCTCCTGCGGCTTTAGGCCTCCGCAGGAGTGCTCGGATAGCCGCTCAAGGTGAAGACGTCTCTATTCCTTATTCTTCCTCTTCTGTTTTTCTCGCTGGTTTTGTTTGCCAAGCTCTCTTTCTTCGTTCTCTTTCGGTTCCGTTCCGGTTTTTCTGTCCGTGCTACCTTGTTGAAGCTCATGTTGCCCGTTTCACAATTAAGCGGATGCATGCGGACTGGTAGCGTTGGCGTGTTGCATGCGGGCAGGTAGAGTTCTTGCACAGCAGTTCCAAACTGTTGCAACTTAGTTTGCTTCCTGCGACCGGCGATTCCCTTTGCTCTTGATCTGCCTCTTGCCTTCGACTTAACTGTCGACTGCGAGACTGCCTAGTCGATCTGCTTAGGTTTGCTCGGTTGGCTTGTTCTTACTTACTGCGATTTTGTTGCTGCTGAGAGCTCTTGACTGGATTGACTTGCTCATGTTTCTGGATTGGTTGGATGCATACGCCAGCATGCATGGTTGAATGCATAGTTGGATTGCATGTTGGGTTGCATGGTGGATGTATGGTTGAATGCTTGTTTGCGCAACCTTCACACAACCACCTTAGCACAGCCATGTTGAAATGCATGGTTGGGATACGCAGTTGAAATGCATTGTTGTGTGAACTCATGATGTAGTGTGGTTCCTTGGCTGTGTTGTTTGTGTAGGTGTCACTTGTGACTGTCTTATGTAGGTCTCATGGTTGGTTGCATGAGTTGTGTATTTGTTGAGGGCTACAACCTCATATACACACCTACAACCTCGAATTGTGTGAATTATAATTGTCTCTCGTCTTTGGACATGTTTGGCTTGTATAACACACAAGTTCTTACCGGCTTCACTTGTCGATGCTCTTGATGTTCCTCAAGTAAGGTGTATCTGAGTTCCAGGTGTCAAGCCTTTACTTCTAAGATGGGACTATCAAGACAGGTGGAGAAAATCAAGTGTCGCTTATGCGTTACAAGTTTCTGATGTGCTTGTACATGTGTTCCAGTGAGTGCATGTGAGTGTGAGGTTTCATTCAGGTGCGATACCCACCTGATGAAGATTATTTGTGGAATATGTTCCTTCTCGGTTGTTGGTTGTACATGTGTTAGATGTACTAGTGTTGGTTGTAGAGCCGTTCAAGGCATTTTCATCTCAAGTGATTTTTGGGGATGGTTGCAGCCTGGGTGATAGACTGATGTTATGATGACCTTTTCTCATAATTCAATTCACATAATCACACTCATTGAAGTTGTGTTCAGTGAATTAGGTGGAGATTTGGTTAAACATAAATTTGGATTTGATATACTAGGCTGTCCGAACCTGACTGTCACATGGGAGTCACCCATGAGTAGGTACATGTCTGGTTTTGCGTCGCATCGGTGCTTGCATGTATTTGCAGCAGCTGGACGCACCCCACTGGAGGCACTAGAGCTCGTGTCACCAACTTTGTGTGAGATGTGCACCATTTGTAGTGAAGAAGTAGCTGCATGCTCAACCCTTCTACTTGGAGTAATTGCATGGTAACTTGCTGCACACCTATAGTGCTGCTCATACATTCCTTAACTTGGAGGTGACGGCTCGTGTCGTGTATGTTGAAGTTAAACAGTTAGAGCTGTTTTATTGTGCTTAGTTTGTTACCTTAGAAGGTAAAAGCAAATGTGTTATGTCAGACAGTTTCAAGGCATGCATTGATCTTATTGATCTTGTATGATGCTTATACTCTCTCTTGTTTGAAAGTATACGCTCAAGTGATTGCACATTATTGTGAAATCATTATACCATGACTGTACTAAGGGCTTCTATAGTCTGATCTGAGTTTTGCTTTGGCTTTACTGTCACTTTTTGTGCTGTATGTGTTGAAAGGAGTGTTACATCTCTGAATGTCTCACATCTCAGTGTTCCCATGCTTGTTGCTATTGGTGAAGCATGTGCGCTGTGCCTATGCCCATTGTCTCTCATTGTGGACATACGTTTGATACCGCTGTCTTGAGTGATGTTACTTGGGTAAGTGCAAACATACGAGACGCTTTTAGTCTAGAGTGGTTGCACTTGCTTCTGGAAATTATTTTTGTCTGCAAAGAAGTGATGTGGTTTCAGCCACTTAGGGTTGACCTAGATTGACAGGCACAATGTAGTGTGCCGGTTAAGGTACACTTTCTTCGGTAGAGAACTACAAGCTGGAGCCTAACGCTATGCATATTGGTAATATACACCATTATGTGAAGTGTTGGTATGTGATAAAGTGACGTGCTTGCCTGCTTGGTGTATGTTGGGAGAGTGAAGGTGGTGTACATCAACATCAAGGAGGACACGGCTACTCCCTTTACCAAGGGATTGGCTCCAGGACCTTTATGGGACCATGTCAAGATGCATGGTAGGGTGACCTACAAGGTTGTCCTATTTTATGAACACTGGCTACTTTGGTTTGGTTAGAGTCATGCTTTGGTTTGCTTTGCGCTTTCTTAGTAGTGTCTTATATCTTTCCTTGGTCAATTCTTAAGTGGTCATTGGTTTCGGTGGAAGGTGGAAATTTACTCAGACCACCCTTATAGCAATTTTATGGTTTTCTGACACTTGGTTCCATAGGCAGATGGTTATTTACGTGGAGTTTATCATATATCAGCTATTTCTTTCTGCTTCACTTTGTTGAATTCACTAGCCACCTCTAGATGATTAGTGAATTAGGTGGAGATTGGTAGTTAGTTTCTAGTTCAGTTTCACTTTGAATTTTTCAGTGAAATACTGGGTATTTTGCAGTTGTACTTTCAGATGTACTTGCGGTAGTACTTGCAGATGTACCTCCATACACCTAAACTCTTCCAGGTGTATGTCAGTAGGTTCATTCCACTTAGTTAGTGACGTAGCTGGGGATTTATGATAATTAACTTTCATAAATCTTCTTACTTAAATCATTGAGTAAGAAACCAGTTACACATGGTTTTTTCATCCCAGCCTAGTCATGGATGCTATGCTAAGAGTAGTATCTAAGGTGAAGGATTTTTTTCCCATCAAGTTTTATTTCAGTGGATGAAATTTACAGTGACTTATACATAAGTTTTATGCTTATCAGACATTTCGATATGATCGTGGTGACTTATTCTTCATACCATCTTCTACATAAATGTCAGAAGTGATATGAATAAACTAGCTTCTATGTTTATATTAAATGTCCGGTTGCTTAGTACTATTAGTATTAACTTGAAGGTTGGATTATATTATGTGCTGTCCTCACATAATAATTTACTTTCCCCTTATTACTTTCAGCGGTAAGAATTTTACACCTCAGCAGAAACTGCAGCCACATAGATATATCGACATCCTTGGATCAAGGATGTGGCTATGTACAGAGTTGAGTAGTCGTTGGATGATGGATATTCGTAGACCTGCCTCAAGCTTTATTTCTATGAGCTTATTCTTATTATTTTAGATTTAAACTTTTCAGTCAGCTGCTACATAGGTGGAGTGTCAGCAGATCGCCGGTAGAACATGTCTGGCTGACCGAATAGTTCCGGAGTATGCGGGGTGTACAGGAACCTTCTAGGTGTTCCGATACCTTACAGGAAGTTGCGTCACACTCTGCTGTACCACAGAGTGTGCTCACCATTCCTTCCAGCTATACTCAGGGTTTACGCACTATACCCTTGACAGAGTGTATTTATAGCTACGCTCTCTCTGCTGTAATGTCCCATTTCTCTTTCTAGAGTGCCTCCCCAGACTCATTGCCTCTACGACCTTTTCAACACTCCGTTGACAGAGGCGTTGATCCTCGTAAACAAGGGCAACATGGTCAATGCCCTCCGTAATGCTCTCAAGCATCACAAGTTGGATGTCGCTCATGATCTAGTTTCCAGGTCAGGATCCTTGGAAGAGTCTCAAGAAGCCCTGGTGCTGGTTGCTGAGGATGGGCACGCAGAAATGGCCAAGGGCCTATTGCATGCCTCAAAGCATCCTGCTCGTGCTAATGCAAACGGTTGCAAGGCACTTTGGATAGCAGCATCTTTTGGCAACGTTGAGGTCGTGCGGACGTTGCTGGGCGCCCCACAGCATGCTGCCCTTGCTGACTGCCAAGATGGAGAGGCACTTCTGCTAGCAGCAGGAGATGGCCACGTTGATGTGGTGCGCATGCTACTGGATGTCCCACTGCATGCTGCACATGCAGACTGCCAAGATGGAGAAGCACTTCTGTTAGCAGCAGAAGGTGGCCACATTGATGTAGTGCGCATGCTACTGGATGTCCCACAGTATGCTGCACATGCAGACTGCCAAGATGGAGAGGCACTTGTGCAAGCAGCAGAAGGTGGCCACCTTGATGTAGTGCGCATGCTACTGGATGTCCCACAGCATGCTGCCCACGCTGACTGCCAAGATGGAGAGGCACATCTGTTAGCAGCACAAGGTGGCCACAGTGATGTTGTTCGCATGCTACTGGATGCCCCACAGCATACTGCCCGTGCTGATTGCCAAGATGGAGCGGCACTTCTGGTAGCAGCACAAGAAGGCCACAGTGATGTAGTGGACACGTTGCTGTATGCCCCATATCATGCTGCCCATGCTGATTGTCAAGAAGGAAGGGCATTGCTGGTAGCAGCACAAGGTGGCCACATTGATGTCGTGCACATGCTGCTAGATGCCCCACAGCATGTCGCCCATGCTGATTGCCTAGATGGAAGGGCACTGATGGTATCAGCACGAGGTGGCCACATTGATGTAGTGCGAATGCTGTTGGATGCCCCACACCATGCTGCCCATGCTGACTGCCAAGATGGAGAGGCACTTCTGCAAGCAGCACACGATGGCCATCTTGATGTAGTGCGCACGTTGCTGGATGCCCCACAGCATGCTGCACATGCAGACTGCCGGAATGGAATGGCACTTCTGCAAGCAGCACAAGATGGCCACATTGATGTAGTGCGCATGCTATTGGATGTTCCACAGCATGCTGCCCGTGCTGACTGCCAAGATGGAGAGGCACTTCTGTTAGCAGCACAAGGTGGCCACAGTGATGTTGTTCGCATGCTGCTGAATGCCCCACAGCATACTGCCCATGCTGATTGCCAAGATGGAGCGGCACTTCTGGTAGCAGCACAAGAAGGCCACAGTGATGTAGTGCATACTTTGCTGGATGCCCCACAGCATACTGCCCATGCTGATTGCCAAGATGGAAGGGCATTGCTGGTAGCAGCACAAGGTGGCCATATTGATGTAGTATGCATGCTGCTGGATGCCTCACAGCATGCTGCCCATGCCGACTGCCAAAATGGAGAGGCACTTCTGCAAGCAGCGCAAAATGGCCACATTGCTGTGGCGCACAGTTTGCTTGATGCCCCACACCATGCAGCCCATGCAGACTGCCAAGATGGAGAGGCACTTCTGTTAGCTGCACAAGATGGCCACATTGATGTAGTGCGCATGCTGCTGGATGCACCACAGTATGCTGCACATGCAGACTGCCAAGATGGAGAGGCACTTGTGCTAGCAGCAGGAGGTGGCCACCTTGATGTAGTGCGCATGCTAATGGATGCCCGACAACATGCTGCCCATGCCTACTGCCAAGATGGAAGGGCACTTCAGGTGGCAACACTTGGTGGTCATCTTGAGTTAGTGCGCATGTTGCAAGGCTACCGAGATGGAGAGCTACCTGCTTGAGGAGCAATAATGATAACACCTGGTGGGGCGTGGTATTAAGTGAGCCCCGTCTTACGGTGGTAGGGAACAAGCTGCTACTTAACCTTGACGGTTGACTGCGAGCACCAAGGCAGGTATTCAAACCCGGCACCTTCTTTGTTCAGCTTGAGGAGCAAGAATATACTTGCCACCTTCCATTACGAACTGAAGTTGGTACAGGATCAAACGGCTAGATGAGAGAGCTAGTTTGACGCTGCTGTGCATATCACACAACTGAAAACAGTAGTTGAATTTGGTCACATAGCTCCAGCCAGTATTTGTGTTGCTCACCGTCTTGGGCAGCATCAATAGCAATGCAAATCTAGGCAACTGTACTTGTTGGTGATGATGACGATTCTGGCATTTATCCTGGTGCCCTACTGGACTCCAAATGTACACGCAGCTTGACGGAGTCAAGGGGGGGGGTATGAGTACCATGAACCCCAAAGTTGAGCTAACTTGCTAAACTTAGACAATTGAGCTTTAAGTTAAATTGCGCTAGTAGTTAGACAATGCTTGAAGGACCACGTAGTAAGACAATGCTGAAAGGATCACGAATGTATACAATTTTAAAAGTTAAAGTAACTGAAAAAACATAGATAATCATACACCATTTTATGCAATACGGGATCCATAAAATGGTAAATGCGCTGCTCGCTGTAAGTACAAAAACAATACGCCATGTTATCAGGCGTGAGGTGAAGGAGGCCAGCCCGTTTGCTTGCACTGGGGCTAACTGCCAATGCCCACTGTATGTTTAAAAGCCTTAAAGATTATAGAGTATATTGCTTGTCTCTTGCTTGCTTGAGGCTATTGCGTGTCTATTGCATGTCTATTGCTAGCAGTGTAGGCATTGTCATCCCCTCGCATTGCCAACATGTTGTTGGCATGATTGCCTCTCAACAAGTGGTAGGCCAGGGGATGTCAGTGTGAATTACTGGGACACGAGTGCCTTATCGGTATTTGATCAGATACCAATGGCATTCGTGTCCTAGTAGTTCACGCTGACAATAATGCATGTCCCGGGAGGGAAACACATCAACAGAGATGTGTTAATTTCCTATTGGGACAGAGACGGAAAGGACATCAACACACACACACGCACCGATTGCCAAGTGTTGTAAGACCCCCTGTGGGATCAAACAACACCACGTCCAACCAATCAGCGCACAACTAGCAGCGCGTTTCTGCCAGGCTGTCTGTTACCCATCACAACTTGCTGCGGCGAGTTATGAGCTGTGCAGCGGTCCCATGTATAGATAATAACGCAGTTGTGTTTAATCCAGGGCTTGGCTACATGGTTATCATCATCATAACAAAAACCAGGGATCACACCAGGGTTGTTAAAGATGCTGCGTCCTCCGTCGCAGACGCAACGTCAAAGGGTCCGTTGCGTCGCAGCCGCAGCTTCTGTGGGTTGGTTGCGTCGCAGGATGCATGCCATGAGTTGGTTGCGGGTCGGTCGTGTGGAGGCAGGCTATGGTATTGGTTGCGATTCAGGACCAAATAGTCCTGAAATGTAGGGTTGGTTGCGTCTCGGGACGTAGAGCTGGGGGGTCCTCCTGAACAACCGTGGATCACATAACGCTAAGCAGATTTGAACCCATGATTGGGATGTGGAGACCATTTATATGCGGTATGCTTTTATGCGGGTATGTCGGTACAATGGGATTTTTTTATAAGGTAAGCTTCCTGTCTGCAGGCTCAGTAAACGTGGATAGTATTTTTTTAAAGTACGACTTCACCTCCTCAGCTGCGTGATTGCATTCTGTACTCATGAGTGTGGTATAGTACTGTTTATGCTACGACGAGCAGCCTTGACGGCTGGAGCCATGTAACCAAGTTCAAGTTTAAGTAGTGCTTATGCTACCCATGCTGACTCCGCCAGCAGACTGTCAGAAGCTTGAAGGCTGATATTCAATATTAATCCTACCAGTATTCGGAGTTGCGGTCTCGATTTGACCGAGGTTCCTTGTGAGTTGTAACAGAGAGGGACCCAACCGATATGTTTGGTTCAAAAGGCGGACCAGAAACATGCATTCTAAGAGCCGAGAGCGGTATGCTAAGCAAGCAAGCAGATAAGAAAAGGTTCCAAGTAAAAAATACTACGCCCTCATTGTACTGGTAGTATTGCCCGCTTAGCATGCTCCCTGAGTCCTAAGAGGGAATTGGAAGACTGAGTTGAAGACCAGAGTTGGCTGAACAAGCATGTAACAACTCAACTTGTATTACTGTCCACACATTTCAACTTCATTCAGGCTCGTGTTGGCATACTGCAGTCGACGGCGAGAAAAAGACAAACAAACTTTGATTTGTTCGCATATACATTTTCCCTTGTATGTTTTTTTACAGCTTCAGACGGCAACCAACCAAATTGCTGGCTGGAGCTATGTAACCAAGTTCAAGTTCAAGTAGACGGCGAGCGTCCTTAAAGGCTGGAGCCATGTAACCAAGTCCGAGTTAGCACACAGCTAACTCTTGAGCCAGCAGAGAAGAGAGAGAGAGAGAGAGAGAGAGAGAGAGAGAGAGAGAGAGAGAGAGAGAGAGAGGATTCGTAACATAAACTCAGAAAATCACTGCCTAGACTAAACAGCAGCACAGCCTGCCGACCGTCCAATTTTATAACAAGAAACACGAGGGTTTTGAAGGCACCCCCACAAAATAGAAAAACAAACTAGGTCAAGTCCAAAAGAGGGAACAAACTAGAGGAGGAAAGTAGAGCGGCAAGGGGAGCGTGAAGGGGAGGAATGCCGAGGCAGGCAATCCAAAGCATCAAGTAACTCATGGGACAGCAAGGAATACTGTGGCACCATGAATTGCACCCATGATTCACATGATATGAACTTCATATTATGAAGCAGTTTGACCATGATACGTCGTTGAACTGTCGGTTTAGAGACTTGGGCATGTCTAATGTCTGTCTCAGTTCGAACCCTGTTTTCCGTGGTCATCCCACGGGGGGGAGTATAGTATTCTGCAGACGGGTAGCCGCTGAATTGCCGACAGATGGAACCTTGTTACATTTGTTCTTCTATGAAACAGTTTGGGATCTGCCTACTGTATGTAATTAAAAAATAAAATGCCCGGGCGACCTCGTTATCAACATAGATTTCAACCCATCTCTCCATACACAGTGCTTGCACAACTGTGACAGTAGCAGCAGCACATGACTGTACGCTAAGTTATATTGTCAGTTATATATGTCAGTTCCTCCGCTGCGTTCTCGCGATTGTTTGGGGACCAGGTCATAGTGCTTGTTATGGTCCCTCCTGATAGCATGGAATTACCTTCATTACCGGTATTTACCGGTATTGGGGGTTGGACTAGTCCCTTCAGCCTAATTGGCTACCCCTGGACTTCAACATACATACCTGGACATACACATGCACATACTAACTTACGCATGCACATGCACATACACATGCACATACTAACTTACACATGCAACATGCACATGCACATACTAACTTACACATGCACATGCACATGCAACTGCACATGCACAAACTAACTTACGAATGCACATGCACATACAACTGCACATGCACATGCACAGACTAACTTACGCATGCACATGCACATACAACTGCACATGCACATGCACATACACATGCACATACACATACACATGCACATACAACTGCACCTGCACCTGCACATACACATACTAGCTTACGCATGCACATGCACACACAACTGCACATGCACATACACATGCACAGACTAACTTACGCATGCACATGCACATACACCTGCACATGCACAGACTAACTTACGCATGCACAGACTAAGTTACGCATGCCCTCCTGATAGTCTGGAATTATCTTCAGTATTTGAGGTTGGAAAAGTCCCAACAGCCTGATTGGCAGTACCATCAGCCAGAGGAGCAGTACCATCAGCCTGAGGAGCAGTGCAGCCAGCTTGATTGGCTACCCCCTGAACTGTAACATACGTACATGTATGTATTTTTACAATCCAGGGGTAGCCAAAGCAAAATTCGTATCAAATTTGGCAGCAACTCACAAACGATAGCACAAGACAGCTAATCGAGAAAACTAAGTGGAAGAGTTTGGGTACATCTTTTTACAATCCAGGGGGAGCCAACTAGGCTACAGGGACTTGCCCAACAATAAAACAGAATAATACAAAGGAGCGGAGGAGCTGTGTGTGTGTGTGTGTGTGTGTATTTGTATTTTTACAATCCAGGGGTAGCCAACCCAGGACTACAGGGACTTGCCCAACCTCGAACAATCGAGAGTATGTGACTAAACGAATTTGTTGTACACGTGGGGTGGAATCGTTATTGGAAGTTCAGCCGAGTTGGGCGACAAAATTGCTCCGGCTGCCGTTCTGCACTTTCTATCGGGGATTTGCAACCGACGAACAGACCAACCTCAAACAATCATACGTACATCCGTACAAACACCAACGAACAATTACCACGCATCAAAATTCCCAAAGGCTGGTGCAGCCTTTTTTTTCTTGGCAGGAGGGGGCATAGCGTCACTACTCCCCAAGGCTGGCGCGGCCTTGGGTTTTGGTTGTTGCAGAGGGGCATAGCTGTTCACTAGCCCCACCAAGCCTTCCACTGAGAACCGACGCTGCGGCTTTTTGTTTTCAAATCGCTCTGGGATAGTTGTGAGAGAGACAGGTACTTTTGCCACCCCGGTCGTTCACTGTCTTGTCTTGCTCGTGGGATGGGTTGCTGAACCAACGGCCGACCTGTAGGTTGTTTATATAGGTACAATTTAGGGAGAAGGGTGGTACGTTTGTGTGTGTGTGTGTGGTCTGTGGTTGGGGGCGGGGGGGGGTGGGGGGGGTGCGGTGGGGGGGTTGGGGGCAGGGGGGGGGCGTGGGAGTGGGGTAGCGGCGTATGGGGGTGTGGGTGGGGGGGTGTTGGGGTGTGGGTGGGGGGGGGTTTTTGTGGGGGGGGGGTGTGGGTTCGCTGTGCCGCTGGCCCCCCCCTCCGTGGGGACGGCTTGCGTGTGTAAGTATGTGTGTGAGTTTGTGTGTGTTTGTGTGTGCGTGTGAGTGAAGGTGGGGGTGGGGGTGGGGGGGATGGGTTGCTGAACCATCGGCCAACCTGTAGGGGCATGTTTTTACATGAATATATGGAGGGGTCGGCTATGTTATATAATATCAATGAATAAATAATATTATACAATATTATGTAATATTAGTCGGACGAGCCGTCTCACCAGAATTTCGAATTCATTTGAAAAACTAATATTATTGTGACACTATAATAATATTAGTTAATATTAGTTTGTCAAACACTAATATGAGTTGCCGTCCCCTAAATATGTGGAGGTATATTTTTGATAAGAACAGATAAGAATGCTTATATTTTGATAGATTTTGATTGTTTTTATTACGTTTACAGCTTTCCTGGTCATTATTTTTACTGCCCCCATTCCCTGTATGCTCCACCTTAACCCTACTGTGAATTGTTCAATGTAACCTCTGTTTACCGTGTTTATGAATATATGAAGAGATTTGATCAACTCACATCAACACCAGGGTACTACTTCTTGCCAAATTGGTCAGCGCTTAAAGCGCACAAACGTCAAATTGGTCAGCGCTTTTTAGTGCATAAGCGCAAAAACTGCGCGCTGCGCCCACAGGGGGTTAAAAAAACTGCGCGAATCGCGCAGAGGGGCTCAAAAAGGCAGCGCGGCACCGCGCTGCCGCGCGCGCTTAGTGGTACCCTCATCAACACCTCAACTTGTATTTGAATTGTTTATGTTACTGCCAAAGTCAGCGATCAGTCAATTGCTGGCTGGAGCCATGAAACCAAGTTCAACTTCAATTAGGGGCATGTTTTGATAGAATGAAGAGATTGGATCAACTCACATCAACACATCAACTTAGATCTGAATTGTTTATGTTACTGCGGAGGGCAGCGGTCAGCCAAATTGCTGGCTGGAGCCATGTAACCAAGTTCAATTAGGGGCATGTTGAGATAGAATGAAGAGATTGGATCAAATATATTTGGATAAGATGCTTTGATCTGATTATTATTGATTATGTTATTGTGGGGACAGGTTCAGAGGCTAGTGAGGGAAGTCAGCTCAATCAGGTAGCCACTGGGTCAGGCTACTAAAAAGCGCGCGCGGCAGCGCGTTGACGCGCTGCCTTTTAGAGCCCCATCGCGCATTTCGCACAGTTTTTTAAACCCCCTGTGGGCGCAGCGTGCAGTTTTTGCGCTTTTTGCACTACTAAGCGCTGACCAATTTGACAAAATGTAGTACCCTGCACTGGGTCAAGCCCAAAGTTTTCAGCTGCATTGGAGTGACTGTCATATCAGCTTCCAGAAGCACTGGCTAGCTCCAGGTTTGGCCCAAGGACAGGGAAAGGGAGCCGCCTAGAAGCTGCTACGCGTCGCTAACAAAAATAAACAGTGCCTTCTTGTCTGATATACTGTGTTTGTTTTGAAACAGGAGGAGTCTTGCTCGCGGTAGAACACCTGAATACGCTATCACATGGCATACAGTGAGTTTTTGGTGGTTGGCCAGTGTTTATTTGATGTGCGACGCCTCGCCATTCGAAAATCCTTACTTTTCAAAAAAACAAAATGTTAGGCTGCTCGCTGCCTCACCTTCCTGTCCTCAAATTTTGCGAGGGAAGATAGTTTGTTTGAACATCCTTTCTTTTTCATAAACAAAATGTTATGGCTGCTTGTTGCCTCACCTTGCTGTCGTCCTTGGGGGTTGCAAGGGAAGATAGTTGTAGTTTGTTTTAAATCCTTTCTTTTCAAAAAAACAAAATGTGTTAGCTGCTTGCTGCCTCACCTTGCTGACGTCCTCGGGGTTTGCGAGGGAAGGTGGTTGTACTTTGTTGTTTGTTCGAAAATCCTTTATTTTCAAAATACAAAATGTTATGGCTGCTCGCTGCTTCACCATGCCGTCATCCTCGGAGTTTGCGAGGGAAGATAGTTGTAATTTGTTTGATTAGTCCTAAGCAGCGTCGCAAGCTAGGCAGAAAATTGGCGGAGAGTGTTGGCGACGGACCGACTGGAGGAAACGATGGAGCTGACTGAAGCCAGTTAGTTATTGTGTCAGGCTTCGTCTTGGTCGTCGGTCGGATGGCCGGACTGACGGACACAAATATTACGGCTGCTCGCTGCCTCACCTTTCCATCGTCCTCGGGGTTAGCGAGGGAAGAGGCCTTGGCATCAGCAGCAGCCTTAGCCTCATCGCTCTTCTTCTCCTCCTCCTCCATCTCCTTGTACGGGTTGGCGAAAACACTTGCGCCTGAAGCAGATTTCAGGGTTCAGGGCTTCGGGTTTAGCAGGGTATCATAGGGTTTTGTAATAGGGGTTGGTGAAAACACTTGCACCTGAAGCATCCTTGGGTTTGAGGTTTGGGGTTTCGTACGTTTCCTCTTGTATTTCGGCGGGCTGTTTTGTTGTGTTCTTGTGTGCAAACAACCACTTGCCCCCTGACCATTTTGGAATTTGGATTTTGGATTCAGGGTTGAGGTTCGGGTTGAGTGGGTTAACAGGGTATATAGGAGGGGTTTGTTGTAGGAGTGGGTGAACACAGTTGTACCTGAAGCAGATATTGGATTCCGGATTTGGTGAAAACATTTGCACCAGAAGCAAATTTCAGATTTCGGATTTTGGATTCAGGGTTGAGGTTTCGGATTTAGTATGGTGAATAGGGTATATATTAGGGTTTTGTTGTATGAGTGGGTGAACACACTTGCACGTGATACAGATTCAGCGTTCAGGGGTTCGGGATGAGCAGGGTATAATAAAGTTTTGTTACAGGAGTGGGTGAAAACACTTGATACAGGTTTATTTATGGCATGTAATTGTGAAACAGGTTTATTTATAAAGTTTTGTTACAGGAGTGAGTGAAAACACTTGATACAGGTTTTGTTACAGGATTGGGTGAAAACACGTGATACAGGTTTATGATTTAGGTTCAGGATTTTGCGGGTCGGAGTGGGTTTGTGAATGAAAACACTTGCGCCTACAATGGGTAAGCGGCGTATAATAGGGTTGTGTTGTAGGAGGTGGGTGCAAACACTTCGCCTAACCTGGTTTTAGAAGGGTTTAATAGGGGTGTGTTGTAGGAGTGGGTTGAAAAAACACTTGCGCCCTAAAATGGGTCTAGCAGGGTATAATTTTTAGAATAGGGTTGTGTTGTAGGAGTGGGTGAAAAACACTGCGCCTTAAAATGGATTTAGCAGGGGTATTATATAATAGGTGGTGTGTAGGAGTGGGGGTTGAAACACTTGCGCATAAAAATGGTTTAGCAGGGTTATAATAGGTTTGTGTTGTAGGAGTGGTGAAACACTTGCGCCCTTAAAATGGGTTTAGCAGGGTATATAGGGTTGTGATTGAGGAGCGGGTTGTGAAAACACTTGCCTACTCTCTAACAATGGGTTTTAGCCAGGGTATAATAGGGTTGGTTGTAGGAGTGGGTGATGAAATACACTTGGCCTAAAATGGGTTTAAGCAGGCGTATAATGGGTTGTGTGGTGTAGGAGTGGGTGGAAACACTTGCGCTCTTTACAATGGGTTTAGCAGGGGTATATAAAGGGTTGTGTTGTAGGGAGTCGGTGAGATGAATGAAACAATTGCCGGCCTCTAAAATGGTTTAGCAGGGTGGTATATTACTCGGGTTGTGTGGTAGGGTGGGGAAAAAACGTGCCCCTAACTGGATTTAGCAGGGTGTAATCGGGTTGTGTTGTAGGAGTGGTGAAAACACTTGCGCCTAAAATGGGTTTAGCAGGGTATAATAGGGTTGTGTTGTAGGAGTGGGTGAAAACACTTGCGCCTAAAATGGGTTTTTTTAGCAGGGTATACTAGGGTGGTGTGTAGGAGCGGGGTGAAACCTTGCGCCTAAAATGGGTTTAGCAGGGTATAATAGGGTTGTGTTGTAGGAGTGGGTGGTGAAACACTTGGCCGCCCCTAAATGGGTTTTGTTAGCAGGGTTATAATTTATAATAGGGTTGTGTGTAGGAGTGGGTGGAAAACACTTGCGCCTGAAAGGGGTTCGCAGGGTCTAATAGCGGTTGTGTTGTTAAGGGGGTGAAAAACCTTGCGCCTAAAATGGGTTTAGCAGGGTCTTAATAGGGTGTGTTGTAGGGAGGGGGTTTGTGAAAACAATTGCGCCTCCTAAAATGGGTTTTTTAGAGGGTATAATAGGTTGGTTGTAGGAGTAGTGGGTGGAAAAAACACTTGCGCTAAAATGGAATTTAGGCAGGGTTTATAATAGGGGGTTGTGTTTAGGAGGGGGTGAATGAAAACACTTGCGCCTAAAATGGGTTTAGCAGGTTAAATAGGGTTGGTTGTAGGAAGTGGGTGATGAAAACACTTGCCGCCTCTAACTGGGTTTTGTAGCAGGGTTAAATAGGGTTGGGTTGTAGGCGTGGTTGGAAAACACTGCGTCCCATAAAAGGGTTCAGCAGGGATAATAGGGTTGTGTTGTAGGAGTGGGTGAAAACACTTGCGCCTAAAATGGGTTTAGCAGGGTATAATAGGGTTGTGTTGTAGGAGTGGGTGAAAACACTTGCGCCTAAAATGGGTTTAGCAGGGTATAATAGGGTTGTGTTGTAGGAGTGGGTGAAAACACTTGCGCCTAAAATGGGTTTAGCAGGGTATAATAGGGTTGGTTGTTTGTAGGAGGCGTGGGTTGAAAAAACTTGCGCCTAAAATGGGTTTAGCAGGGTATAATAGGGTTGTGTTGTAGGAGTGGGTGAAAACACTTGCGCCTGAAATGGGTTTAGCAGGGTACTAATAGGGGTTGTGGTGTTGTAGGCGTGGGTTGTGTGAAAACACTTGCGCCTCTGAAATGGTTCGCCAGTTTATAATAGGGTTGTGTTGTAGGAGTGGGTGAAAACACTTGCGCCTAAAATGGGTTTAGCAGGGTATAATAGGTGGTTGTAGGAGTTGGGTTGAAAACACTTTGCGCCCTAAATGGGTAGCAGGGTCTAATAGGGTGTTTAGGAGTGGGTGAAAACACCGGCGCCTAAAAATGGGTTTGTTTTAGCGGGGATAATGGGTTGTGCTTTGTGGAGTGGGTTGTGTGAAAACATTGCCGCCTGAAATGGTTAGCAGGGTATATAGGGTGTGTTGTAGGAGTGGGTGAAAACACTTGCGCCTGAAATGGGTTTAGCAGGGTATAATAGGGTTGTGTTGTAGGAGTGGGTGAAAACACTTGCGCCTAAAATGGGTTTAGCAGGGTATAATAGGGTTGTGTTGTAGGAGTGGGTGAAAACACTTGCGCCTAAAATGGGTTTAGCAGGGTATAATAGGGTTGGAGGTAGGAGGGGTGAAAACACTTGCGCTTCCTAAATGGGTTTTTCGCCAGTGTATCATAGGGTTGGGTTGTAGGAGTGGGTGAATGAAAAACTTGCGCTAAAAGGGTTTTTAGTAGGTATAATAGGGTTGTGTTTAGGAGTGGGTGTGTGAAACACTGCGCCTAAAATGGGTTTGCAGGGTTTTACTAGGGGTTGTGTTGTGGACGGGGTGTGAAACTGCATAAACTGGGTTTAGCAGGGTTATACTAGGTTTGTGTTGTAGGAGTGGGTGAAAACACTTGCGCCTAAAATGGGTTTAGCAGGGTATAATAGGGTTGTGTTGAGGGAGTGGGTGGGTTGGGAAAACATTGCGCCTTCTAAAATGGGTTTAGCGGGTTAATAGGGTTGGGTTGTAGGAGGGGTTGGGTGAAAGAAAACACTTGACGCCTAAAAGGGTGTAGCAGGGTCTTACTCGGGGTTTTGTTGTAGGAGTGGGTGAAAGCACTGCGCCTAACCCTAACTAAAATTGGGGTTAGCAGGGTATTAATAGGTGTGTTGTAGGAGTGGGTGAACAACAATTGCGACTAAATGGGTTAGCAGGGTTATACTAGGGGTTTGTGTAGGAGTGGGTGAAAATGACAACACTGCGCCCTAAAATGGGTTTTTGCGCCAAATTTCAGGGCTTAAGGTTTAGCAGGGTATAATAGGGTTTAGTTGTAGGGGATTGTGAACGCGCTTGCACCTGATAGGATTCAGGGTTCAGGGCTTCGGGATTAGCACAGTTCCCGTTAATAATAGGGTTATGTCGTAGGAGTGGGTGAAAACACTTGCGCCTAAAATGGGTTTCGGATTCAGTTCAGGGCTTCGGGTTTAGCAGGGTATAATAGGGTTGTGTCATAGGAGTGGGTGAAAAACTTGCGCCTAAAATGGGTTTCGGACCAAGTTCAGGGCTTCGGGTATAGCAGGGTATAATTGGGTATGGTTGTAGGGGATCGTGAAAAAAAACTAGGAATGATCCAGCATTCACCTACAATCAGCACGTCACCCACCCTGCCCCGCTTCTGACCACCCCCAATATAAGATATAGTTGTAGGGGATTGTGAATGCGCTTGCACCTGATAGGATTTAGGATTCAGGGATCAGGGCTTCGGGGTTAGCAGGGTAAAATAGGGTTTTGTAGTAGGAGTTTGTGAACGCGCCATCATCATCATCATCATCTTGGGGTCTTAATGTTTTTAATCAAGCCAACACAACCAACTCTCTTCTAATCCTTTGAGTTGGTTTTCCATAATGTTCTGTTATTAAAGGAAAAATAGTTCATAAACTAGGACCAATTAAAAACTTTTTTTAGTTCAGTCATAAATGCGGCAATCCCCCCTCCTCCTCCTCCTCATCATCATCACCAATTTATCATCATCATCATCATCATCAGCAGCAGCAGCATAATAATAATAATAATAATATGACCCAATGACCCTTTCAAGATTCAAGATTCAAGATTCTAAATCTAGATGTCCTAAAGAGCTCCCGTAGCCTAGCAGTTCCTGACAGTGGTGGGGTGGTCATCGCTGTCACATGGCACCTTCTCCATCGCTGACAGCACCTCAAAGCCACCCACCACATGGCCAAACACGGATTCATCACTTCATCATCATCATCATCATCATCATGTGAGCCACCCCTGTCAAGGGAGTGCTGAGGAACTCACTTAAGATCTTGATTTCAGTGGTGGGGTGATCATCGCTGTCACAGGGCACCTTCTCCATCGCTGACAGCACCTCAAAGCCACCTACCACGCGGCCAAACACTGAGTGCTTGAAGTCTAGATGGCGGCATGACTTGTACGATATGAAGAATTGGGATCCGTTGGAGTTTGGACCTGAAGCGAAAGGAGTCGTTGGGTTGGGTTGGGTTGGGTTGGGTTGGGTTGGGTTGGGTTGGGTTGGGTTGGGTTGGGTTGATGTTGGGTTTGTTTGGGTTTGTTTGAATTGGGATCCGTTGGAGTTTGGACCTGAAGCAAAAGGAGTCGTTGGGTTGGGTTGAGTTGGGTTGGGTTGATGTTGGGTTTGTTTGGGTTTGTTTGGATTGGGATCCGTTGGAGTTTGGACCTGAAGCGAAAGGAGTCGTTGGGTTGGGCTGGGATTGGTTGGTTGGTTGGGTTGGGTTGGGTTGGGTGGGTTGGGTTGGGTTGGGTTTGTTGTTTGGGTTTGTTTGGATTGGGATCTGTTTGAGTTGGACCTGAAGCGAAAGAAGTCGTTGTTTTGGGTTTGTTTGGGTTGATGTTGGGTTTGTTTGGGTTTGTTTGGATTGGGATCTGTTTGAGTTTGGACCTGAAGCGAAAGGAGTCGTTGTTTTGGGTTTGTTTGGGTTGATGTTGGGTTTGTTTGGGTTTGTTTGGATTGGGATCTGTTTGAGTTTGGACCTGAAGCGAAAGGAGTCGTTGTTTTGGGTTTGTTTGGGTTGATGTTGGGTTTGTTTGGGTTTGCTTGGATTGGGATCTGTTTGAGTTTGGACCTGAAGCGAAAGGAGTCGCTGTTTTGGGTTGGGTTGGGTTGATGTTGGGTTTGTTTGGGTTTGTTTGGATTGGGATCTGTTTGAGTTTGGACCTGAAGCGAGAGAAGTCGTTGTTTTGGGTTTGTTTGGGTTGATGTTGGGTTTGGTTGGGTTTGTTTGGATTGGGATCTGTTTGAGTTTGGACCTGAAGCGAAAGGAGTCGTTGTTTTGGGTTTGTTTGGGTTGATGTTGGGTTTGTTTGGGTTTGTTTGGATTGGGATCTGTTTGAGTTTGGACCTGAAACAGAAGTGGTTGGTTGGTTTGGTTGGAGATTTGTTGGAGTTGGGACCTGAAACAGAAGAAGTGGTTGGTTGGTTTGGTTGGAGATTTGTTGGAGGTGGGACCTGAAACAGAAGAAGTGGTTGGTTGGTTTGGTTGGAGATTTGTTGGAGTTGGGACCTGAAACAGAAGAAGTGGTTGGTTGGTTTGGTTGGAGATTTGTTGGAGGTGGGACCTGAAACAGAAGAAGTGGTTGGTTGGTTTGGTTGGAGATTTGTTGGAGTTGGGACCTGAAACAGAAGAAGCGGTTGGTTTGGTTTGGTTTGGATTGATGTTGGGTTGGTCTGGGTTGATGTTGGGCTGGGTTGGGCTGGATTGATGTTGGTTTGGTGTTGGATTGTTGTTAGTTGGTTAGGTTTGGATTGATTTGATGTTGGTTTAGTTTGCTTTGGTTTGGGTTGATGTTGGGTTATTGTTGGGTTGTTGGTTTGGTTAGGTTTGGTTAGGTTAGGTTTGGTTTGGTTTGGTTTGGTTTGGGTTGTTGGGTTGGGTTTGGCTGGGCTGGGCTGGGCTGGGCTGGGCTGGATTGGGTTGGGTTGGCTTTGGTTGGGTTGGCTTTGGTTGGGTTGGTTTTGGTTGATTTTGGGTTGGTTTTGGTTGGTTTTGGGTTGGTTTTGGTTGGGTTGGTTTTGGTTGGGTTGGTTTTGGTTGGTTTTGGTTGGGTTGGTTTTGGTCGGTTTTGGTTGGTTTTGGTTTGGTTTGGTTTGGTTGGGAGGCATTGGTTTAGTTTGGTTTGGCTTGGAAGCATTGGGTTGGAAGGGTGTCAGGGGGATTGCTTTTGGGTAGCTGTGTGAGGGGGCTGCCGGATTCAAGGCCATGTGATTGGGATCTGAACTGATGGAAGTGTGAATGGGTAGGTGCATTCGTCTAATAACCATCCACATCAAAGCATCCATCTTCTGAACTGATGAACTG
This sequence comes from Chlamydomonas sp. ICE-L, assembly GCA_013435795.1. Taxonomy (NCBI): domain Eukaryota; kingdom Viridiplantae; phylum Chlorophyta; class Chlorophyceae; order Chlamydomonadales; family Chlamydomonadaceae; genus Chlamydomonas; species Chlamydomonas sp. ICE-L. Next base: position 5,608,942 of record JACBWV010000610.1, on the reverse strand, counting down.
ATGGACAGATGGATGGATGGGTGGGTTGATGCATTCCTTTCCGTATCCATCCACACCCAACCATCCATCTTCTGAACTGATGGACGGTTGGGTGGATGGATGGATGGATGAATGAATGGATGGATGGATGGATGGGTGCATTCGTCTAATAACCATCCACATCAAAGCATCCATCTTCTGAACTGATGAACTGATGGACAGATGGTTGGATGGGAGGGTGGGTGCATTCATTTCCGTATCCATCCACACCCAACCATCCATCTTCTGAACTGATGGACGGTTGGGTGGATGGATGGATGGATGAATGGATGGATGGATGGATGGATGGGTGCATTCGTCTAATAAACATCCACATCAAAGCATCCATATTCTGAACTGATGAACTGATGGACAGATGGTTGGATGGGAGGGTGGGTGCATTCATTAACGTATCCATCCACATCCAACCATCCATCTTCTGAACTGACGGACGGGTGGATAGATGCATGGGTGGGTGGAGCCTGGGTAGGTGAATGGGTGCATTCGTCTAATAAACATCCACATCCAACCATCCATCTTCTGAACTGATGGACGGGTGGATGGATGCATGGGTGGGTGGAGGCTGGGCAGGTGGATGGGTGTGTGGGTGCATTCGCCGTCGTATCCATCCACATCCAACCAACCACCCCATCCATCCAACACCCAGCAACATGCACTCTCTAAGCCATGTTGTCAGTCTCTCTGGCGAACTTGACAATCAAGCCCTACCCTACCCCACTCCACCCCCATAACCCTACCTGCCCTGCCACAAACACCACCAAACAGACAGTTCAGGGCACCTTCGCTGGCAATCCCTGCCATCCCGCCAGTCATCATCATCCATCTTGAACTCTCTCACGGTAACTCTAACCCCAAATCCAACCTACCAGCCGCCCCCGCCCCAATACACACCGCATGCTTCTAGTCAGACTACCCTCCGCCCGCATCCATCCATCTCCCTACCCCTCACTCCGCAATACTTCAAGTCTCTCACGGTAACCCTACCCCCAAATCCTACCACAGCCGCCCCACAGCCCAAAATAAAAAATTCATGCTTGACTCAGGTACCTCCGACGCATCGATCATATATTACCCCTCACTCTGCCATACTTTAAGACCCTCACGGTAAATCTACCATATAATCCTACCTACCAGCCACCCCCGCCCCAATAAACACCTCATGCTTCTAGTCAGGCTACCCTCCGCCCGCATCCATCCATCTCCCTACCCCTCATTCTGACATACTTAAGTCCCTCGCTGTAATTCTACCATATAATCCTACCCACCAGCCGCCCCCGCCCCAATACACACCGCATGCTTCTAGTCAGACTACCCTTCGCTAGCATCCATCCATCTCCCTACCCCTCACTCTGACAGACTTAAGTCCCTCGCTGTAATTCTACCATATAATCCTACCCACCAGCCGCCCCCGCCCCAATACACACCGCATGCTTCTGTAAGCTACCCTTCGATGTGCAGCATACATCCATTCTTCCCACCACTCACTCTGACAGACTTAGGTCCCTCGCTGATACCTCGACCATATTTATCCTACCCACAGCCGCCCCCGCCCCAAGACCACACCGTGGCTTCTAGTCAGACTACCCTTCGCTAGCATCCATCCATCTCCCTACCCCTCACTCCGCCATCCTTAAAGTCTCTCACGGTATTTCTTTCCCCGAATCCTACCCCCACCCACCCGCCAATGCTTTTAGTCAGGCTACCCTCCGCCCGCATCCCTCCATCTCCCTACCCCTAAATCTGCCATACTTCCAAGTCTCTCACGATAACTCTACCCTCAAATCCTACCCCCACACCCAGCCGCCCCCGCTAACCAATACCACACTATCCTTACATCATGGTTGGCTACCTTTATCACACTGGAGTTGGCCAGTACCCCACCCCCCCCCTCCCCCCCTCCCCTCCCCCTCCTACCAGTTCGCCTCCGCCCCAAGACACCTAGCTTACAGTCAGGCTCTCCCCTCCACTCTCTGCTATAGGGCCCATTGTTCCCCCCCCATCCCCACCACCACCCACCCAGTCGCCCCCGCCCCCAATGATTGACATATCACAGTCAGGCCTCCCATAACACATGACGTTGGCCATTGACCCCCCTCCCCACCAACATCCACCCACCAACCACCACAACACCACCACCCACACACAGGCCCGCCCCCCAACCCCTAACCCCATCTTTAGTAGGCTACCTCCTCACACTGAGTTGGCCATTGACCCCACCACCCCACCCCCGCCCACCCCACGCCGCCCACCCCAATACACCTCATGCTTCCCCGTAAGGATTACCCTCACACCTGAGTAAAGTCATTGACCAACACCACCACCACCCCACCCACGCCACCACACACGCACACACAACACAGTCGCCCCCCGCACCCCAATGCAACCTAATGCTTTCAGTCAGGCCCCCCCCTCCACTCACCCTGAGTTTGCCATGACCCCCCCCCCCCCCCCCCCCCACACACACACGCACAACACAGCCCCCCCCAACCGCGCCAATACACGTCATGCTTCCCGTCAGCCCCCCCTCCATAACCTGAGTTTGGCCATGACCCCCCCTCCTCCCCCCCGCCCCCAACCACACACACACCAAAGCGCCCTGCTCCCATACACATTCATGCTTCCAGTCACGCTCCACCCCACTCACCTGAGTTGGCCATTGACAGGATACCTCGGCCGTTGTGCACGAGGCGGGAGTCAAGCTCATCCTTGAAGTTAGGGCCATAGATGGATTCACCCCCAGTGCGGACCCGGGGTCAAGGAACTCAGCACTACATAGAGTGTTTAGTGTTAGTTAGTTATTTAGTTAGCTTAGTTTTTGGTTCGTTAGTTAGTTAGTTAGGGCCATAGATGGATTCACTACCAGTGCTGATGCCTGTAGGGTCACCACCCGACAAAGATGTTTGGGTAGGTAGGTAGTAGGTAGGGTAGGGTAGTTTCGATACCCGATTGGGGTGACGTGTGTTTCGGGAGCGGGGGCCGTTCGGAGGAGCGGAGGGCGCTGTGTGGATTCTGTCCTTGTGGCTTTCTGTTTGTTTTGTTTGGCGGGTGTGTTGCTGTTGTTGAGGCGTTGCGGAGGCTGGGCCTGGTCTTTCGCCCCCGGTTTGGGTCTCTGGGCGCGTCTGCGGTCTGGCGGGGGGTTTCCGCGGGGTCTTGGTCTCGGGCTTCCCCGGGTGGATTGAGCCGTCTAGGGGTCGCAGCGGGACTCCTGGCTCGCCGGCAGTGGGTGCCGTGGTTGCGTGGAGCCGCGGGGGCAGGTTGCGCCGAGGGGACGTTGGAGCGTTCGTCGCCTCTCGGGGGAGTTTGTTCCCGTCGCCGGCGGGGCCTTTTATTTCTCTCCGTTTCTTCCTAGCCTCCACCCGTGCTCGTGCTTTGGGGACGGCCGGTGCCTGGCCTGGTTGGGGAGGCGTGGTAGTCGTCGACGCCGGTGGCGTGTTGGGGTCGGGTGGGGCTGATTGGGTAAGCGAGGGAGGGTGCTCCGTAGGTGAATCGTCTGTTTGGGCTGGCCGGAGTTTCGTGCTGGTGGGGCGGGGGGGAGGGCGTCGAGGGTGGAGGGTTGTAGGGAGGGAGGGCCGTGGTGGGGTCTGGTGTTGGAGGTGTTTGTCGTACCGACAAAGCTGTTTGGGTATGTAGGTAGGTAGGTTTAGGTAGGTAGTAGGTAGTTAGTCGGTAGGTAGATAGGCAGGTAGGTAGGTAGGTAGGTAGGTAGGTAGGTAGGTAGGTAGGCAGGCAGGTAGGTAGGTAGGTAGGTAGGTAGGTAGGTAGGTAGGTAGGTAGGCAGGTAGGTAGGTAGGGCCATAGATGCATTCACTACCAGTGCTGGTTCTTGTAGGGCCACCAACCTACAGAGAGTTGTTAAGGGTTTATAGTTAGTTTTTGTTGGGTCACCATCAGCCCCATCCCTCCTCATCTCCACCACCACTCCCACCCCCATCCCTCCTCATCACTACCACCCCTCCCACCACACCACCCATCCTCATCACCACCACCCCTCCCACCACACACCTCCTCATCACCACCCCCACCTCCCACCACCCCACTCAACCCCATCCCTCCCTCATCACACACCCCCACCTCCCACCACACCACCCAACCCCTCCTCATCACACACCCAACCCCATCCCTCATACACCCAACCCCTCTCACCACACCACCCAACCCCTCCTCATCACCAACACCCCTACCATCACCACACCCAACCCCATCCCTCATCACCAACACCCCTCTCACCACACCACCCAACCCCTCCACCACACACCCAACCCCTCCTCATCACCCAACACCCCTACCACTGCACCACACCCCAACCCCCATGCACATCATCACAGCCACCCCTCCTACCACACGACCCCTAACCCCTCCCTCATCAACCAACACCCTCCATCACCCCCCCCTCCACACAAACCCATCCCTCCTCATCACCACCACCCCTCCCATCACCCAAACCAACCACACCCTACACCCTCAGGATCACCACACCACCCCAACCCACCCACCTGCCCCTTCCTTACCTGAACGATGAAGTTCTTGATACTTCGATGAAAGGTGGTGCCTGCATAGAATCCCATTTCATTAGTATCTCCTCATCCCTCCTCGCCACCACCCCTCCCACCACCCCTCCCATCACCCCCCCCCAACCCCACCCCCAGGATCCCCCCCCCAACCCCACCCACCCATCTACCCCTTCCTTACCTGAACCATGAAGTTCTTGATACTTCAATGGAAGGTGGTGCCTTCATAGTATCCCATTTCACACCACTGCTCCTCACCCCACCCCCTCCCCATCACCCCACCCACCACACCCTACA
>JACBWV010000610.1:5586598-5599098 GCA_013435795.1 Chlamydomonas sp. ICE-L | reverse complement strand
ATTGCGAACGCATTGCGGATGCATTGTGGAAATGGCAGGGAACTCATTGCAGATGCATTGCGAACGCAGGAGCCATGGTTTCCTGAAGCAGTGAAAATGGTAGGGGACTCATTGCGAACGTATTGCGGATGCATTGTGGAAATGGCAGGGGACTCATTGCAGATGCATTGCGGACTCATTGCGAACGCAGGAGCCATCGTTTCCTGAAGCAGTGAAAATGGTAGGGGACTCATTGCGAACGCATTGCGGATGCATTGTGGAAATGGCAGGGGACTCATTGCAGATGCCTTGCGGATGAATTGCGGATGCAGGAGCCATCCTTTCCTGCAGGGTGGGAAATGGCAGGGGACTCATTGCGGATGCATTGCTGATGCATTGCGGATGCTTTGCGGATGCAGGAGCCATCCTTTCCTGCAGGAGGGGAAATAGCAGGGGACTCATTGCTCATGTTTTTAGGGTTTAGGGTTTCACTAAACCTAAACTCTAAAACCCTAAACTCATCGCTCATGCTTTTCCTCATCTCAAATCTGGCGACTAGAAGCACATTCAGGGGGTGTAATACAAGCAAAAGGGTATCACACAGGCTAGGGGGCACTAGACAGGCAAGGGGTTACTAGACGGACACGGGGGTACTACACATGCAAGGGGGTACTAGACAAACAAGAGGGTACAACACAGGATAGGGGGAACCTAAGACAGAGCAATGCAGCAGGATGCCATACCTTCACCATCCTCCATTCAAAGGTGAGGGTGAGTGGTATGGATGGGTATGGATGGGTGGGTGCATGGGTGGGTGAAGGCGTGGGTACTGCGGCCGTACCTTCACCCTCCTCCTCATCTTGGATCATCAGCTCCTTCTTCACGTGATCGTAGTTCTGGATGTTGCGATGCTGCATATGTGTGTGTGTGTGAGGGTGAGGGTGTGTGAGAGGGTGTGAGGGTAGGTAGGTGTGAGGGTGTGAGGGTGTGAGGGTGTGTGTGTGCGTGAGGGTGAGGGTGTGTGAGGGTGTGTGTGAGTGTGAGGGTGAGGGTGTGTGTGAGAGGGTGTTTGTGTGAGGGTGAGGGTATGTGTGTAAGGGTGTGTGTGAGTGTGAGTGTGTGTGTGTGTGTGAGGGTGAGGGTGAGGGTGTGTGTGAGAGGGTGTTTGTGTGAGGGTAAGGGTGTGTGTGTGTGTGAGGGTGTGTGTGAGTGTGAGTGTGAGGGTGTGTGTGAGTGAGGGTGAGGGTGTGTGTGAGGGTGCGGGTGAGGGTGGCTAAAATGGAGAGTGGATGGAATGTACTATGATAGTGGATGGAATGTACTATGAATTGTGAGAGTGGGTGGAATGTGCTGAGTAATGTGAGAGTGGGTGGAATGCACCCGAGTGACGTGGAGGTGTGTTGGGGTGGGATACCTCTCCATGTGGTGAGGCACCTCTCCCTACGCAACCCTAACACCCGCCTCTTACCCGTCCTCATCCACAACCCTACCACCTTCCTCTGTGTCTGCCTCCTCCACCTCCTCCAATGCTATCACCTCCTTCCTTCTCCGCCTCCTCCACCTCCTACAACGCTACCACCTCCTCCTTCTTCTCAGCCTCCTCCACCTCCTACAACGCTACCACCTCCTCCTTCTTCTCTGCCTCCTCCACCTCCTACAACACTACCACCTCCGCCGCCCTTCTCCGCCTGCTCCACCACCTCCAACGCTACCCCTTCAACGCTACCACCTCCGCCACCCTTCTACGTCTCCTCCAACCTCCTTCAACACTACCACCTCCGCCGCCTCCTACTTCTACTACTACTCGTCCACCTCCTCCCACGCTACCACCTCCGCCACCCTTCTCCGCCTCCTCCACCTTCACAGCCCTTCTCTGCCTCCTCCACCTCCTCCAAAGCTACCACCTCAACGGCCTCCTCCTCCACCATCTCCAGCGCTACCAACTCCTCCGCCCGTCCTCACCCCCTCCAACGCTACCACCTCCGCCGCCACCTCCGCCACCCTTCTCCGCCTCCTCCACCTACACCGCCCTTCTCTGCCTCCTTCACCTCCTCCAACGCTACCACCTCCGCCGCCAACTCCGCCACCCTTCTCCGCCTTCTCCACCTACACCGCCCTTCTCTGCCTCCTCCACCTCCTCCAACGCTACCACCTCTGCCTCCTCCTTCTCTTTCCCCTCCCCCTCTGCAGCCCTATCACCTACCTCTAAGTTCATGGGGTCTTGAATCTGAATGATATCTTTGCGAGTGAATGGTTCATCTGTAATCAGATCCTTCCAATTCTTGGGCTTCACGCACAGCTCCTCCACCTAGAGGGAGAGCAGTGGTTGTTTGTCAGAGTGGTTCTGGGGTGGGGGGTTTGGGGTGTTTTGGGGTGGGGGTGGGGGAGGGGTTGTCGTTGTTGTTGTTGTTGTTGTTGTTGTTCTTCTTCTTTTTGTTGTCGTTCTTGCTGTTGTTGTATGTGGTGGTGGTGGTGGTGGGGTGGGGTGGTGGGTAGTGGGAAATAGGTAGTGGATGGTGGTGTGTAGTGGGTGTGTAGTGGGTGGACAGTGAATGGTGGTGGGTAGTGGGTGGGTAGTGGGTGGGTAGTGGGTGGGCAGTGGGTGGTGGTGGGTAGTGGAGGGGTGTTCGGGGGGAAGTAGCACAGTCTACCTAAAGGGAGAGCAGCAATTGTTGTTTTTATATTTTGGTAGGTCAAGTGAATTCGGGCCGCCTATCCAATTCAGTACCAGGAGCCCAACCTTGAAAGCCACCATATTCCTGATCGCTACCAGAAGACCCCTTTCTGAAACGGAAAAAAAGCTCTGGTACAACCTAGGACCTGAATGTTTGTGGCGGTTGACTTGTTGGCCCGTGCATTTACACAGGTGTGCCTGATTGATCCTTGAATTACTGTCATATATAGGACCTGTAGTGCAGTGGCCTTTGCAAAGCTCTAGTACACACCAGCTTCTGTTTGATCTTTTGGTTGGGCAAGTTCCCTGAGCCTAGTAGGCTACCCCTGGGCTGTAACATACATGAATTGATGAAGCACACTCACCGCATCCCAACAGTACACATTTCCATTTCCAGTACACATTTATATGCCCCGCCTTTGCAATGGGTGCCTACTCACCGCATCCCAACAGTACACATTTCCATTTCCAGAACACATTTGGATGGCCCGCCTTCCCAATGGGTGCCTACTCACCGCATCCCAACAGTACACATTTCAATTTCCAGAACACATTTCAATGGCCCGCCTTACAAATGGGTGCCTACTCACTGCATTTCAACATTCCCATTACACATTTTCATTTCCTGTACAAATTTCCGTTTCCAGTACACATTTATATGCCCGGCCTTCCCAATGGGTGCCTACTCACTGCATCCCAACAATACACAGTTCCATGAATGGGAACACTCACCGCATCCCAGCAGTACACATTCCCAGAGGTCTTGATGGCCACGATGTGAGTGTGCACTGTAAACACCTTGCCCATCACGGGACATGCATACTCGCCATCCGTGTTTTTGTGGAAGTTTAGTTTGACCAAGTCCTTTAGCGCAAGCGGCTGGCCAGTGATGGGGTGGCGCTTGAACTTCATCACATAGGGGACCGCCTGAGGGGTGAGGTTGAGGTTGAGGTTGAGGGGAGGGGGAGGGAGAGGGAGAGGGGGGGAGGTTGAGGTTAATATTGAGGGGAAGGGAGGGTGAGGGGAGGGGGAGGGTTGAGGGGAGGTGAGGGGAGGGGAGGGGAGGGAGGGAGTGGGAGGGGAGGGGAGGGGAGGGGAGGGGAGGGGGGGAGGGGAGGGGAGGGGAGGGAGGGGAGGGGAGGGTGAGGAGGAGGGGGAGGGGAGGGGAGGGGAGGGGCGGGGAGGGGAGGGAAGGGATGGAGGGGAGGGGAGGGAGAGGGCGGGGAGGGAGCCAGGGTTGTGAGGTGAGGTGAGGTTGAGGTTGAGGTTGAGGTTGAGGTTGAGGTTGAGGTTGAGGTTGAGGTTGAGGTTGAGGTTGAGGTTGAGGTTGAGGTTGAGGTTGAGGTTGAGGTTGAGGTTGAGGGGAGGCGAGGAGGGAAGGGTGAGGGGAGGAGAGGTTAAGGTTTGAGGTTGAGGTGAGGTGAGGTTGAGGTGAGGTTGAGGTGCGGGGGGGGTCGAGGGAGGGGAGGGAGAGGTTGAGAGTTGAGGTTGTAGGTGTAGGTTGAGGTTGGAGGTTAAGGGGAAGGTAGTGGGAGGGGAGGGGAGGGAGAGGTTGAGGTTGAGGTTGAGGTGAGGTGTAGTTGAGGTTGAGTTGAGGTGAGGTTGAGGTTGATGAGGTGAGGTTGAGGGGAGGGGAGAGGGAGGTGAGGGGAAGAGGTTGTTGAGGTTAAGGTTGAGGGGAGGGGAGAGGGAGGGCGGTAGGGGCGAGGAGAGGTTGAGGTTGAGGGGCGAGGAAGGGGGGCGGGGGGTGAGGTTGTGGGGAGGGAAGGTGTGAGGTGAGGGCAGAGGAAGGGCGAGGGCGCGCGGGCAAGGGGGAGGAAGGGGGAGGGGGAGAGTTGGGAGGGGGAGGGGGACGAGGAGGGCAGGGGTATATTTTGAGTTGAGTTTGAGTTTGAGGGGCAGGGGGATTGCGGAGAGTTGAGGTTGAGGGCGAAGGGAGGGCAAGGAAAGGGGAGGTATTTTGGTTGAGGTTGAGGGGAGGACTGGGGGGGGGTATTTGGTGAGGGTTGGGTTTGAGGGGAGGGGGGGAAGGGAAGAGGGGACATGGGGGCGGGAGGTATTTTGTTGAGGTGAGTTGTCGTTAGGTTGAGGGGAGTGAGGGCAAGGGGGGGGGGGGGGGGGGGGTGAGGTTTGAGTTGAGGGGAGGGGAGGAGAGGGGAGGGGGAGGTATTTGTAGGTGAGGTAGTGAGGGAAGGGGGAGTGCGGGGAGGGGGTGAGGTTGAGTTAAGGTGCGGGGAGGGGAGCGGGGCGGAGAGGGGCGATGAGGTTGAGGTTTAAGGTTGAGGTTAGGGTGAGGGGAGGGGAGGGGAGAGGAGAGGTTGAGGTTGCGGTTGAGGTTGAGGGGAGGGGAGAGGGAGGGGAGGGAGGAGGTTGAGGTTAAGGTTGAGGGGAGTGAGAGGGAGTGGCGGAGGTAGAGGGGAGTGGTTGAGGTTGATCGGAGGGGAGGGGAGGGTGTGAGCGTTGTGGGGAGGAAGGGTTGTGAGGTTGGGGAGGTCTACGGGAAGGGCGGAGGGGGGGGCAAGGGGAGGGGAAGTGGGGGAGGGGGAGAGGGGGAGGGGGAGGGTGACGAGGAGGGGCCAGGGTTAGGTTTTGAGTTGCGTTTGAGTTTGCGGGGCAGGGGGAGAGAGTTTGAGGTTGAGGGGAAGGGAGGGCAAGGAAGGGGAGTATTTTGGTGAGGTTGAGGAGGGGAGAACCAGGAGGGGGGTGGTATTTTTGTGTTGCGTCGAGGTTGAGGGGATGGAGGGAATGGGAGGGGGAGTATTTTTGTTGAGGTTGAGGTGCGGGTTGAGGGGGAGGGAGGGCAAGGGGTGGGGGGGGGGTGGGGTGAGTGCTGGTGAGGGGAGGGGAGGGAGAGGGGAGGGGAGGTATTTTGGTTGAGGTTGAGTTGAGGGGAGGGAGGGGCGAGGGGAGGGGGTGAGGTTGAGTTAAGGTTGACGGGGAGGGGAGAGGGAGGAGAGGGGAGAGGTTGAGGTTTAAGGTTGAGGTTGAGGTTGATGGGAGGGGAGGGGAGTGGAGAGGGGAGCATTGTTGAGGTTGAGGTTGAAGTTGAGGCTTGAGGTTGAGGTGAGGTTGCGGTTGAGGTTGACGGTTGAGTGGCGGGGAGGGAGGGGGAGAGGTTGAGGGAGGGTTGAGGTTTGCGGTTGAGGTTGAGTGATGGGAGGGGCGCGGAAGGGCGGGGAGAGGTGAGGTTGAGGTGTCTATGTTGAGTTTGAGGTTGAGGTTAAGGGAGGGGAGGGGAGAGGAGGGGCGGGAGAGAGGTTAGGCTTGAGTTGGTTGAGGTTGAGGGGAGGGGTAGAGGTAGGAGAGGGAGGGGAGGGGAGGAGGGCTGAGGTTAAGGTTGAGGGAAGGGGAGAGGGAGGGCGCGGGCTAGGGGAGAGGTTGAGGTTGATGGGGAGGGGTAGGAGGGGGGAGGGTTGAGGTTGTGGGAGGGAAGGGGGGCACCGGTTTGTGAGGTGGGAGGGCGAGAGGAAGTGGCGAGGGGGAGGGCAATGGTGAGGGGAAGGGGGAGGGGGCGGGGGAGAGGCACGAGGAGTAGGAGGGAGAGGGGGGGGAGGGGGAGAGGGGGAGAGAGGGGGCCGGGGTCTGGTAGAGTTTGATTTTGGTATGAGTTTGAGGGGCAGGGGCGAGTTGAGGTTGAGTGATGGGGAGGGCGAGGGAAGGGGGAGGTATTGGTTGAGTTGGGGAGACTGGAGGGGGGGGGGGGTATTTTGGTTGAGGTTGAGGTTGAGGGGAGGGGTGGAGGGGAGGGAGAGGGGCGGGGAGGTATTTTGTTGTTGAGGTTGAGGTTGGGTTGAGGGGAGGGAGGGCAATGGGGGGGAGGGGGTGGTTGGGGTGGGGGTTGGTTGAGGTGAGAGGAGGGGAGGGAGGAGGGGGAGGGGGAGGTTTATTTGGTTTGAGGTTGAGGTTGGGGGAGGGGAGGGCGAGGGGAGGGGGTTGAGGTTGATGTTGAGGTAATGTTGAGGGGAGGGGAGAGGGGGAGCGGGTAGAGGTTGAGGTGGGTTGAGGGGAGGGGGAGGGGCTGGGAGAGGTCGGGTTGCGGTTGAGGTTGATGGGAGGGAGGGGAGGGGGGAGAGGTTGAGGTTGAGTGATGTGAGGTTGAGGTTGAGGTTGTAGGTTGAGTTGAGGTTGAGGGGAGGGAAGAGGGAGGGGAGGGAAGTCGTTTGAGGTTGAGGTTGAGGTTTGAGGGTTCGGGAGGGAAGAGGACGGGGAGGGGCGACGGGAGGGGAGGGGAGAGGTCTGAGGTTTGGTTGAGGGGAGGGAGAGGGAGGTACGGGGAGAGGTTGAGGTTGATGTTGAGGTTGAGGTGGAAGGAGCGGGAGGGGAGAGGTTGAGGTGAGGTTAAGGTTGGGGGAGGGGAGAGGGAGGGGAGGGGAGGGGTTGAGGTTGAGGTTGAGTGATAAGGTAAGGTTGAGGGGAGGGGAGGGGAGGGGGGGGAGAGGTTGATGTTTGAGGTTGATGTGGAGGGGAGAGGGAGGGGAGCAGCGGAGGGGAGGGGAGCGGTTAGAGGTTGAGGTGAGGTTGAGGTTGAGGGGAGGGGAGAGGGGAGGGGGAGGGGAGGGTGAGCTGTTGAGGTTGGGTTGAGGTTGAGGTTCGGTGCGGTTGGGGTTGTGGGGAGGGGGGAGGAAGAGGCGGGGATCGGCTGAGGTTGATGGTTGAGGTGAGGGGGGGGAGCGGAGAGGAGGGAGGGGACGGAGAGGTGGGTGCGGTTGAGGTGCGTTGAGGTTGAGGTTAGGGTTGCGGGGTGGGGGCGGAGAGGGAGGGGAGGGAGAGGTTGAGGTTGAGGTTAGGTTGCGGTTGAGTTGCGGTTGGGGTGAGGTTTAGGTGAGGTTGAGGTTTGAGGTTGAGGGTGGAGGGGAGGACGAGGAGGGGGAGGGGAGGTGTTGAGTTTGGCGTTTGAGTTGGCGGTTGATGGGAGGGGAGAGGGAGGGGGAGGGGAGAGGTTGAGGTTGGGGTTGGAGGGGAGGGGAGAGGGCGGGGAGGGGGGGAGGTTGAGGTTGAGGTGAGTGTTGAGGTGAGGGGAGGGGAGAGCGGAGGGAGGGGAGAGTAGTGAGGGTGAGGTTGAGGTGAGGGGAGGGAGGAGGAGGGGGGGAGGGGAGAGGTTGAGGTTGATGGTTTGATGTTTGAGGTTGGGTTGAGGTTGAGGTTGAGGTTGAGGTTGAGTTTGAGGTTGAGGTTGAGGGGTAGGGTTGCGGGAGGGGAGGGGAGAGGTTGAGTTTTGAGGTTGAGTTGATGGTTGAGGTGAGAGTTGAGGTGAGGTTGAGGTTGAGGTTAGGTTGAGGGGCGGGGGGAGAGGGAGGGGAGGGAGCGGTTGGGTTGAGGTTGACGGTTGAGGTTGAGGTTGAGGTTGGGTGGTTGAGGGAGGGGATGAGGGAGGGGAGGGGAGGGGTTGAGTTGCGTTTGAGTTTGAGGTGGCCGGGGGAGGGGAGAGGGAGGGGAGGGGAGAGGTTGAGGTTTGAGGTTGAGGTTGAGGGGAGGGAGAGGGAGGGGAGGGGGGAGGTGGACGGATGGTTGAGGTTGAGGTTGAGGTTGAGGTTGAGGGAGGGAAGATGTGTGAGGGGAGGGGAGAGGTGATGTGAGCGGTTGAGGTGGTTGAGGGGAGGAGGAGCGGGAGGGGAGGGGAAGGTTGAGGTTGGGTTGGGCTTGGGTGCGGTTAGGGGAGGGGAGAGGGAGGGGAGGGAGGTGGCGATGGTGGTAGGTGTGGTGTTAGGTGTAGGTGTAGGTGTAGGTTGAGGTTGAGGTTGCGGTTAAGGGGAGGGGAGGGAAAGAGGGACGGGAGGGGAGGGGGAGAGGGAGGGGAGATGTGAGGTTTCGAGGTTGAGGTTGATGGTATTTCTGAAGGGGAGGGGAGAGGGATGGCGGAGGGGAGAGGTGAATGTTGAGGTTGAAGGTGAGGTTGATGGTTGAGGTTGAGGGGGAGGGAGAGGGAGGGGAGGGGAGGGTTGAGTTGAGGTGAGGTTGAGGGGAGGAGAGAGGGGAGGGGAGGGGAGCGGTTGAGGTTGGTGGAGGTTGAGGTTGAGTTATGGAGGGGAGAGGGACAAAGGGGAGGGGGCGGGGGCGAGTTGGTAGGTGTAGGTGTGTAGTGTAGGTGTAGGGTAGGTGAGGTTGAGTTTGAGGGTTTTAAGGGGAGGGAGGGAAAGACGGGACTGGAGGGAGGGGCGGCGAGGGCAGGGGAGAGGTTGAGGAGGTGAGGTGAGGTTGAGTTGAGGGGAGGGGAGGAGGGAGGGGGGGAGAGGCGGGGAGGAGAGATGGTTGAGGTTAAGGGTTTAGGGGAGGGGAGAGGGGGCAAGGGCGATGGGAGAGTGAGGTTGAGGGGAGGGGCGGGAGGGGAGGGTTGTGAGGTTGTGGGGAGGAAGGGTGTGAGGTTGGGGAGGGGCGCGAGAGGGGAGGGCGAGGCGGGAGGGCAAAGGGGAGGGGAAGGTTGAGAGGTTGAGGTGTAGGTGTAGGTGTAGATGTCGGTTGAGGTTGAGGTTGCGGTTAATGGGAGGGGCAGGGAGATGGCCGGGAGGGGAGGGAAGAAGTGGTGGGTTTGAGGTGGGGAGGGCGAGAGGAAGGGCGCGGGGGCGGGCAAAGGGGGGAGGGGCGGGGAGGGGGGAGGGGGAGCGGCAAGAGGGGGATGGGGCGAGGGGGAGGGGGAAGAGGAGGGGCAGGGTTAGGAGTTGAGTTGAGTTGAGTTTGAGGGGCATGGGGAGATTTTGATGTGAGACGGGAAGGGGGAGGGCGAGTGGGAGGGAGGGGGGGAAGGTATTTGGGTTGCGGTTGAGGGAGACTGGAGGGGGGCCGGTTATTTTGGTTGAGGTTTTGAGGTTGAAAGGGGGGTGGGAGAGGGAGGGGGATGGGTATTTTGTTGAGGTTTGGAGGTGGGTTGAGTGCGGTTGAGCGTTTGAGGGGAGGGCGGGCGAGGGGGGGGGGGGGGGGGGTGAGGTTGAGGTTGAGGTGAGATGAGGGAGGAGGGAGGGGATGTATTTGGTGGGTTGCGTTGAGGTTAGGGGAGGCGGGCACGGGGAGGGTTGCGGTTGAGGTGAGGTTGAGGGGGAGGTGTGAGGGAGAGGGGAGGGGGGGGAATTTTGGTTGAGGTTGGGTTGCGGGGCGGGAGAGCGAGGGGCGGGGGGTAGGTTGCGGTTGAGGGGAAGGTAGGGCGAGTGGAGGTGGAAGGTGTGAGGTTGAGGTTGAGGGGAGGGGAGGGGAGAGGGAGAGGGGACGAGCGGAGAGGGGAGAGTGGAGAGGGGGAGGGGAGGGGGGCGGGGGCGGGGAAGGGGGGGGGGTGAGGGGGAGGGGGGAGGGTGGAGGGGGAGGTGGAGGAGGGGGAGGGGGAGGGGGAGGGGAGGGGGCGGGGGGAGGGGGAGGGGAGGGGGTGGGTGAGGTGGGGGAGAGGGGAGGGGTGGAGGTTGCGGTTGAGGGCGGGGCGGGGGGAGAGGAAGAGGGCGGTTGCGGTTTGAGGGGAGGGGAAAGGGAGGGGAGGGGGAGTGAGGTTGAGGTTGAGTTGAGGTTGAGTGTTGAGGTTGAGGGGAGGGGGAGGGGAGGGGAGGGAGAGGTTGAGTTGAGGGTTGAGGTTGCTGGTTGAGGTTGGAGGTTGAGGTTGCGGTTGAGGGGGAGAGAGGGAGGGGAGGGAGAGGTTAAGGTTGAGTTGAGTTGAGGTTGAGTTGCGGTTGAGGTTGAGGTTGGGGGCGGATGGTAAGCGGGAGGGGAGGGGAGAGGTAGAGGGTTGAGGTGAGGTGTAGGTTGAGGTTGAGGTTGAGGTTAAGGGGAGGGTATATGGGGAGAGGGAGGGGAGGGAGAGAGGTGAGGTTTGAGGTTGAGGTTGGGTTGAGTTGAGGTTGAGGTGCTGGTGAGTTTTGAGGGGGAGGGGAGAGGGAGGGAGATGTGGAAGGTGATGCGGTTTAAGGTTGAGGGAGGGGAGAGGGAGGGCGAGGGCGAGGGGAGCGGGTTGCGGTCTGAGGGGAGGGGAGGGGAGGGGTTTGTAGGTTGTGGGGCGGGAAGGGTGTAGATGGGGAGGGCGAGGAGGAAGGGCGAGGGGGCGGGCAAGGGGGAGGGAGGGGGGAGGGGGAGGGGGAACGAGGAGGCGGCAGGGGTAGAGTTTGTGTTTGAGTTGAGTTTGAGGGGCCGGGGGAGAGTTTGAGGTTGAGGGGAAGGGAGGGCAAGGAAGGGGAGGTATTTTGGTTGAGGTTGAGGAGTCTGGAGGGGGGGGGTGGTATTTTGTTGAGGTTGCCGTTGAGGGAGGGTAGGGAAGGCGTGGGGGAGGTATTTTGTTGAGGTTTGAGGTTGAGGTTGAGTGGAGGGAGGGCACGGGGGGGGGGGGGGGGGGGGGGGGGTTGAGGCTTGAGGGGGGGAGGGGAGGCGCGGGGCGTGGGATGTATTTTGTTGAGGTTGAGGTGAGGGGAGGGCAGGGCGGAGGTGGAGGGGGTTGAGGTGCGGTTAAGGTGAGGGGAGGGGACGGGCGAGGGCGAGGGGAGCGGGAGGAGAGGGGAGAGGTTGAGGTTAAGGTTGAGGTGAGGGGAGGGGAGGGGGAGGGGAGGGGAGAGGTTGAGGTTGAGGTTGAGGTTGAGGTTGAGGGGAGGTAAAAGAGGAAGGGGAGGTTGAGGTTGAGGTTGAGGTTGAGGTTGAGGGGAGGGGAGAGGGAGGGGAGGGGAGAGGTTGAGGTTGAGGTTGAGGTTGAGGGGAATGGAGCGGGAGGGGAGAGGTTGAGGGTTGCGGTCAGGTTGAGGGGATGGGAGAGGGAGGGAGGGGAGGGGTTTGAGGTTGAGGATAAGGTTGAGGGGAGGGGAGAGGCGGGGGAGGGGGAGAGGTTGGAGGTGAGGTTGAGGTTTGCGGGAAGAGCGAGTGAGGGGAGGGGAGAGGGTTTGGGTGAGTTTGAGGGGAGGGGGAGAGGGAGTGGGAGGAGGCGAGGTTGAGGTTGAGTTTGAGGTTGAGGTGAGGGGATGGTAGAGGGATGGGGAGGGGAGGGGAGAGGTGATGGTTGAGGTGAGGTTGAGGTTGCGGTGATGGTTGAGGTTTGATGGTTTAGGGGAGGGGAGGGGGAGGGAGGGTGAGGGGAGAGGTTGAGGTTGAGGTTGAGGTTGAGGGGAGGGGAGAGGGAGGGAGGGGTGAGGTCTGAGGTTGATGAGGTTTGCGGTTGGGGTGAGATTGAGGGGAGAGGGGAGGGGAGGGGAGAGGTGCGGTTGAAGTTGAGGTTGATGTTGAGGTTTGTTTGGTTAGGTTGAGGTTGAGGTGAGGTTGAGGTTGGGGTTGAGGGGAGGGAGGGCGGATGATGGGGGGGGGGGGGGTGAGGTTGAGGTTGAGGGGAGGGGAGGGAGAGGGGAGTGGGATGGGAGGTATTTTGGGTTGCGGTTGAGGTGAGGGGAGGGAGGGCAGGGGGAGGGGACGGGGGGGGGAGGGGGAGGATGGAGAGGGAGCGAGTAGGGGGCGAGGGGGAGGGGGAGGGGGAGGGGAGGGGGGCAGGGGTAGAGTTTGAGTTTGCGTTTGAGTTTGAGGGGAGGGGGAGAGTTTGAGGTTGAGGGGGAACGGGAGGGCGCGGGAAGGGGAGGTTTTTGGTGAGGTTGAGGGAGACTGGAGGGGGGGGTTATTTTGGTTGAGGTTGAGGTTGAGGGGCGGGAGGGGAGAGGGGAGGGGGAGGGATTTTTGTTAGGTGAGGTTGAGTTGAGGGGAGGAGGGCAAGGGGGGGGGTGACGGGGGGGGGGGGGGGTTGAGGTGAGGGGAGGGAGGGAGTAGAGGGGAGGGGGAGGTTTGGTTGAGGTTGAGGTTGAGGGGAGGAAGGTGCGGGAGGGGGTGAGGTTGAGGTTAAGGTGAGGTGGAGGGAGAGGGAGGAGAGGGGGGAGAGGTTGAGGTTGAGGTGAGGTTGAAGGTTGAGGTT
>JACBWV010000610.1:5528291-5586098 GCA_013435795.1 Chlamydomonas sp. ICE-L | reverse complement strand
CAACATGCTGGCTCACCATCGATACACACATGCACTGAACACACCTACACACACACACACACACATACCCACACACCAAACAGAAAACAGACACACAACATTACACACCACACACACAAACACACACACAAAAAAACCATGACACAGCCCACAACACTTGAGACAACACAATACACACACGCACACATGCACTGAGACACACACCAGACACACACACTTCATAACCACACGCATACACACAATACCAACAAGCACAACACACACACACACACGCACGCACACACACACACACCACACACACCCACACACAATGACACACACAAAACGCGCACACACACGCTACTCACACAACGTGACCACACACGCACTCAGACATCACACACAGGACACAAACGCAGAACACAAAACACACGCACAGACAAATAAACACACATACACACCACACTCACCACAACGCACACAAACTATACACATACACACAACACACGCACAAGCACAAAGTCACCACACACACGCACACTACCACAAGACACATGCACACCGGACACATACACATCGCACACAGAAACAGCTTTCATACACACACATACACCACACGAGCACACACGCGCACAGACACACACACAGAATCACACACGCACACACAACACACACACGTACACACACACGCACACATGCACTCAGACACACACACGTACACACACGCACACAACACACATGAACACACACACACGCACACACACACAAACACACGTACACACACTCACACATACGCACGCAAACATGCATACATGCATGCGCACACGCACACGCACACACATACATACATACACAAGCACACACACAGACACACGCACAGACACACACACACACAGACACACACACTGACACACACGCACACACACAGACACACACACAATGACACACACAAACAAACGCGCGCACACACATGCATACACACACACTTGCACACACGCACTCAGACACACACAGACAGAAACACACGCACAGACACATACACACACATGCACACACACGCACACATGCACACCGACACATATACACGCACACATAAACATGCTTTCGTTCACACACATACACACACGAAGCACACACACGCACAGGACACAACAGAAATACACACACACACACACAGCACACACACACACACACACGTACACACAACCTGACACCACAAACACACGCACACACACACCACACCACACATACACACGCACACACGCAACACGCACACCACAACACACACAAAACACACACACCCAAAACACCCACATATACACACACAATAACACAAACAAATATAAACACACAACAAGCAAACACACACTGCACAGACACAAAACCACAACATGCCACAAACACACAACAATACACACACGCACAGGCCCACAAACAAACAAACACGCACGCACACGTGCGTGTTGGCAGGGCTGCTTGTTCGGCACCTGCTCTGCCACCACACTGTATATGGCCCACCAACAACCTAACCCACAACACACCACAAAAAACACACACAGTGGAGAAGAAAACACAAACAAAATGGTTTGGTTACAAATCTGTGTTGTACTGTAGGCGGACGGGCATGTGTAACACGAATGAAAATCCATGGAGGAAGGTTCTCAACACTGAGACATACTGCGATACAAGCATTCAGGGACGTCCTCAAAAGCTTCCCTTACCTATCCATTGTAGTGCCAAGTGTTTATTTTTAGTTGGATGGATGAACTTTGTGGAGGGATCGCTGCCTTGCGTGCCTGCATTTCTGTGAACTTTACGTTTTCCACAAACGGAAGATGTGCAGGCCTTGACATATATATTTAGGCTGGTATGCGTAACTACATGTTTGCGTGAGGCTTGTCGTTTGATTCTTCATTGAGGTAGGAATTCCCCCCTATGAGGTGGTCACCTTTTACCACCACTAAAACTGTCGTTGCTGAGGACAATTGCAAACCCGATATAAGGACAAGTTTCAAGCGTCCTAAATGTCTTTGACTAAGGCAGTGGGTCGTAGAAAGTATGTCTTATCTGATAGCCTTTTGCAGGTAACTAATAGACCCCCCACAACACCCACACCCCCGCAATTCCGATTGTGTTAAATCTACGAGTGACACTAGTGCCATCCCGGGCTAACTTTCATGCCCACCAACCATCTACATGAGCCCGTTTATTGACAGCACTAAACTATTGATTTTAATAATCCGGGGGATAGGTGTTTGTAATGGAAGCGATGCCGGTAACTCCTGCAACCAATTGTCAAAAAACGGTAACTATGTTTATGCATTCAATGACGGAGATTCCTGTAACCTATATTTCAACACGGGACTCGTGGTATCTAATCATGACGGAGATCCTAGAACATATGCTTTACATTATGGGGACTGGTGTTATGGAAAGCGATGCCGGGTGACTCCTGAAACATATGTCGTTTATGTAAGGTGGACTGGTTGGAATATCCGTGGACCCCCCTGTGCTGCCGGCGGGACTTCGCACCTTGTTTAATACAGGCGAACTCAGTAAGGCATAAATGCTGACTGATCCTGCAACCCATGTTACATTAAGGGGGCTCATTAATGGCATTTTATGCTGGTGACTCCTGTAACCTACGTCTACAAAACGGGAGCTGATATAATTGAATCAATGCTGCTGACTCCTGTTAACAATGTATAAATTAAGGGGACTCATATTATGCATTCAATGCTGGTGACTTCTGCAACTATGTCTAAAATACGGGAACTGATGTAATGGAATCGGTGCTGCGGACTCCTGCAAACCATGTTTAAATTACGGGATGGTCAAATATATGAAGCACACTTCCTTATTGTTACATGTTTTTCAACTACTCTGGTTTCCAGCCCGCTGGTTCTGATTTGAATTGAATTGTAGCATGGCTTAAAAGGAAGCCCTGGGCAGACTATAGGACTCAATTACCACACGCTCTGAACATTTAACCACTACTAATCAATACATGGAAGCTCAGGGCCAATCCAAGCAAGCACTTCTCAGTGCTAATTTAGTAAGGAAGTGCTAATCCAAGCTAGCACACCCCGTGCTAATCAAGACATGCACACTCAGTTCAAGCAAGCACTCTCATTGCTAATCGAAGCAAAACAAAGCAGTCTCTTGGTGCTAATCCAAGAAAGCACGCTTAATGATAATCAAGGAAAAGCGAACCCATGCTAATCATGAGCTGCAGTTGCAGTAACAGAAGGTTATCCAAGCTAACACAATCCGGGCTCATTAAGCAAGCACTTCAGTGCTAAACCAAGTCTAGCAACCCCATTGAAAAATTCAAAGCAAACACATCAGCGCTAATAAAAAAGAGATCCGCGCCAAAATGCCAAATTAGGCTTACCACTGAGCCAGTGCTGAAAACAGTCCAGACCCACACTCGTGCCAAATCAATTCCAGCACAGCATCCTTGTAGCACATAAAAACAAACAGTCTGGACTGGACGTACCATGATGCCACACACAGGATGCACCAGGAGGCTATACACAGGGCTGCATAGCCCCCACCAAGTTGCACCAGTCTGTATATCATACAATCCGCCCATCGCCACCCAAACAAGAACAGCCTAACTAGTAACAAGTTGGTCTTGGAGTGCGTTACGCGAGCTCTGACCTAGAGGAGCGCTCTCTTGGACAAGCTAAGGTGAATGCGCCTAGTGCAGCTTGTACTCCGCCAGTGAGGCGTCCGTGTTGTCAAGAAATGCCTGAATACCCTCTCACCTTGGCAACACCAACATCAGAGGTCTCCTATGCATGAAGGGCTAAATGTCCCCCCAAGGCGGTGCCTGCAGGGCAGCCTCTATCTGGGTGTACACGAATGGACAGGCCTGACGGGGAACTGTGCCTTCTCAATTCTGAGCAAACGCTCCCCCTCAAAAAACCTCTGCCGATCGGCCCAGAGCCATAAGGTATAGCCACCATGAAAAATGTGTTCCCTCTAACTCTGAGTCTACTTCATGCGGGACCAGGAGGGGGGACACCAAACAACATCATCTAAATTTTATATTTCAATATAGGGGTGGTGCTCGATCAGGGGTGGTTCCAACCGTTGCCCACATAAAAAATTAACACAAAGAGATAAGATTCTTGAGGTTGGGAAGCATTGATGGTGGTTTGTGTGAATCGCCCCCGGTGGTTGGGAAGAGTGCAGTGTGCGTGTGGTGTGATTGGTGTGTTTATGTGTGTATGTGTGTATGGGTGGATGTGTGAATGTGCGTGTATGTGTGAGGTGTGTGGGGAGAGAGTGGTGCGTTGTGGGTGTGTATGTGTGGGGGACGGGGTTGGGTATGTTGTGTGTTGTGGTGTGTGAGTGTGGGTGTGCCCAGGTGTTATGAGTGTGTATGTTGAGTTGTGCTTATTTGATGTGTGTGTGTATGGGGTGTGTGAGAGTAGTGTTTGTGGTGAATGTGTGTGAAATGTGTGTGTAAGGGTGTGTATGAGTTGAATGTGTAATATGTGTGTGAACTGTGTGTTGTGTCATGTGTGCAGGGTTAGTGTGTGTGCGAGTTATGATTGAGGGTGTGAGTGTGTGTGAGGTGGTGTCTGTGTATTTGTTGATGTGTGAGTGAGAGTTGTGTGTTATGTATGTGTGTGAGTGTTGTTGGTTTGTTGTTGTTGTCGTGTTTTGTGGGGTGTGTGGGTAGTCGTGGGTGTGTGATGTGTGGGTGTGACTGAGTGATGTGTGCATGCGGGTGAGTGTGTGTTGTTATGTTGTGTTCTGATTGGTGCGGTGTAGGTGTAGGTGTATCGGTGTGTGGTGTGTGGGTGTGGAGGGTGTTAGGGGAATGAGGTATGCTGGTGTGTGGGGGTTGTAGAGGAGAGTGGTATTGTGTGTGTGGGTGAGTTTGAAGTGTGTGTGGACTGGTGGGGGTGTGTAGTGTGGGTGTCCTGTCGACTGGTGGATGTGTGTGTGTTGTTGTGTTGTGTGTTGTGTGTGAGTTGGTTTCTGTCGAGAGTGGTGTATGCGTGTTTGCGTGGGTAGTGTGTGTATGTGGGTGTAAGGTTGTATGTGTGTGTATGCGGTGTGTGTTGCAGGTGTGTGTTGATCCGGTGGGTGAGCGTGGGGTGGGTACATAGATGTGTGTGTGTCTGGTGTGTGTCACGTTGTGGTGTGTGGGGCTGTGTGCATGTGTGGTGTGTGTGGGGGGTAGGTGCCGGGATGTGTGCTGGCGTGTGGTGTGCGGTGTGTGTGCATGTGTGAGTGCGTCTGTGTGATGTGTACCTGTGTATATAGTGGTGTGTGGATGTTATGTGCATGTGGGTCGATGGCGGAGCAGCATGGGGAGGGATGTCCATGTGCATGCGTGGCGATGGGTGAGCACGCATGGGGAGAAAGCATGCGATGCTGTTGGGGCCAGTGTGACACAAGGGCTCATACTTAAGTATCACACGAAGAAGAACGATTCCGCGCCACCCTGTTCATATTGGAATGAAAAGATGACTCTGGATAAACGACCCTCTGTTCCTTGCGACGTGTACGTGCAGTAGGGACGTAGCGAACGCTTGCCTGGCGAACGAGCGATGGCGGGGTCTGGAAGGTTTCTCCCAAGCATGGATAACCAAACTCCCAGAAAGGGATTACAAGGAACACAGCATTTACGCAGGAAGAAAACACTCTTTTCGAGAAGAAACCGAAAAGGTAGTTCGGAGGAAAGAAATATGAAAGCGAATTCGAAAAGAAAGCAGAAACCGAAAACGTCGCGACCTGTACAGGTAAGAGGGGCGCACTACGATAGTCGTTACATTTGATGCGTATGCCCCTCGGTCTGTCGCCGAGAGCCCTCGTGGGCAGTACGCATAGAGAGAAGTAGAGGCCCCTCCGAGGGGCTCATATTCCCTAACTTCGGGGGCATTGTGGTGGGGGGTCATACCCCTAAATTCAGTAGGTGATTGCTGTGGGGGGGGGTTAAAACTACCACTAAATTAGTGGGTGTCGCTCTGGTGACGGGTAACTCCCACTAAATTAGTTGTTGGTTTGTGGTGGGGGGTCATACCCTCTACATTAGAGGGTGGTTGCGGTGGGTGTAATACCCCTTAAATTAGTGGGGCTTCTGCTGGTGAGGGGTCACTTCCATCTAAAATTGTAGTGGGGGCTTGCTGGTGGGGGGTAACTACCCCCTAAATTAGTGGGTGCTTCGCTGGTTGAGGGGGTCACTGTACCAAATAGTCGGTGGTTGCTGGTGGTGGGTAACTACCCCCTAAATTAGTGGGTGGTTGCTGGTGGTGGGTAACTACCCCTTAAATTAGTGGGTGATGGCTGGTGAGGGGTCACTGCCCCCTAAATTAGTGGGTGGTTGCTGGTGGTGGGTAACTACACCCTAAATTAGTGGATGGTTGCTGGTGGAGGGTCACTATCCACTAAATTAGTGGGAGCTTGCTGGTGGGGGGTAACTACCCCCTAAATTAGTGGGTGGTTGCTGGTGAGGGGTCACTACCGCCTAAATTAGTTGTTGGTTCCTGGTGGAGGGTTACTACCCACTAAATTAGTGGGTGCTTGCTGGTGGGGGGTCACTACCCCCTAAATTAGTGGGTGCTTGCTGGTGGGGGGTCACTACCCCCTAAATTAGTGGGTGCTTGCTGGTGAGGGGTCACTACCCCCTAAATTAGTGGGTGCTTGTGGTGAAGGGTTACTACCCCCTAAATTAGTTGTTGCTTGCTGGTGGAGGGTAACTACCCCCTAAATTAGTGGGTGCTTGCTGGTGAGGGGTCACTACCCCCCAAATTTAGTAGTTGCTTGCTGGTGAGGGGTAAATCCCCTAATTAGTGGGTGCGTGTGGTGGGGGATCATACCCACTAATAGTTGTTGGTTGTTGGTTGGGGGGGTAACTACCCCTGAATAGTGGGTGGTGGTGTTGGTGGGGGGGCACTACCCAACTAATGAGTTGGTGGTGCTGGTGGGGGGTAAACTCCCCCTAAATTAGTGGGTGGTTGTCTGGTGGAGGTTCAATACCCCTAAATTAGTGGGTGCTTGTGTTGAAAGGGTGGTCAATACCCCCTAAATAGTAGTTAGATTGGTCGCTGGTCGAGGTGCTCTGACCACAAATCGTCCTCCTGCGATCATACTACTAAATTTGTAGGTAGAATGTATAACTACTAAATTTGGGGGTAGCTTATCGAACGACCTAGTTGGGCTCGATGGCAGGGCGGGGCGGGGCAGGGGCCTGGGCAGGAGCGGCAGGTTCAGTGATTCCGTACGTGTGAGGATTCTAGTGCTGAACCCAGCACTGAACCGTTATAGATTTGGCCTGTGCTCATTCCTGACCAGGGGCCTGTTCCTGCCTCATTCCTGCCTCGTTCCGCCCGCTGCAGTTAGGTATGCCTGTATGCCAGCCTGGAAGAGCTGGAGATGAGGATCTGAACCCCAAGTTGGCGCTGTTCATTGTACCAATTCAGAATTATCACCTCCCTGTCAAGGTGGTCTGTCCAATTGCAGGACCGGATTGATTATTGACCGCAACAAGTAAAACTCACAGGCCTCTCAAAGTGTTCTAATCTGCAGATCCAAATACTACGGTCTTGCCAACAACTTCAGATCATCATAGCCCTGTCAGCATGTTGCAATCTGCAGACCCTGGATCTGGCTGATTGCCCGTAACTTGTACAACTAACACTCTAACAGGCCTCTCAGTGACATAGCGTGTTCCAATATGCAGACCCTGATGATACTGAGGTCAGCAACTTCAGAACCTCACAGGCCTCGCAGGGGTGCCTTTGCGACCGGATTCTGGGAATTGAGCCCCGCGCCTCAGAAACATCACTGCCATGTCAGCCTGTTGCAATCTGCATAGGGTGCGACCATACATATATAATATATATTATTCTTATATCTATTTATTATTTCTTCTTTCATCCGCCATTTATCCTCTCTTTATATTTATCTCCTCTTTATTATTTCTCCTATTTTCTTATTCTTTATCTTTCTTTTATAGTACTATATTTCTTATTATTTCATCTTTATATTTATTCTTTATTCTTCTTCTTCTCTCTTATCTATTTATTATTCTCTCTTTCTCTTTAACTTCTATTCTATCTTTATCCTATCTTATCTCTCTATTTTCTTCTCTTCTTTTCTCTAATTCTAGTTTATTTATTCGTCTTATATTCTTTTCTTATACTTATTTCCTTACTTATTTATTCTTCTTCTTCTTTATCGTTCTCCTTCTTATTCCCTACTTATTCCTAGCTTATTTTTATATTATATCTTATTTATGTCTCTACCATGAGATATTCATTCGCCTCTATCCTCGTTTCTATTATAGTATCTTAGCACCGCATTTTACTTTACGTCTCATTCTTCTTCTTCTGTATCCATTATACTATACTTCTCTCTCCATTCATGTTATACTCTTTCTCCTTATTGTTTATTTCAGTCAATATCTTTTCTTCTGATATTTTCATCCTTCATGCTCTACCTATTCATCTATTTTATACCCTTGTTCTCTCTTGATTGCTATATTCTCCTGCTGTGATGTCCTTCATTTTTATAAACCCTTATTCTAAATCGCATCACTGTACTCTATATTGTGCAGTATTTACTGCATATTCTATATATAATTACTCATATTTCCACTTCACCTCTTTTTTTCCTCTATCACTCACACCTGTTCTCCCTAGTCTGCCTAATATAGGTTGCTCGACCACTCTGCCTGTGTGTTCTGTTCATCTCTGCTCGCTCACCGCCTCCTCGTTTCTATGCTATCCGGACAATCGTTCGAGTCGCGCTCACACAATCCCGCGTTTTTAGTTGCTGGCCAGCCCTCTGTTGTTAGCTTCCCTGTGTTTTCGTCAGACCTTTCGCTTTGTTTCTTAATCTTTCTCTTGTCAGTAGCGTGGATTGGTGTCCAGTTATCCACTGGTCTTACCGTGATAGTATGATTATCAGAGTGTGTCATTCGTCGTAGTTGAGAACTCAAACTAATTGACAGCTACATAGATCAGCTGCTGCCGAGGAAGTGGTAGTTGAATCAATGGCGACTAGAGTTTTCACCACAATTCCCTCTCTCATGTGGTTTCCCCTGTGAGACCCCCGTGGCAGATCTGCGCCGTTTTCCGAGCCTTGAACTCGCACGGCAATGCTTCGGCCGACCCCGCCTCTCTCCCACCCCCCCCCGTTATTCAGCCCTTTGCTGCACCCAATTGATCTTTGGCCCGCCCTCTTGATCCGTTCCCTGGATCCTACGATCTGTGCCTGCGGCCGTCCTGGGTATCCCGCTCCGTGTACCCAGGCACTTTGCCACAAGCCATGCCGGAGGTTGCCCCGACCCTCCCCTCTCCCATCTTTTCCCGCTCCATCTATCTCTTTGCTTTGCCACAGCTCCTCAGGCGCCTCGGCCCACCCGCCCTTCCCCCCCCCGCCCTCCTCCCGCGCCCCCCCTTTGGGGCCCCCTTTTTCCCTAGGCTCGCCCGCGCCGCGCCCCACCGGGTGTCTGCCCTAGCGTTTCCGGTGCTGGCCCTTGCTTCGGCCCCGCCTGCCTCCGGTTCTTCGCGGGGCTCGCTTGCTTTTAACTTTCACTGATCACAGCGCCCTTCAGGCTCGGTTCCCTTCACCCCTAATCAGCTGTCTTCTGCAACCCCACTCCTATATACCTTAGTGTCACTATCTGCGCTCTTCTATGGGGCCCGGGCTGATGCTATCAAAGTCGGGTATTGAGCACCCATTCCCACGCCTTCCCCTCCCGCATGCCGCGCGACCTCACCCGCACATTTTAGATTTCCAGCTGGTCCACGTCCGTTCACGGCCCCAGACCCTTCGTTTCCGCATTTAATTGGGCATAGGTACAACGGTGACACAGCCTGCGATGTGTGAATGGCGCTCCTCGTTACAGCCACCACCAAAAATTGTAAACACAACTTCAAGCGTGCACGTCAACCCGTCACTCAGCCAACGGAAGAGCGAACACCCCCAACCACAACAAAACACCCAAAAGACCAGTATCCCCCAACTTACACCCAGCACCCAAAAAAGCCCAACTACGACAAAACCCCCATACCCACCCCAGACAAACAACCCAAAATCACAAGCAAGACACCCGCATAGAAGACTCAAACGTGTCTCCCGACACGAGCCCGATACGCTGTAAACCTGGCCCTCCAAAACACCACTAGGACCAAAATTACATCTGACGCAAGGGTACAGATACTAATTAATTTGCAAAACGACCCCAGACCGTAACGAATGGCCAGGTGACAATTGGGCAATTGCTTCAACAAAGGTCTTCGCACCCCTTTGGTGCAATCCAACAGCCAAGACGGTAATAAAGATACATCCTTCAGAAATGCATGTACACGCCATCTTCAAATAAAATTCAAACGTCACAGAAGTTCGGGCATATTCTGGAGCATGGGCAACGGACCGTTACAGAATGATCAAGCGGGCGGACACATTAACAACTCACGGTTAACTTTAGAACATGCGCAGTTGAATTATCGCGACGCTCCTCCTTCTTGGGCTTTCCACCAACATGTGTCGATGAGAGGCAGCTTCGCTGTTCAGCGGCTGAACCCCCCGAAGACCCCGCATGATCAGGACCTTAGCCGGACCACAAACCGAGCAAGGCCAGAAATAATTAGAAACCTACTACTGGCCACAGGCTCCGGCTACGGGGCGTGTCAGGCACGGCGAGGTATAAATAGGGAGATAACTTGACAGAGGGTGCAGGAGACAACCGGGAAGGCCTGGTTGGCGTTGGAACGGTGGCATCGGGAGTCCACCAGAGCTGGCCCCTCCCATCGCACCACCTGGATGCGTTTATTCGCAAGTCTACCCAGACCTCTACGCAGGATGAGTCTGAGCTGATAGCCGCTGCCTTGGAAGAATACGAGATACGATGGAAAGCCAAGAAGAAGAAGAAGACTTTTCATCCGGGAACCATCCAGGTGGGCTAGAGGGCTGTAGTATGATGGAATAGTTCAGGGGGTTTGGTTACTGGTGTGTGTGGTGAAAGGTGCTATTGTGTATCTGTGGTAGTTACTCATGTGAGGTGGTGGTGTATGTGTGTGCGTGGCAGTGTGATGGTGGTGCAGGTGGGGTTCAGGAGAACGGCTGCACGATATTTCTGCACGGGATTTCTGCTAGAGATTTCCACACATGATGGGTTGCAGGTGGCGCTCGTGGTGACTGTGCATGGGGCATGTATAGACTGCTAGTCAGCTGTGTAATTTTTATGGTTTTCTGTGTTTGTTGTTTGTGCATGAGTTGTGTGCAATGTGTTGTCTAATGCGTGTATGGGTTGCATGTGCTGTGTTTCTGGTGTTTGCAAATGTCCCATGTCATATTTGATGTGCTAATGTTTGTATGGGTTGCATTTGGTGGATGGCAGGTGTGTATGGGGTGTTCCACTGTCTTTCATAACAACAAGCTCACCTGAGGCTCAGCTTGTTTGCAGCATTATAGACAGGAGCTTGGTTGGTGGTGGAGGGACGTGTGTGTGGGGGGGGGTTGGGTTGGGGTTGGGGGGTTGGGGGCTCGCCTGAAGCTCAGCTTGTCGGCTGCATTATAGACAGGAGCATGGTTGGTGGTGGAGGGACTTGTGTGTATGTGTGTGTGTATGGTGGGTGGGTGGGTGGGGGGTGGGGGGCTCACCTGAAGCTCAGCTTGTCAGCAGCATTATAGACAGGAGCTTGGTTGGTGGTAGAAGGACGTGTGTGTGTGTGTGTGGTGGTGGTGGTGGGGTGGTGGGGCTGACCTGAAGCTCAGCTTGTTTGCAGCATTATAGACAGGAGCTTGGTTGTTGGTGGAGGGGGGGGGGGGGGGGGGGGGGGGGGGGGGGGGGGGGGGGGGGGGGGCTCACCTGAAGATCAGCTTGTTTGCAGCATTATAGACAGGAGCTTGTGGATGGGGTGTGCACGCGGTGTTCCACTGTTTCTCTTTTCGGCTACGAGAATCTCCTTCTAGGGAGCTACCTGAGCCAGCCACTAGGCTAATCCTAAATATTTATGTGTGCATGGGATATGTGAGCACTGTTATTCTGTTTTGGCTACTAGCAGCAGCTTCTAGGCAGCTTCCAAGCATTGTCTTCCGAGGCCACACAGTGAGCACTGCTTTTCTTTTGGCTACTAGCAGCAGCTTCCAGGCAGCTTCCAGGCAGCATCCAGGCATTGCCTTCAGAGGCCACACAGTGAGCACTGTTCTTCTTTTGGCTACTAGCAGCAGCTTCTATGCAGCTTCCAGGCATTGCTCTCAGAGACCACACAGTGAGCACTATTTTTCTTTTGGCTACTAGCAGCAGCTTCCAGGCAGCTTCCAGGCAGCATCCAGGCATTGCCTTCAGAGGCCACATAGTGAGCACTGTTCTTCTTTTGGCTACTAGCAGCAGCTTCTAGGCAGCTTCTGGGCATCACCTTCAGAGGCCACACAATAAGCACTGTTTTTGGCGGAGCCCCTCCTCCTGGGGGGCCGGAGCCCCCAGGGTCACCCATTTTTCTGTTTGACCGTCCGACCGAAGATCGAAGCCTGACACGTCAGCCAACTTCCTCATAACTGACTGGCTTAGTTCAGCTCCATTTCCGTTGCCACCTTTCTTTCCACTGCCAACACACTCCGCCAATTTCCTGCATCGCTTGCAATGCTGCATAGGACCTGTTCTTTTTGGCGACAAGAAGCTCTTTCTAGGCAGCTCCCTGAGCCAGCCACTATGCTACGCCTAAATATTTTAGCATTGCTAGAAAGCTGATTGAGCCATCTTCCAGTTGCAATGAGTTGCTTCAGGATTGGATGAATAGCCAGCCAGGGGAGCTGCCTAGAAGCTACTACTCATAGCACAAGAAAGAAGCAGTACCGTGTCCGTGTGGGTGAATGTGTTGCGTGTGCTGTATGGTGTGTGCGTACTTGAACTTGAACTTGGTTGCATAGCTCCAGCCAGCAATTTGGCTGCTCACCAAGTAATGGGGTTAGCCTGTTGCGTGAGGTTAGCCTGTACGGTGTCTGTATACTTGAACTTGAACTTGAACTTGGTTACATAGCTTCCGCCAGAAATTTGGCTGCTCGCCGAGTAATGGGGTTAGCCTGTTGCGTGTGTGTGTGTGCATGGGTTGCATGTCCCGTGTGGTGTGTGTGAATGAGTTGCGTATGCCTTGTTGTAGTTCTCCATTGGTTGCAGGTGCTGTGCACACACACTCATCACACCACCCACCCACCCTCCACACCACTACCTACCACCACCACTTGCACACACACCCATCACACCACCCACCCACCACAACACTACCTACCACTGAAGCACTAAAACGCTGTTCCTGGAGGAGGCCTAAAACCATAAAGCTAGAAAAATCCATTTTCAGATTTGAAAAAATTAAATCACTACAAACAAGGCTTGTTGTAGTTCTGGATCGGTTGCACGTGCTGTGTATTGGACCTATATGGGATTCTTGGGGTGTGCATGTTCAGATGGCAATCATGTGTGTTATAGTTGCATGCGGTTGCGTGGTTTGTAAGAGGGTGCCTGCACTAACTATGCTTCCTCTTTCCCTCCCCCCCCCCCCTTCCCTTCCCACCTTTCCCCCTCCTCCCCCCCCCCCCCCCCCCCCCCACCCCCCCACACCCCCCCTCCCTTCCTTCCCCACCTGCACCCTCTTCCCCCCTCCCCCCCCCCCCTCCTCTCTACTCCCCCAAATATGCAGGAGATGGAAGATGTGGATAAAATGGTTCAGGATTTGGAAGCCGATGCTGGCGAAGCTTTCATCTTCATGGTAGGTGTAAAAAAAAAAAAAAAAAAAATATACATATATAAATAAATAAATGAATGTGACTGAACACGAGATAAATAAAAAATACACAAAAAATACAAGCATATTTAAATGAATAAATACAGAAATAAATAAATATGAGGTAAACAAATAAATAAACAAATAAATGAATATGAGATTAATGCATAAATACATAAATAAATACATGCATTAGACAAAAGTTCGCCTTATTACGAGGTCTGAGGTTGAGGGGGCCAGCCCGTGTGCTTGCAGGGCTAACCACTATGGATAGGCTATATTTTATCGTATGATATCATGTCATCATATGATATCATATGATGCCGGCAGTCTGATTAGGCTAAAGTTGCCATTTATATACGATATCATATAATGCAATTTGTATGATATCATATGATATCATACTCGCCTTTGGTAAAAATAATATGATATGCCCATCCCTACTAACCACCAATGCTAGGTGGTTGCTCATATTTGGGGACCGGCATATCATATGATGCTGACCAAAGGCGAGTATGATATTATATGATATCATACAAATTGCATCATATGATATTGTATATAAATGGCAACTATCACTCAGCCAAGCTTAGTGGCGCGTGTCTACCCTTATAAAACACTCTTAAAAACGATGTGCACAGTTGAAGGTGGTGGAAAAGTATTTCAGCAATTCAGTGGATGATTTGGATTTGGGTCTTGCATTTATATAATTTGTAGTTTGTGCCTCAATGTTTTCATGCCAAATTTCTGACAATAATGGGAATCCTCAGAAATCCTCAGAATTTGCGATTCTCAAAATGTCAGAATTCTCGCGGTACATTCGAGGTACGAACTACAAACTACGAAATGTTTTGAAAACTCAAACCCAAATCATCCGCTGAATGGCTTTGAACACTCTTAAATATATTTTGCACAGTTGAATCAATTGGATTTACTTCCTCCATTAGTGTAGTAAGCACGCTTAACTTCGAAGAAAAAAACATTATCACTCAGCAAAGCTTAGTGGCGCGTGCCTACCAGGGTACCTCACAACTGTCTAATCTGCTTAGTGTGCTCACTGGTTTCTGTGACTATCGCACGGGGGGACTTGGAATTGGAAGACGGTGAGCAGCCCAGAGTTGGCTGTATCAAGGGCGATGGAGAAGGGCAGCAGGGTACTTCCAAGCGTGCGCTTTTGCGCGCTGGCACGCTGCCTTTTTGAGCCCCACTGCACGTTTCGCGCAGTTTTTGCAACCCCCCGTGGGCGCAGCAAGCAAATTGTGCGCTTTTTGCACTACAAAGCGCAGTTTTTCGTTTTCAAGCACGCTAAAGCGCTGGCTAATTTGGTCAATGGAAGTACCCTGTTACACACTCTTAAATTAAAACCCAAATCATTCGCTGAGTGGCTTTGAACACTCTCAACAGCTCTTAAATATAATTTGCGCAGTTGAAGAAGCTGGTGGAAAAGTACAGAATTGTACTGCCCACGGTGGAGGTGGCCTTTCACAATGTTAGCCTCACCACAGATGCCCTGGTTGGTGAGGCAGGGCTTCAGTCAGTGGGCAACAGCTTCTTGGCGCTCATGAAGGTGCGAGGTATTGTTGGTAGATCAGTTACTCGGCTTGGCTTGGCTTGGCTTGGGTTGGGTTGGGTTGGGTTGGGTTGGGTTGGGTGCAGGGAACGCCAGATGGATCTAGGAGACTCTTGGAGAGCAGTTCAGCGGTGTGTGTGTATATGTATGTATGTGTGTGTGAAGGTGGTGTGTGTGTGAAGGTGTGTGTGATGTAGGAGACACTTGGGTTGCAGTTCAGTGCCTCCCCATTTGTTGGGGGGCCGGGAGTTGGGGGGCAGATAGTTGGGGGCCCAGGAGTTGGGGGGCTGGTAGACGCCAGATGGAGCTAGGAGAGACTTGGGGGCAGTTCAGTGCCTCCCAATTTGTTGGGGGGCCAGGAGTTGGGGGGCAGTTCAGTGCCTCTCAATTTGTTGGGAGATCAGTTACTTGGATTGGGTTGGGTTGGGTGCGGGGGACGCCAGATGGACGCTAGAAGAGACTTGGGGGGCAGTTTAGTACCTTCCCATTTATTGGGGATCAGTTTACTCAATGTTTGTAATCATCAGCTCATCCTGATCATTTTGAACTAGTCATAATCTAGATTGGTAAAGTCCCACAACCCTACTGAGCTATCCCTAGACTGTAGCATATCCCCGTTTTGATGAACGGCTCAATGGCACAGCTCCTCGACGAAGAAGGTGCTGGGTTTGAATCCCCACGGAGCTACCTTCATACTACGCCCCGCCAGGCATGATCGGAAAAAACTGTAACATACACAAATGGTTCCAGTGAGCTATTATAGCAATTCAGCGGATGATTTGGATTTTGGTCTCGTACTTCATAATTCGTACCTCAACTTTTTCAGGTAAAATATCCGACAATGATCACAAGTGTCAGAATTCTCGACTCTCAGGCCAAAATGTCAGAAATCTCAGGTACAATTCTGAAGTTTGAGGTACCAACTACACACTTCAAAGTGTTTCGAAACCCTAAATCCTACAGGGGACAGGTGGTGGTGTGGTGGACACTTCAAACACCTAAACCCTAACTAATCCTAGAAACCCAACTTACACATTTTGTCTAGCACCATGTGGTCCCTATCACGCTGGGGGTAAGGGGGGGGTTGAAAGGGGTGAGGTGGTGGTGGTGGTGTGGTGGACACTTCAAACACCTAAACCCGAACTAATCCTAAAAACCCAACTTACACATTTGGTCTAGCACCATGTGGTCCCTATCACGCTGGGGGTAAGGGGGGGGTTGAAAGGGGTGAGGTGGTGGTGGTGGTGTGGTGGACACTTCAAACACCTAAACCCGAACTAATCCTAAAAACCCAACTTACACATTTTGTCTAGCACCATGTGGTCCCTATCACGCTGGGGGTAAGGGGGGGGGGTTGAAAGGGGTGAGGTGGTGGTGGTGGTGTGGTGGACACTTCAAACACCTAAACCCGAACTAATCCTAAAAACCCAACTTACACATTTGGTCTAGCAACATGTGGTCCATATCACGCTGGGGGTAAGGGGAGGGTTGAAAGGCAAGTTTAAAGAAGTGAGGTGGTTGTGGTGTGGTGGACACTCCAGACACCTAAATCCTGCAACTAAAAAACAAAAAAACTAAAAACCCACTTGCACATCCACCAGATGTGGGTTTTCTGAAACTGGGCTCTCTCCCTTATGTTCATCGTTTTTTGCTACCTATTAAATTTCCGGGTCCATAGCAGGGAACTACATTTTGTCATTTTGGGTTGCGCTTTTGACTCAACTGAAACGGAAATCTGCGCGCTGCGCCCAGAGGGGGTTTAATAAATCCTACAGGGGGACAGGCTATTCCTTTCATTATATGTAGGGAACGGCAGTATGATATCATGTGATGCCATGCTATCATTTGGTATCAGATGATGCCGACAGTCTAGCTTGGCCCAAGTTGGCACTCATATATGATATCATATGATGCAAGTTGTATGATATCATACTTGCCTTTGGTCTACATCATTTGATATGCTGGTCCCTAATCATATGTGGCTAAATCTGGACTATTAAAATAAATCTTCCTTTTTGCTTGTGCAGTGGATTTTGTGCACATTGGATCTGCCTACATCTGGACTATAAAAATGAAATAATAAAATGTAATAAATATGTGATAAATAATCCCTTTTTGACTATCTCATATTAAAATAAAATAATAAATATAATAAATATGAGATAAACAATCCCTTATTGACTATTTCATATTAAAATAAAATAAAAAAATATTATAAATATGAGATAAATGCCGCATTTCCCACACAGTAGTGGGTGAAATGGAGTATTCAGCCGCGCGACGCAAGATCCCGCAGGACGCATTCATATTTCAAATACCCGTAAACCCCCGGGCAAAACCAGGAGTAACCACCGCCAGTGTTATCTCAGTAGTACTGTCCTGCCCGGTATAAAATCAAGTGCACAGTCACCGGGGGCACTAAATTCTTGGTGCCTCAAGCTGCTGAGCCTTGATCTTAACCAAATTTCGAGTTTGTCCTATTGACTAAAGTCTTATCTCACTGCTATTGCACTCTCTCACCCCAAACTGGACATAGATCCAGCTAGGTTTGCCATGCACAGCCTCAGACGGGGAGGTGTAGTAGCAGCTTGGGCTAATGGGGCAGACCTAGAGACTATTAGAACTCAAGGTAGATGGAAATCAGATGCCATTAAGGCATATCTGATCCCAGACCTCTCGGTCAAGTTGAACTTTGCCTCCAGCCTCTGAGCCTAGCTTTTCCTTTCCCTCTCTTTTCTCTTGATACCCCATCACTTAGCCAAGCCTGCTGTCCTGTACATGCTCCTTACTCCTACACCTTTCCCCCAGTCCCCCCTTTACACTCCTTTCCTTTACATAGTGGGACTGATTCTTTTTATCCTGAGGGCACGTGTGTGTGAAATTGCAGTGACTCTTGCATATGGTAGTAGCACAAAGACAGACCTGAACAGTCTGGACTTACAAGCTAGATAGTGCAGTTGACTTTATTTAATGGTAAAAGCTGATAAGACCAGTAAAGCCAGCTAGTGGTGTGATATACCCCCTAATTAAGGGAAATATCACACACAAAGCTAAAACTTTACAAGGCCCAGCATACACCTTAAATATGTCTACTAGCACTTGTACCAATGGGGGCCCCATCTGAAAGATCGCTGGACCTCTCGTGCAGTGTCTCAATGTCCAGCAAGCAGGCCCCCATACTTTTGCAAATATAAGTACTGACAATGATGAAGCCTGCATGTGCTTAATTTCCTCAACCCTTAAGGGTAAATTATATGTATTGGAAATATGAAAAAGCAACTGTAAGGAATCTGAGTCAACCGTCTGAATAATCCCTTTTTGACTATTTCATATTAAAATAAAATAATAAAATATAATAAATATGAGATAAATAATCCCTTTTTGACTATAAAAATAAAATAATAAATAGTAATAAATAAATATTCCCTTTTTGCTTGTGCAGTGGATGGTGTGCATACCGCCTAACACAGTGAGGCATAAGATTCTTCAAGATGCCAACGGTGTACTCGTGCCGGTGAGTGCTAGGGTTTGTGTGTGTGCTTGTGTGGGGATTGGCAGAGGGGGAAGTTAGGGTTTGTGTGTGTGTGTGTGTGTGTGGGTGGGGTGGGGTGGGGGGGGGGTGACTGCTGACCAGGGGTGAAAATAGGTGAACTGACATGGGTTTGAGGATGGGGTAGTCACAGAGGAGATAGGTGCAGAGGGTGTTTGCACGCCCTTCCAGGTTGGGGTTTTTGGACTTGAACTTGGTGACATAGTTTCAGCCAGAAATTTGGCTGCTCGCCGTTTTTGGCATTACAAATATATTCACCAGGAAAATGTGAAAGTGAAAAATTTGTCTTCTTCTTTTTCTTGCTTAACAATACAGGTCCAGGTTTGCGTTTAGGTTTAATGTCGAAAGTGTCGAAAGTAACTTCTTCCAGGTTCCATGCCACCCATACCCAACCATACCCACCCACCCATCCACCCACCCATCAATCGTTGCCACCCATACCCACCCATACCCACCCACCCATCACCCACCCATCAATCGTTGCCACCCATACCCACCCATACCCAACCCACCCATCCACCCACCATCAATCGTTGCCACCCATACCCACCCATACCCACCCACCCATCCACCCCCCCATCAATCGTTGCCACCCATACCCACCCATACCCACCCACCCATCCACC
Organism: Chlamydomonas sp. ICE-L; assembly: GCA_013435795.1. Lineage (NCBI taxonomy): Eukaryota > Viridiplantae > Chlorophyta > Chlorophyceae > Chlamydomonadales > Chlamydomonadaceae > Chlamydomonas > Chlamydomonas sp. ICE-L. The sequence goes on along the minus strand of JACBWV010000610.1, from coordinate 5,566,622 downwards.
CACCCATCAATCGTTGCCACCCATACCCACCCATACCCACCCACCCATCCACCCACCCATCAATCGTTGCCACCCATACCCACCCATACCACCCACCCATCCACCCACCCATCAATCGTTGCCACCCATACCCACCCATACCCACCCACCCATCCACCCACCCATCAATCGTTGCCACCCATACCCACCCATACCCACCCACCCATCCACCCACCCATCAATCATTGCCACCCATACCCAACCATACCCACCCACCCATCCATGCCACCCATTCCCCCCCCACCCCCCCCCCCCATTCACCCACCCATTCATACACCCATCCACCCACCCAAAGATGTGTCACATGTAGGTGACGGCAAACATAGCTTTTTTTTTTTGCTACAAGCAGTAGCTTCTAGATAGCTCCTTGAGCCAGCCATTGAGCCAAAGCTCACTATTTTTGCAGTTCTGGACAGCTGATTGTGTCCGCGTCAAGGTGCTCTAGGTCGCATTTGGTTTTCCTCAATAGCCAGTCAGAGGAGCTGCCTAGAACCTGTTGCTTATAACTGAAAAAAAAAGCTATGGTGACGGATGCCCTCTTGACTTTGTATACTCTGTTTCACAACCTGATTTATTACTGTTTATTTTTGGGCTGACCCCCTCCTCCTGGGGGGCGGGCGCCCCCCAAGTTCACCCCGTTGTCCGTTTGTGCGTCTGTCCGACTGACCGACGACCGAGACAAAGCCTGACACGTCAGCCAATTGTCTCATAAGTCATGACTAACTGGCTTGGGTCAGCTCCATCATTGCCACCTGTCATTACGTCTCACTCTCCGCCAATTTTCCGCGCCGCTTGCGACACTGCATATAATTTGTTGGGCTACTCATGGTAGCTTACCACCAGCTCCAATAGCCAGCCACTGGGTCAAACCCAAAGCTTGCAGCTGCATTGGAATGCCAGTCATGTCAGCGTTTCGACGCTCTAACCAGCCTCAGGTTTGGCCCAAGAACAGGAAAGGGAGCCGCCTAGAAGCTAAAACCTGTAGCCAAAATAATAAGCAATGCTCTTTGTGAAACCAGCAGCATGGTGGTTGGTGGCATGGTGGTTGGACCCAGTGAAAACAAACAGGCTTGCCCCCTCAACGTCACGCCGCATACAATTTATTTATTTATTTATGTATTTATTTATTTATGTATGTATGTATATATGTATGTATGTATTTATTTATTTATTTATTTATTGATGACACACGACAGCAGCCATCACTTTGTCCAAATGTGTTATGCCTCTCTCGACATGTATGGTTGGACAGCTGAAGTGGCATAAAAGGGAGGTGCATATGCTTTCTGCTCAGTTTTTCTGCTGACCCTTTCACCATCTCATCCTCATCCTCACTGTCCCCCCCCCCCCCCCCCCCCCCTCTCTCAACTCCCCCCCCCCCCCCCCCCAAACTACCTGTCCCAGGGGCGTCTGACACTCCTCCTAGGCCCTCCAGGATGCGGCAAAACAAGGTGCACGAATTTTGAATTTGAATTGTTACATGTCGAATTTGAATTGTTATGTGTTCTTGAATTTGAATTGTTACATGTTGTTGAATTTGAATTGTTACATGTTGAATTTGAATTGTTACATGTTGTCGAATTTGAATTGTTACATGTTGTTGAATTTGAATTGTTACATGTTGTTGAATTTGAATTGTTGCATGTTGTTGAATTTGAATTTTTATGTGTTCTTGAATTTGAATTGTTACATGTCGTTGAATTTGAATTGTTACATGTTGTCGAATTTGAATTGTTACATGTTGTTGAATTTGAATTGTTACATGTTGTCGAATTTGAATTGTTGTGTGTTCTTGAATTTGAATTGTTACATGTTGTCGAATTTGAATTGTTGTGTGTTCTTGAATTTGAATTGTTACGTGTTGTTGAATTTGAATTGTTACATGTTGCCTAATTTGAATTGTTATGTGTTCTTGAATTTGAATCGTTACATGTTGTTGAATTTGAATTGTTACATGTTGAATTTGAATTGTTACATGTTGTCGAATTTGAAATGTTATGTGTTCTTGAATTTGAATTGTTATGTGTTGTTGAATTTGAATTGTAACATGTTATACCCCTCTTAGGCCCTCTGGGACGCGGCAAAACAAGGTGCAATAGCTTGAATTTGAATTGTTACATGTTTTTCAGCCATCTCTAGGCTACTCATCGTCTTCCAATCCCAAGTCCCCCTGTGCGATACCCACGGAACCCAATGAGCACAGTAAGTTGATTATACAGTTACAAGGTCCGAGATAGCCGATGTTGTCTGATTTTGTGTGAAGGTATGAGCTGTTGCATGCTGCTGTGCACATTGGTGGGATATCTTGTGCCGTTTAATGGTTCGATGGTCGCTTATTCGATGAACCAACGAAGGTGCTAGGTTCGAATCCTTTCGGGTGTGCTTTACTTTTAAGAAATACATACATAAATACATTAAAAAAAAAGAGTTCGCCTTATTACAAGGCGTGAGGTTGAGGGGGCCAGCCTGTTTGCTTTCACTGGGGCCAACCACCAACAGTGTGCAAATCAATATATACGTTTACACTTTGCTTTGCACACATGCACATGCATTTATTTTGGATGACAAGTGTGCGTTTCGAAGAGCGGCTCAATGGTAGATCTCGTTGAAATGGTTAAGGTTCTGGGTTCGAATCCTTTCGGGTGTGCTTTACTTTTCATGGTCGCTGTCAACCGCCATGGTAGCTTTGCCCAGTTAAAGTAGCAGCCCGTTCTCTACCGCCGTGAGACGGGGTTCCGTTAGTACCCCACCCCACCAGGCGTTCTCCTTACTGTGCTGTTGGGAGCTGTTGAATGCTTTTGCATGCCATTATGATATGTTGATGTGTGCATCTTGTGCTCCTGTTTAATTTTGTGTATGCTGTTGCATGATGTTGGGGATTTCAAATCGACTCCTCCACTCTTGTTAGTAGTCTCAAAATGACCCCTCTACTCTTCATAGTCTCAACACCAGTTCCCTACTCTTCATGAGTCTCAACACCAGTTCTCTACTCTTCATAACTCTCAACACCAGTTCACTACTCTTCATCAGTCTCAAAATGACTTCTCTACTCTTCATAAGTCTCAGCACCAGTTCTCTACTCTTCATCAGTCTCAACACCACTCCTCTACTCTTCTTCAGTCTCAACACCACTTCTACTCTTCATCAGTCTCAACACCACTTCTCTACTCTTCATCAGTCTCAACAACAACTTTCTTACTATAATAAGTCTAAATAACCAGTTCATACTCTTTCTTCACAGTTTCAAACACTTCTCTTCTCTTCATCAGTCTCAGCACCAGTTCTCTACTCTTCATCAGTCTCAACACCACTCCTCTACTCTTCATCAGTCTCAACACCACTTCTCTACTCTTCATCAGTCTCAACACCACTTCTCTACTCTTCATCAGTCTCAACACCACTTCTCTACTCTTCATCAGTCTCAACACCAGTTCACTACTCTTCATCAGTCTCAACACCACTTCTCTACTCTTCATCAGTCTCAGCACCAGTTCTCTACTCTTCATCAGTCTCAACACCACTTCTTATCTTCATCAGTCTCACACCACACTTCTTAATTTCATCAGTCCAACACCAGTTCACTACTTTCATCAGTCTCAACACCATCTCTACTTCATCAGTCTCAACACCAGTCTCTACTATTCATCAGTCTCAACAACACTTCTATCCTTTCATCGTCTCAAACACCACTTCTCTACTAACCTCTCCCTGGCATCAGTACAACAAAAAATTTTACTCTCCTTCGTTCTTTTCTCTTTTCTTCTTTTCCCAGTCTCCCTCTTCCCCCTTTTTTGCTCGTTCTCATCTGTTTTCCAGTGATCTTTTTTGTTATCCTTCTTCGCTTTGCGCTTCGCTACTCTTCAGACAGTCTCACACACATCTCTACTCTCATCAGGTCTCAGCACCAGTTCACTACTCTCATCAGCTTCAACACCACTGTCTAGAATCTTCATCAGTCTAAGCACCAGTTCTTACTTCTTCCATTAGTCTCAACACCACTATCTCTCTTAATCAGTCTCAACACCACTTTCTATCTCATTCAGTCTCAACACCACTTCTGTACTTTTCAGTCTCAATAACCACTCCTCGACTCTCATCAGTCTCAACCACTTTCGTACTCTTATCAGTCTCAACACACTTTCTCTACTTCTTCACAGTCTCAGAACCAGTTCACTACTCTCATCTAGTCTCAACACCACTTCTCTACTCTTCATCAGTCTCAGCACCAGTTCTCTACTCTTCAATCAGTCTCAACACCCACTCTCTACTCTTCATCAGTCTCAACACCAGTTCTCTACTCTTCATCAGTCTCAACACCACTTCTCTACTCTTCATCAGTCTCAACACCACTTCTCTACTCTTCATCAGTCTCAACACCACTTCTCTACTCTTCATCAGTCTCAACACCACTTCTCTACTCTTCATCAGTCTCAGCACCAGTTCACTACTCTTCATCAGTCTCAACACCACTTCTCTACTCTTCATCAGTCTCAGCACCAGTTCTCTACTCTTCATTAGTCTCAACACCACTCCTCTACTCTTCATCAGTCTCAACACCACTTCTCTACTCTTCATCAGTCTCAACACCACTTCTCTACTCTTCATCAGTCTCAACACCACTCCTCTACTCTTCATCAGTCTCAAACACCACTTCTCTACTCTTCATCAGTCTCAACACCACTTCTCACTTTATAAATCTTCATCCGTCTCAGCACCAGTTCATACTCTTCATCAGTCTCAACACCACTTCTCTAATCTTCATCAGTCTCAGCACCAGTCCTATACTCTTCATCAGTCTAAACACCACTTCTCTAATCGTCATCAGTTCAGCACCAGTTCAATACTCTTCATCATCTCCAACACCACTTCTCTACTCTTACATCAGTCTCAGCACACAGTTCACTACTCTTATCAGTCTCAACACCATTCTCTACTCTTCAATCAGTCTCAAACACCATTCTCTACTCTTCACAGTCTTCACAACATCTCTACTATTCATCAGTATCAGCACCAGTTCACTACTCTTATCAGTTCTCAACACCACTTATCTACTCTTCATCAGTCTCAACACCAGTCATAATTTTAATCGTCTCACACCCACTTCTCTCCTCTTCATCAGTCTCAATACCAGTATTTCTACTCTTCATCAGTCTCAAATGATTATACGCCTGTTTGCAGTTTGCTGAAGATGTTGTCAGCCAACTACCGTGAGGGCTCACAGAACCTGGATTTAGAAGGGAAGATCATGTGAGTGATGATCGGGGTCTTAATGTCACTATACTATATGAGGGGGGGGGGGTCTGGGGGGCATTTCTGACTCATTTAGCCAGACCCATGTCACTATAATATACGCTGGGCTCGGTGTGTGTCTGTGGGTGTGTGGGTGTGGGTGGGGTCGGGGCGGGTGGGGTGGGGGTGGGGGGATATTTCTGACTAGTTTAGCCAGACCCATGCTTCGCCACGCAGCTGGGCTGGATGCACGATACCACTGTTTCTTTTTTGGGTCTTTGGGTAGTGGATTCTAGGTTGCTCCTTTCGCTCACCCCTCGTCCGAACGTGAAGCTAGCTAGTGCGTCGCAAAGTGAGCAACTCGGTGCGACCCCAGTGTAATACACTGCCCCCCGAACCCCTGGGGCTGTGCGTGAAGCAAGAAGCCCAGGGGATTCAGGGAGGCATTTCTGACAAGGTAAGCATGATCACTGTAGCTGAGTTCGTAGCTGAGTGTAGCTTACCTAGGTAAGCTACACTCAGCTACACGAAGGTAAGCATGACCACTGTAGCACAAACTCAGGGCTCCCGTCGGTTAAACGATTGTTTGGGGTTCAGTTCATCAGTGCTTTTTCTTTTTAAGCTCTTCCTGACGGTTGGGCAAGTCCCTTTAGCCCATTTGGCCTACCCCTGGACTTTAATATACATACATACATGACCAATGTCAAAATCCTGAGAACAAGTCACCCACTGTATTTGTTTTCGTGCGACGCGTCACAAATGGAGCGACTCGGTGCAACCCCAGTGCCACGTGCTCTATCCCATACCTGGCGGAGCACGGAGAACGGAGCCTGGGGGTGGGGGGGTGGGACATTTCTGGCCTGGTTAGCATGACCAATGTCAAAATCCTGAGAACAAGTCACCCACTGTATTTGTTTTCGTGCGACGCGTCACAAATGGAGCGACTCGGTGCAACCCCAGTGCCACGTGCTCTATCCCAAACCTGGCGGAGCACGGAGAACAAAGCCTGGGGGTGGGGGGGTGGGACATTTCTGGCCTGGTTAGCATGACCAATGTCAAAATCCTGAGAACAAGTCACCCACTGTATTTGTTTTCGTGCGACGCGTCACAAATGGAGCGACTCGGTGCAACCCCAGTGCCACGTGCTCTATCCCATACCTGGCGGAGCACGGAGAACGGAGCCTGGGGGTGGGGGGGTGGGACATTTCTGGCCTGGTTAGCATGACCAATGTCAAAATCCTGAGAACAAGTCACCCACTGTATTTGAGTTCGTGCGACGCGTCACAAATGGAGCGACTCGGTGCAACCCCAGTGCCACGTGCTCTATCCCAAACCTGGCGGAGCACGGAGAACAAAGCCTGGGGGTGGGGGGGGGGGACATTTCTGGCCTGGTAGCATGACCAATGTCAAAATCCTGAGAACAAGTCACCCACTGTATTTGTTTTCGTGCGACGCGTCACAAATGGAGCGACTCGGTGCAACCCCAGTGCCACGTGCTCTATCCCAAACCTGGCGGAGCACGGAGAACGGAGCCTGGGGGTGGGGGGGTGGGACCTTTCTGGCCTGGTTAGCATGACCAATGTCAAAATCCTGAGAACAAGTCACCCACTGTATTTGTTTTCGTGCGACGCGTCACAAATGGAGCGACTCGGTGCAACCCCAGTGCCACGTGCTCTATCCCAAACCTGGCGGAGCACGGAGAACGGAGCCTGGGGGTGGGGGGTGGGACATTTCTGGCCTGGTTAGCATGACTAATGTCAAAATCCTGAGAACAAGTCACCCACTGTATTTGTTTTCGTGCGACGCGTCACAAATGGAGCGACTCGGTGCAACCCCAGTGCCACGTGCTCTATCCCAAACCTGGCGGAGCACGGAGAACGGAGCCTGGGGGTAGGGGGGTGGGACATTTCTGGCCTGGTTAGCATGACCAATGTCAAAATCCTGAGAACAAGTCACCCACTGTATTTGTTTTCGTGCGACGCGTCACAAATGGAGCGACTCGGTGCAACCCCAGTGCCCCAAACCTGGCGTAGCACGGTGCCTGGGGGTGGGGGGGGTGGGGGGGGGGGACAATTATGACTAGGATAGCTGGACGGATGTGTTGCCATGCAGGGACAGAGTGGCGGCGTGCCGTCGTAAAAAACAACAGTGGGGTATGCAAAAGAGGCATTGGGGTATTTTAGGGTAGGCCGAAAGAAATTTGTAAGACTGCCCCCCCCCCACCCTCCCACCCAAAACCCGTCCGTAGCAGTGTAGGTGGAGCAAGTGTCTATGTTGTTGTTTGTAACAGTCCAGGGTTAGCCTAATAGACTCCAGGGACCTGCCCAGCATTAGTTTTTTTGTATGCAACACGTTGCAAACTTAGCGACTTGGTGCGAACACAGTGCAACGCGCTGCCCCCCGACCAAATCTCTTCAATTCAAAATTTAAAATTCAAAAATGAAATCATTTTCTTGACTTGCCAAGCAGGTACAACGGCCAATGAGGCACGACTAATATTTACTTATTTCTCTCGGATTCAAAAATTAGGAATTAAATCATTTCATGCCTTGCAGGTACAACGGCCCATAAGGCACTACTAATATCTACTTATTCCTCTTTAATTTAAAATTCAAAAATGAAACCGTTTTATTGCTATGCAGGTACAACGGCCACACGTTCAACGAGTTCCAGCCTAGGAGAACTTCCACCTTTGTTTCTCAGGTGAGGGGCAATTTATTGTTTTGTTTTACGTGTTTTGTTCTGTTTTGTTCTGTTTTTTTTTTTTCCTTTTTTCTTCTTTTTTTTTCCTTTTTTTTACGCGTTTTTTTTGTTTTGTTTTGTTTACGTGTTTTGTTTTGTTTTGTTTTACGCGTTTTTTTTCTTTTCCCGATAATAAGTGGGAGCTCGCTGTGTGTTTTGAATTCGAAACGAGTACTTGACAGATCGAACTTGAATTTGAACTTGGTTTAGATGTTATATGGCCGATGGGGAGCTGCTTGTCCTTGGTAGGTGTGGTGGTATGTAAACTAGCTCAAGCCTTTAAGGAGCCTGGCACCCTGCTCACCTACATCTCGACCTGGACCCCATCTTTATCCACCACAGAGTGCTGACGATATGTTACATGTTACATATTATATGGCCAATGGGGAGCTGCTCGTCCTTGGTAGATGTGGTGGTTTGTAAACTAGCTCAAGCCTTTAAGGAGCCTCCCTTCCCCTCTCTCCTTTCCACCCCTCGCAGCATGACGTTCACATCCCCTCTCCCCTTTCCACACCAAAACCCCCCTCCTCTCTCCTCTCTTCCCTCCCATCCCACACCATAACCCCTCTCCCATCCCCTCCCCCCTTTCCACCCCTTGCAGCATGACGTCCACATCCCATCTGTGACGGTGTCCGAGAACCTCACGTTTGCGTACTTGTGTCAGAACGGATATCACATGGAGAGGTTCATTATTGGGGATGAGATAAAGCTCGCCCATGAAAGGGCCAAGGCAGAAGGTCAATCAGGTGGGGCGGGGTGGGGTGGGGTGGGGTCGGTGGTATTAGGTGGTGAGAGGACTGGTGGTGGTCGTCACAGTGACAGAGACTCGAGCGCCTCACCTTGGATTAAAGTTGCATAAAAGATCAATCCGTTTTGTGGCACTTTTTATCCAACAACGCCTCGCCATTCAGTTGCTACATGGAAACGCATGGGTCTTGGGGGTCAGGGGGGGCCTGGGGGCTGCATGGAAACGCATGGGTCTGGGGGGGTCAGGGGGGGCCTGGGGGGCTACATGGAAATGCATGGGTCTTGGGGGGTCAGGGGGGGCCTGGGGGGCTACATGGAAACGCATGGGTCTTGGGGGGTCAGGGGGGGCCTGGGGGGCTACATGGAAACGCAAGGTTCTGGCTAGGGCAGTAGTCGTAGTAGTCAGGAATGGCTAGTCTAGTAGAAGTAGAAGCAGAAGTAGTAGTAAACCCTATTCTGATTCCTGTTCTTGTACTAACTCAGGTTTGTTCTGTCAGTGTTGGATGCCCTCCCCAAATGGCATACATATACACCATCACCACATGACATACATATACACCATCACCACATGACATGCATATACACCATCACCACATGACATACATATATACATATGTAGGATGTCCTCACCACATGACATACATATATACATATGTAGGATGTCCTCACCGCATGATATACAAATATGCATTACATACATGCATCTATAGGATGCCCTCACCACATGACATACATACATACTCAAGCTTGGGTATCTGGCTCCAGCCATCAATTTGGCTGCTCACCGTCTTCGGCAGTAAACAAAAAAATCCAGGAAAAATGTAAGCGGTAACAAATCGTTTGTGCAGATGTGGAGAGTGCGGAGGAGGAGTGGCTGATAAAATAAAATAAAATGCCTTGTTTTTGTTTTTCTAATAACATAAAGTACAATATTTTGTTGTGCAGATGTGGAGAGTGCGGAGGAGGAGCGGCTGATAAAAGTGTTGGGCGAGCTTCCCGTAATAGGTTCACGCGTGGTCACGATCATGCGAGCCTTTGGAATCTTGCACACCAAAGACACACCAGTGGGAGATTCCATGCTCAGGTAATCCCTCACCCGCCCACCTTCACTACCCCAGCTCACCCAAACTACCCCCACCTCACCTCACCCCACCCCTTATACGCCTCAACCCATTATCTTATGTCCTACAGTATCCCTCTCCTTCCTTTAGTTTCCTCCCTCTCCCCCTACCTCTTCCCCCCTCTCCCCTCCCCCTCTCCTCCCCCCTCTCTCCTCCCCCCTCCCTCCTCCCTTCCCCCCCCTCTCCTCCCCCCTCTCTCCTCCCCTCTCTCTCCTCCTCCTTCCTTTGCTTCCACCTGAAGCAACACTCCCACCTCCATCTGTGCCCTCCAGACATTTGTTTTCACCTTCACCCATCTGAATCCTAATTCACCCCTACCCTTTTTCCCCGTCTCAGTCCCATGCCCCCCCTGTCTCCCCTCCCCTTTGTTACCGCTACCCCTTGCCTCCCCTCCCCTCCCCTTGCCTCCCCTACCCCTTTCCCCGTATCAGTCTCATGCCCCCCTTGTCTCCCCTCCCCCTTGTCTCCCCTAACCCTTGTCTCCCCTCCCTCTTGTCTCCCCTCCCCTTGCCTCCCCTACCCCTTTCCCCGTCTCAGTCTCATGCCCTCCTCTTGCCTCCCCTAACCCTTGCCTCCACTCCCCTCCCTTTGCCTCTCCTACTCCTCCCTTCCCTTGCCTCCCCTTGCCTCCTGTACCCCTTTCCCCGTCTCAGTCTCAAGCCCCCCTTGTCTCCCCTACCCCTTGTCACCCCTCACCCTTTCCCCGGCCCACTCTCTTCCCCCCCTCGTCTCTCCAGGGGTGTGAGCGGTGGAGAACGAAAGAGGGTCACAATTGCTGAAATGCTAGTAGGGCCACGCCAAGTGCTGCTGCTGGACGAAATTAGCACTGGCCTCGATTCGGCCACGCTGTATGCCATCATTTCTTCCATGTACAATGTGAGTCCTCCACCCAAATACACACATGCACCTCCACCCACATACACTTCCAGACACACACTCACATACACACACCCCAAGTCCTGCTGCTGGACGAGATCAGCACTGGCCTCGATTCAGCCACGCTGTACGCCATCATTTCTTCCATGTACAATGTGAGTCCTCCACTAACATACACACATGCACCTCCACCCACATACACCCACATGCACCTCCACCCACATACACCCACATGCACCTCCACCCACATACACCCACATGCACCTCAACCCACATACACTCCCATACACACTCCCATACACACACATGCAAGTGCTGCTGCTGGACGAGATCAGCACTGGCCTCGATTCGGCCACGCTGTGTGCCATCATTTCTTCCATGTGCAATGTGAGATTTGAACTTGAACTTGCAGTTGAACTTGGAATTGAGCGTAGTTACACGACTCCAATTTGGCTGCTTGCCGTCTTTGGCAGTAAAAACAAAAAACAACAATCGCTGTACGCTGTCATTTCTTCCTTGTACATCGTGAGACTTGAACTTGAGGTTGAACTTGAATTTGAGGTTAAACTTGAACTTGAACTTGAACTTAAGGTTGAGGTTGAACTTGAATGTAGTTAGATGGCTTCAATTTGGCTGCTCGCAAAAAAAAGATAACGCCTGGAGGGGCGTGGTGTGAAAACTCTTATTACAAACAAAGATAGCGTCTGGAGGGTCGTGGTGTCAAAACTCTTGTAACACAAAAATATAGCGCCTGGAGGGGCGTGGTCTTAAAACTCTTATTACAACAAAAGATACCGCCTGGAGGGGCGCACTGTTACAAGTTTATTACAAAAAAAAGATAACGCCTGGAGGGGAGCGGTGTAAAAACTCTGATTCAAAACAAATATAAGGCCTGGAGGGGCGTGGTGTGACAACTCTTATTACAAAAAAAGATAACGCCTGGAGGGGCGTGGGGTGAAGACTCCGATTAAAAAAAAAGATAACGCCTGGAGGGGCGTGCTGTTAAAACTCTTGTTACAAAAAAAGAGAACGCCTTTAGGGACGTGATGTTAAAACTCTTATTAAAATATGCTAATAAAATATCAAACCTATAACACCGGACTACGATTTAAAAAACTTAAAACTGTTATTAAACTATGTTTTTTTTATATTTAACTAAAACAAACCGATATACGATTAAAAAAACTGAAAACTCTTATTCAACTATGTGTTTTGACCTGTACCTGCAGTTTGTAAGTTGCATGAAGTACACTGCACTCATCAACAACTATGTGTTTTGACCTGTACCTGCAGTTTGTAAGTTGCATGAAGTACACTGCACTCATCAACAACTATGTGTTTTGACCTGTACCTGCAGTTTGTAAGTTGCATGAAGTACACTGCACTCATCAACAACTATGTGTTTTGACCTGTACCTGCAGTTTGTAAGTTGCATGAAGTACACTGCACTCATCTCCCTGCTCCAGCCTCCTCCTGAGGTCTTCCATGTCTTTGACGATCTGGTACTCATGAGCGAAGGGTGAGTCACCGTTGTGTGTGGTTGTGCGAGTGTGTTTATTTTATTTTTATTTTATTTTTATCTCTCTATATAGATCTATCGGTATAAATATATATATGGGAGTGAAACGATACCCCTTTTCTGCATGATGCAAACAGGTATATCTGTTTGTAGCCTTTGAATTTTAATTCAGATTTCTGTAGTCCAGGTTGAGTAGCTACTTGGGCTTCTCAACCCTGATTTCAGGATAGTTGCATGGCGGAGCGCGAAGCGCGGAGCCTGGGGGGGTCAGGAGGCTGCGCGTCCCGATGTCGGGGGGTCTGGAGGGTGTAGCATTCTACGGAATGGCGACGGAATGGCGACGCGTCTTCAAAAAATGTATTACTGTTTGCAGCCTTTGAATTTCGACATGATCAGCTCACCACTGAAAATCCCACAATGCTCTCTGCAGTTTGCAAGGGGAACCAAGGCGAAATTAGCAAACACAAACAAGTTTCCAGGTCAGGTAATGTTTGTAATTATAGAGATAAATTCTGCCTAGACCTGGATGCTGAAGTAGATCTATACAGTATATAGCGATATATATATTTTTGCTATATATAGATCTATATAAATCTATATATTGGGGCCATGTATATCAATTTGCTGCTCCCTAATCATATGATATGCCGTTCCCTAGTAATAGCAGCCCCCTTCCCATCCCTTCTTCTGTCCTCTCCTTCACTTTTACCTGCATAGATAAATACTTACACAAATAAATAAATAGATAAATAAAGAAATAAATACACTAATAAATAAATCGTACGCCTTATTACGTGGATTGAGTTGAGGTGGCCAATCTGTTTGCTTTCACTGGGGTCGACCACCAAACTTTTACAGTTAGCCCAACTTTTACAGTTCTCTAGAGGTTGATGGTGTCCTTGAAGTATCCCTCAGCCTCCTCCTAAGGTTTGCCATTTTTTTTGTGACCTGTCGCAAATTGAGTGACTTGATGCGACACCGGTGCGACGCACTGGCCCCCAAATCCCGCGGAGCCCAGTGGGTTCAGGGGGGCTTTCGGACTCATTTAGCCGGACCCACGCGTCACCATGCAGCAACAGATTGGCGACGTGTCGCACAAAAAAACAGTGACGTTCACTAAGCTTCCACAATCCTGTGCTAAAATTGAGGAGCAATTTGTGGAACAATAATTTCCCCCGTTCTGCATCCATCTATCCATCCATCCCCGGAGTGGGGAAGGTGTTGGTGGTGTTGGTGTCGGTGTTGGTGGTGGCACAGGTAGGACCCTCCTGCACCAGTAATTAGAAACTGCAGTGCAGCAGAGCAGCCGAGTGGTAAAGGTGTTGGTGTTGGTGTTAGTGAAGGTGGTGGTGGTGGTGGTGGTGAAGGTGGGACCCTCCTGCACCAGTGGAACAATAATTTCCCCCGTTCTGCATCCATCTATCCATCCATCCCCCTCTCTCCCATCATTTCTGTAAACTACTCCATGTGCAAGTCATGGTGCCTCCTCCCCCACACTCTCTACCCCAACCCCCATACCCATACCCCAGTCCCTATACCCATGCCCCAGCCGCCATACCCATACCCCAGTTCCCATACCCATACCCCAGTCCCCATACCCATACCCCAGACCCCATACCCATAACCCGGCCCCCATACCCCAACCTCCATACCCGGCCCCCATACCCCAACCTCTATACCCATACCCCAGTCCCCATACTCATAACTCAGCCCTTGTACCCATACCCCATCCCCTATACCCATACCCCATACCCCATCGTGTATGCAGGCATATCGTGTGGAATGGCCCTATTGATGACGTGCTCCCCTTCTTTGAGAGCCTGGGATTCAAGTGCCCCCCTCGAAAGGACGTGCCATCCTTCCTGCAAGAAGTCACCACTGCATCAGGTCATTTATGTTTTCTGCTCTCCCTTTCCCTGTTTCTGCTCTCTCTTTCCCTGTTTTCTGCTCTCATGATGGGGGTGATGGGCGGGTGTGGTGATGCTGGTCGTTGGTAGGTCGTCCAGGGCGGTCCTCTCCTCTTGGTCACAGAAAGGCTTGGGGGAAACCGCATCAGGTCATGCATCTCTTCTGCTCTCCCTCTCTTTCTTACTTGAATTTTAACTTGGTTACATGGCTCCAGCCAGAAATTGCTCATGCCAGTCATGCATCTCTTCTGCTTCTGCGTCTGCTTCTGCTTCTGCATATCTTCTGCTCTCCCTCTTACTTGAACTTGAACTTGCTTGCATGGCTCCGGTCAGCAATTTGGTAGGGACCGGCATATCATATGATGTTGACCAAAGGCGAGTATGATATCATATAATATCATACAAATTGCATCACATGATAATGTGTATAACTGGTAACTTAAGCCTAGCTAGACTATCATAAGATATCATGTAGCCGTTCCCTGCATATAAGCGATAATATTTCGCCGATTGCATAACCATTATCAGTCGAAGGTCTGCAATATAAAATAACGTTCCACCCTTCCTTCAAGTGGTCCCCCCCTCCCCTCCCCTCCCCTCCCCTCCCCTCCCCTCCCCTCCGATTCAATTAACTTAGCCCCCTCGTTTTCCCCCCTTCCTTCGAGTGGTCACCACGCCCTTAGCTGTTGAATTGGCTTAGCCCACTCTTTCCCCCCCCTCCCCTCCCTCCTCTCCCCTCCCCCCCCCCCCCAACCCCCCCAACCCCCCTGTCCCATCCCCCTAACCGGGTAAAAAAACTGATTCAAATATGAAGGGCGCACACTTGCAAGATACCAGCTGGCCAACAAACCAAGCATTCATCCAGCAAAAAAACTCAGCAATCACTCCATTTACCCCCCTCACCCACACATACCTTCACCCTTACCCCCTGGCTGACCTCCCCTCACACCCCACCCTACACCCCCACTACTACCCCCGACCCTACCCCCATGCTAAACGGCCATCTTGCACCCTCAATACTACCCCCACCCTACACCCCCAATACTGCCCCTACCCCCACCTTCACGCTACACCCCTACAAGCCCACTACTACCCCCACCCTACACCCCCACCCTACACCCCCTACACCCCCAATACCACCCCTACACCCACCCCCACACTACACCCCCACTACCACCCCTACCCCTACCCCCACCCCCACGCTACACCCCCCACGCTGCACCCCCTACACCCACCTCTACTCCCGCCCTACCAACCCACCCTATACCCCCTACACCCCCACTACCCCACCCCCTCTACCCCCCCTACACCCCCTACACCCCACCCTACACCCCCTGCCCCCCACCATACACCCAACCCTATACCCCCTACACCCACCCTACACCCCCTGCCCTACACCCCTGCCTGAACCCAGACTGTATCTCCAAATCCAGGTCAGCATGACTTTGCCACTCCTGAGCTTATCGCATCAAGGGGCACTACACATGGTGAAAACAGGCAACGCCGAAACACGCCCCTCATTCCCACAGAGGAGATAGTGGCTGAGTACTGGAAGACTGATGCCGGCAGGGCCCAGAGAGTGAGTTGAAGACGTGTGGTGTTGGTGGGTGGTGGGTGGTGTGGGCTAGTCATGTAGTCCTGGTGCGTAAACATCCAGTGGAGTGGAAAGGCAACGTCAAAGTATGCCTCTGATTCCCACTGAAGCGAAAGTGGCAGAGTACTGGAAGAGTGTTGCCGGCAGGGCCCTGAGAGTGAGTAGAAGGTGTGTGGGTTGGGGTGGCAGGTGGCGGGTGGTGTGGTGTGGTGTGGTGTGGTGTGGGCTAGTCATGTAGTTCTGGTGCGTAAACAGCCAGTGGTGTGGACAGGCAACGCCAAAGGACGCCCCTGATTCCCACAGAAGAGATAGTGGCTGAGCACTGGAAGACTGATGCCGGCAGGGCCCTGAGAGTGAGTAGAATGTGTGTGGGTTGGGATGGCAGGTGGTGGGTGGCGTGTGGTGTGGTGTGGGCTAGTCATGTAGTTCTGGCGCGTAAACATCGAGCGGTGATGGCAGGGAACGCCAAAGGACGCCCCTCATACCCACAGAAGAGATAGTGGCTGAGCACTGGAAGACTGATGCCGGCAGGGCCCTGAGAGTTAGTGGCAGGTGTGTGGTGTGGGGTGGCGGGTGGTGTGGTGTGGGTGGGTGGTGGGTGTGGTGTGGTGTGATGTGGTGTGGTGTGGGTGGGTGGGCGGGTGGTGTGGTGTGGTGTGGACTAGTCATGTAGTTATAATGCGTAACCACCCAGTGGTGTGGACAGGCAACGTCAAATTATGCCTCTGATTCCCACTGAAGAGAAAGTGGCAGAGTACTGGAAGGGTGGTGCCGGCAGGGCCCTGAGAGTGAGTAGAAGGTGTGTGGGTTGGGGTGGCAGGTGGTGGGTGGCGTGTGGTGAGGTGTGGTGTGGTGTGGTGTGGTGTGATGTGGGCTAGTCATGTAGTTCTGGTGCGTTTACACCTGGCGGTGATGGCAGGGAACGTCGAAGTACGCCTCTCATACCTACAGAAGAGATAGTGGCAGAGTAGTGGAAGACTGATGCCGGCATGGCCCTGAGAGTGAGTAGCAGGCGAGTGGTGTGGGGTGGCGGGTGGTGTGGTGTGGGTGGGTGGTGGGTGGTGCTCCACTCCAGTTGTGGTGTGGGTGGGTGGGTGGGTGGTGGGTGGTGCTCCACTCCAGCTGTGTGGTGTGGGTGGATGGTGGGTGGTGCTCCCCTCCAGCGTGTGGTGTAGGTGGGTGGTGGGTGATGGGGGTGCTCCACTCCAGCCGTGTGGTGTGTGTGGGTGGGGGAGGTGATTCCCTCCAGCAGTTGTGTGGTGTGGGTGGGTGGTGGGTGGTGCTCCCCTCCAGCCGTGTGTGGTGTGGGTGGGTGGTGGGTGGTGCTCCACTCCAGCCGTGTGGTGTGTGTGGGTGGTGAGTGGTGCTCCACTCCAGCCGTGTGGTGTGGGTGGGTGGTGGGTGGGGTGAGTGGCGCTACACTACAGCCGTGTGTGGCGTGGTGTGTGTGGTGGTGGGTGGTGCTCCACTCCAGCTTTGGTGGTGTGGTGTGGTTGGTGGGGGTGGTGCTCCACTCCAGCCGTGTGGTGTGTGTGGGTGGTGAGTGGTGCTCCCCTCCAGCCGTGTGGTGTGTGTGGGTGGTGGGTGGTGCTCCACTCCAGTTGTCTGGTGTGTGTGGGGGGTTGTGGGTGGGTGGGTAGTAGGCAGTCTACTCATCATCCAAGCACGGAGTATCATATTGTAATGTGGTGGGTGGGTATGGTGAGGGTGGTGCTCCCACGGTCCAGCGTGTGGTGTGTTGTGGGTGTGTGAGGTTTTGGGAGTGCTCGCCACTCCAGCGTTTGTTTTTAGTGTGGATATGTGTTGTTGGGTGTGTGGTGAGTGGTGCTTCCCCTCCAGACAGGTGTTGGTGTTCAGGTGTAGGTGGTGGTATGGGTGGTGTAGGTGTAGATGCTGTACGCAACTCAGCGTAATAGTATTATGTAGACTTCTAGGTTGGATAAGTAGTGTCGGGGTAGGTGAGTGGTGCTCCACTCAGCAGTATGTGTGGATGGTATAGTGTGAGGCGGTGTGTGGTTAGGTGCTCCAATCCAGCCGTTGTGGTGTGTGAGTGGCTTGGTGGTTTGGTTGCTCTACACTCCAGCCGTTGTGGTGATGGGTTGGTGAGTGGTTGTCCACTCACGGGCACTGTGTATGTAGGGTAGTTTGGTGTGTGGTTGGTGAGGTGGTTGTCCACTCACCTAGCCGAGTAATATTTGTGGTGTGGGTGGTGAGTGGTAGCTACGACCCACCTGCGCAGCCGTAGATGTGGTAGTTATGTGGTGATGGATGGTGGGAGGGTGGGATGGACTGCGCACTTTCCATGGACCGCTCCGGTGGTGTGGTGGTGAGTGTGCTCCACTCCAGCCGTGTGGTGTGTGTGGGTGGTGGGTGGTGCTCCACTCCAGCCGTGTGTGTGTGGGGTGGTGAGTGGTGCTCCACTCCAGCCGTGTGGTGTGTGTGGGTGGTGGGTGGTGCTCCCCTCCAGCCGTGTGGTGTGGGTGGGTGGTGAGTGGTGCTCCACTCCAGCCGTGTGGTGTGGGTGGGTGGTGGGTGGTGCTCCAACCCAGCCGTGTGGTGTGGGTGGTGGGTGTGCCTCCACTCCAGTCCATCCCGCCGTGTGGTGTGTGTGGGTTGGTGGAGTGGTCTCCACTCCATCCGTGTGGTGTGGGTGGGTGTGTGAGTGGTGCTCCATCCAGCCGGTGGGTGTGTGTGGTTATTGGTGCGCCACCCGCCGTGTGGTTTGTGGTGTGGTGGTTGGCCCCCTCCAGCCGTTTGTGTGGGTGGGTGGGTGGTGGGTGGTGCTCCCCTCCAGCCGTGTGGTGTGTGTGGGTGGTGGGTGGTGCTCCCCTCCAGCCGTGTGGTGTGGGTGGGTGGTGAGTGGTGCTCCACTCCAGCCGTGTGGTGTGGGTGGGTGGTGGGTGGTGCTCCACTCCAGCCGTGTGGTGTGGTGGGTGGTGAGTGGTGCTCCACTCCAGTCGTGTGGTGTGGGTGGTGGTGGTGCTCCACTCCAGCCGTGTGGTGTGGGTGGGTGGTGAGTGGTGCTCCACTCCAGCCGTGTGGTGTGGTTGGTGGTGAGTGGTGCTCCACTCCAGCCGTGTGGTGTGGGTGGGATTGTTGCTGCTTCCACTCCAGCCGTGCTGTGTGGTGGTGTTTGTGGTGCTCCACTCCAGCCGTGTGGTGTGGGTGGGTGGTGAGTGGTGCTCCACTCCAGCCGTGTGGTGTGTGTGGGTGGTGGGTGGTGCTCCACTCCAGCCGTGTGGTGTGGGTGGGTGGTGAGTGGTGCTCCACTCCAGCCGTGTGGTGTGTGTGGGTGGTGAGTGGTGCTCCCCTCCAGCCGTGTGGTGTGGGTGGGTGGTGGGTGGTGCTCCACTCCAGCCCGTGGTGGTTTGGGTGGTGAGTGTGCTCCACCCCAGCCCGTGTGGTGTGTGTGGGTGGTGGGTGGTGCTCCCCTCCAGCCGTGTGGTGTGTGTGGGTGGTGAGTGGTGCTCCCCTCCAGCCGTGTGGTGTGTGTGGGTGGTGGGTGGTGCTCCACCCTCCAGCCGTGTGGTGTGGGTGGGTGGTGAGTGGTGCTCCACTCCAGCCGTGTGGTGTGGGTGGGTGGTGGGTGGTGCTGGCCCCTTCTCCGCCGTGTGTGTGGGTGGGTGGTGAGTTGTGCTCCACTTCCAGCCTGGTGGTGTGGTTGGGTGGTGGGTGTGCTCCACTCCCGCCCGTTTGGGTGTTGTGTGGGTGGTGAGTGGTGCTCCCACCCAGCCGTGTGGTGTGGGTGGGTGGTATTGGTGCTCCATCCACGTGTGGTGTGTTGTTGGGTGGTGGGTGACGCGCCACTCCGCCGTGTGGTGTGGGTGGTGGGTGGTGCTCCCCTCCAGCCGTGTGGTGTGGGTGGGTGGTGGGTGGTGCTCCACTCCAGCCGTGTGGTGTGGGTGGGTGGTGAGTGGTGCTCCACTCCAGACATCCGTGTGGGTGTGTGGGTGGTGAGTGGGTGCTCCACTCCAGCCGTGTGTGTGTTTGGGTGGTGGGTGGTGCTCCACTCCAGTTGTGTGGTGTGGGGTGGTGTGAATGGGTGTTGCTCCCCTTCCCTCCAGCCGTGTGGTGTGTGTGGGTGGGGTGAGTGTGTGCTCCACCCAACCTGTGGTGTGGGTTGGTGGTGGGTTGTGCTTCCCACTCCAGCCGTTTTGTGTGTGTGGGTTGTGATGGTGCTCCACTCCAGCTTGTGGTGAGTGTGTGTTGGTGGGTGGTGCTTCACCCAGCCGTGTGGTGTGGTGTGGGTGGTGAGTGTGCTTTCCACTCCAGCCGAAGAAGTGTGGTGTGGTTGTTGAGTGTGCTCCACTCCAGTAATCCAACACAAAAAGGCCGTGTGTGGGGTGGTGGGGGTTGCCCACTCAGCCGGTGGGTGGTGGGTGGTGAGTGGTGCTTCCCTCCAGCCGTGTGTGTGTGTGGGTGCGGTGGTGGGGTGGTGCTCCCTCCAGCCGTGTGTGTGGTGGGTGGTGAGTGGTGCTCCCCTTCCAGCCGGTGTGGTGCGTGCGCTTCCCTCCTGGCCGTGTGGTGTGGGCTGGGTGGTGGTGGGTGTATCTTCTCCCCTCCACCGGTACTGGTGTCGTGGGTCGGTGGTACCACGTGGCAGGCCTTCACCCAACACGTTCAAGCCCTCACCCACCCGTCTCGCCTCCATGCATGTCCATCACCCTCTCCACTCATCAGCTCCCTCAGCCACCTGTCAGTGCACTCAATCAGCGCCATCCTCTACGACCGACTTCCAGCCACACTGAAATGACCCTCACACTACCAACTCCACACACCCCTCCCTCCACCTCTCACACCACATCCAGCCTCCAGCACCCGCCATCCACCTAGCCACCTGCCCAGCCCATCAGCCTCCCCCCCACCACGCTTCCCACTGATAGCCCCTCATCTCTCCACACCCACTCCATGCCCCCACCCATCAGCCTCCCTCAGCACATCAGTCCTCATGCAGACCCCCGCACACCACTCACCTCCCACCACTGAAACCCTCACCCACCACTCCAGCCCTCATCACCTCCACACCCACCCCAACTGCCGACCACCCTCAGCCACCCACCCTCACCCACCACTCCAGCACTCATCAGCCATGTCAGAACGACAGTTTTTTTGCAAAGTTTTTTCAGCACCGAAGAGAGCCATTTTTGTTGTGCCGTCAGAACGGCAGTTGTTTCCAACATTGTACTTTTCGGCTCCAAATGTAGGGAACTTTTATTTGCAGGATCATGATTTCTATACAAAAAATGAGCGCTCCAGCCCATCATTCACCTCCACAAGGACCCTCCACTTTATGTTCTTAATCTGATAGCACCTCTAATTGGTCAAATGCCTATTCCGGGTCATGTTTTACCAAGAAACTTGTAGTTTAGCACCCTCTTACACAGGGCTTTTTATTCCCCGTATATATAGCGACCGCTAGTTTTGACCCTGTTTTGGCCAAATAATCGCTAAAACGATTATTGAATGTAAAACACAAGTTTTTGTTTTGCCCTCAATCGCCCTAAAAACTATGAAAAGCTATAAAAGCTATACAAAGCTATAAAAAGCACTAAAAGTCTGTCCCTGGAGGAGGCCTAAAACCATTAAGCTAGAAAAAAAAAACTTTCAGATTTGAAAAAAAAGCCCTGCTCTTGCATGGATATGGCACACCCATATTTCAAAGTACCTGCGCAAAACGAATGCGCAAAACAGATGCGCTGTAGGCAGTGTTTTTTATTTCAGATCTCTATAGTCCAGTTTGAGTAGCTACTTGGGCTACTCAACCCTGATTACAGGATAGTTGCGTAGCCATCGCATGGCGGAGTGCGAAGCGCGGAGCCTGGGGGGGTCAGGGGGCAGCGCGTCCCTGTATCGGGGGGTCCGGGGGGTGTAGCATTCTACTCCAGTGGTGGGCCCGACAAATTCAAAATATATTCCAATTTCATTTTTTACCTAAAAATACCAAGAGGTTTTATGTTAAATGGGGCCGCCCCCTTTTTAAACTGTATGCTTACACCCCCCACCCTACACCCCACCCTATACCCCACACCATTTGCTTACCTATGAAAAGACCAAGATGTTTTATTTGAAATGGGGACGCCCCCTTTTCAAACTTGATGTCTACACCCCCCACCCTACAACCCACCTCATACCCCACACCATTTGCTTACCTGTGAAAAGACCAAGATGTTTTATTTGAAATGGGGCCACTCCCTTTTTAAACTTCATGTCTACACCCCCCACCCTACAATCCACCCTATGCCCCACCCCAACCCCACCTGCAGGCCCTGCTGGACAAAGAGTTTGACAAGTAAAAAAAAGGAGACAAGTCCAAGAGCCATCCAGCCATCCTGGTGCATTATTTATATATCAAATAACACGCTAATGTCCACTCCAGCCCTCGTCACCTCCACACCCACTCCACCAGGCCCTGCTGGACAAAATGTTTGACAAGGCCAAGACCCATCCAGCCCCCCTGGTGCATTATTTATGAAACAAATAATACGCTAAAGTCCACTCCAGCCCTCGTCACCTCCACACCCACTACACCAGGCCCTGCTAGACAAAACGTTTGACAAGTCCAAGAGCCATCCAGCCCTCCTGGTGCATTATTTATACAACAAAATAACACACTAAAGTCCGCTCCAGCCTTCGTCACCTCCACACCCACCCCACCAGGCCCGCTGGACAAAGTGTATGACAAGTCTAAGAGCCATCCAGCCCCCCTGGTTCATTATTTATACAACAAAATAACACACCAAAATTCAGCCCCAGCCTTCGTCACCTCCACACCCACTCCACCAGGCCCTGCTGGACAAAGAGTTTGACAAGTCCAAGAGCCGTCCAGCCTCCCTGGTGTAGAGATGCTTTGCCTTGTGCTGGTACATTATTGATTTAGCAAAATAATACGCTAAAGTCCACTCTAGCCTTCGTCACGTCCACACCCACCCCACCTCCAGGCCCTGCTGGACAAAGAGTTTGACAAGTCCATGAGCCATCCAGCTTCCCTGGTGTAGGGCCGCCCTGGAGCATTATTTATGTAACAAAATAATACGCTAACGTCCACTCCAGCCCTCGTCACCTCCACACCCACTCCGCCAGGCCCTGCTGGACAAAGAGTGTGACAAGACCAAGACCCATCCAGCCGCCCTGGTGCATTATACGACAGAATAAAACGCTGAAGTCCACTCCAGCCCTCGTAACCTCCTCACCCACCCCACCTGCAGGCCCTGCTGGACAAAGAGTTTGACAAGTCCAAGAGCCATCCAGCCGCCCTGGTGCAGCGTCGATTTGCCTTGCGCTGGTACGAGGCCATTGTGGTAGTGACCAAGAGGGAGTTCATGCTGGTGCTGAGGGATCCAGTGCTGATTCGAGGCAGACTGATCCAGGTATTGGGCTCTAAGCCAACTCAATCCACTTTGTCCTGTTGCATATTTCCCTGTACTACAGGGGCCACACTAGCACATGGCACAGCCATTGCCACATGGGGGGAGGGAGGGGGGATACAGTTTGTACTGTTACCTCAGGTTATAGGGCTCTAAGCTGACTTAATCCACTCAGTCCTATTGCACATTTCAAGAGGGAGTTCATGCTGGTGCTGAGGGACCCAGTGCTGGGTCAAGGCAGACTGATCCAGGTAAGCCAACATCTGAGCAACTCAGCCTTTATTTTCTGCTACAAGCAGCAGCTTCTAGCAAGCTCCCTACCTGGGTCGAGGCAGACTGATCCAGGTAAGCCAACATCTGAGCAACTCAGCCTTTATTTTCTGCTATAAGCAGCAGCTTCTAGCAAGCTCCCTACCTGGGTCGAGGCAGACTGATCCAGGTAAGCCAACATCTGAGCAACTTAGCCTTTATTTTCTGCTACAAGCAGCAGCTTCTAGCAAGCTCCCTACCTGGGTCGAGGCAGACTGATCCAGGTAAGCCAACATCTGAGCAACTTAGCCTTTATTTTCTGCTACAAGCAGCAGCTTCTAGCAAACTCCCTACCTGGGTTGAGGCAGACTGATCCAGGTAAGCCAACATCTGAGCAACTCAGCCTTTATTTTCTGCTACAAGCAGCAGCTTCTAGCAAGCTCCCTACCTGGGTCGAGGCAGGCTGATCCAGGAAGGCCAACATCTGGGCAACTTTGCCTTTATTTTCTGCTACAAGCAGTAGCTTCGAGCAAGCTCCCTGCCTGGGTCAAGGCAGGCTTATTCAGGCAGGCAACATCTAGGCAACATAGCCTTTTTTTTCTGCTACAAGCAGCAGCTTCTAGGCAGCCTCCCTGAGCCAGCCACTTGGCCTAGCCCCAAGACGTGATCAATACAGGAAAACTGGTTGTGTCAGCTTCAAGGTGCATAAGGTTGCATCTGGTTTGGCTGACTAGCAGGTCGGGGGAGCTGCCTAGAAGCTGTTGCTCTTAGCTGAAAAGAAAAGCTATGGTAGGCAAGGGATTGAGCAAGTTGTTTGTATAGTCTCTTCCTGTTTCTGCTGCTGCTTGTAGCACTGGAAATCTGGGGGGTGTTTGGAACCCTATCATTTGGCTTATAAGGGTGCATTCTGGGTGGAAATGGTGATATTAGGCTGCCGAAAAGGGTGCCCTCATCACCTCCACCCACTCCGCAGGTCACAGTGATGGGCCTTATCACCGGCGGCCTGTTCTACCAGCTGCCTGTCACCTTGGAATGCTCTCGAAACTTCTTCAACGTCAGCTTCACCTGCAGGCCACCCCCAGCCCTGATCAGCCCCCCCCACACACACACCCAACCACTACTCCACCCCTCATCACCTCCACCCACTCCACAGGTCACAGTGATGGGCCTTATCACCGACGGCCTGTTCTACCAGCTGCCTGTCACCTTGGATAGTCCGCGAAACTTGTTTGGAGTCAGCTTCCCCTGCAGGCCACCCTCAGTCATCCCCAGCCCTCATCAGCCACCCCCGCCCACTCACCCACCGCTCAAGCCCTCACCCACCGCTCAAGCCCTCACCCACCACGCAAGCTCTGATCACCTCCACCCACTCCACCAACAGGGCACCCTAAGCCACCCCCACCCACTCACCCACCCACTCCACCAACAGGCCACCCTAAGCCACCCCCTCCCACTCACCCACCCACTCCACAGGTCACAGTGATGGGCCTGATCACTGGCGGCCTGTTCTACCAGCTGCCTGTCACCTTGGAGGGCTCTCGAAACTTCTTTGGGATCAGCTTCACCTGCAGGCCACCCTCAGCCCTCATCAGCCACAACCACCCACTCACCCACCACTCAAGCCACATCCCCCAGATCACCTCCACCCACTCCACAGGTCACAGTGATGGGCCTTATCACCGGCGGCCTGTTCTACCAGCTGCCTGTCACCTTGGACGGTTCTCGTAACTTCTTTGGGGTCAGTTTCCTGGGTGTTATGTTCGTCACTATGGGCAATATGCCTCAGCTAGCCATCACCATGGCCAACAAAACGTAAGTGTTAAAGTAAATGTGTGATGGTGACGTATATAACACATATATATGCATGTATGGATATATTTCCTGGGTGCCATGTTCGTCACAATGGGAAACATGCCACAGCTCGCCATCACCATGGCCAACAAAACGTAAGTGTTGAAGTTTGTCGAAACACATACCCTGCTTTCCATCAACCTGACCAATAAAACGTAAGTGTTGAAGTTAAGATATGATGGTAATGTGTATAACACATAAATAGGTATATTTCCTGGGTGTCACAATGGGCAACATGCAGCAGCTCGCCATCGCCATGGCCAACAAAACGGAAGTGCTGAAGTTTGTCAAACTGCATATGACGTGCTTTCCCATCAGAGCCATTGGCCCAATCGGACAAGTGCTGAAGGTGTGTCAAAACATCTGCACTGCTTCCATCAACCGACCAATAAATAACGTAAGTTTGAGTTTGTACCGAAACATATCACTGCTTTCCATCACCATGGCCAACAAAACGTAAGAGTTGTAAGTGTATGTGACGAACATATGCACGCTTCGCCCTCACCATCGGCCAACGAAAACGTCAGTGCTGAGTTTGATCAAAACGATATGCCCTGCTTTCCATCAACCTGACCAACAAAACGTAAGTGTTGAAGTTTGTCGAAACATATGCAAACTGCTTCCATCACCAATGGCCACACATGTAAGTATGTTAGCACTTTGGTCGAAACATATGGGCTGAACTGCTTTCCATCACATTGCCAACAAAACGTGAATGCTGAAGTTGCGAACCATATGCCCTAGCTTTCCATCAACCGACCAATACATCGCAAGTGTATGGACGTTATGGTCGAACCATCATGCATGCTTTCCATCACCAGGCCACAAATCGGTAAGTGCTTGTAGGTTTGCCGAAACCTATGCACTACTGTCGCGCAACCTGACCACATCCATCGTCTTTGAAGTTTGTCGAAACGTTATGCAACTGCTTTCGCATCAACATGCCAACAAAACGTAAGATGCTGAGTTGTGCGCCGAATACAGATGCACTACTTTCCATCAACCTGACCAAACACCAATCTATTGTGAACGTTTTGTCGAAACGTATGCACTGCTTTCCATCACCATGGCCAACAAAACGTAAGTGCTGAAGTTTGCCGAAACATATGCACTACTTTCCATCAACCTGACCAATACATCGTAACTGTTGAAGTTTGTCGAAACGTATGCACTGCTTTCCATCACCATGGCCAACAAAACGTAAGTGGCTGAAGTCTATGCCAAATCAGATATGCACTACTTTCGCCTTCAACCTGACCAATACAAGGACAACACGTAATGTGTTTTGAGTTTAGTCAAACATATGCACTGCTTTCCATCAACCTGACCAAATAAAACGTAAGTGTTGAAGTTAAGATGTGATGGTAATGTATATAACACATAAATAGGTATATTTCCTGGGTGTCACAATGGGCAGCACGCCGCTGCTCCCCATCACCATGGCCAACAAAACGTACGCTTTGCAGCTACAGTGGTGGTAGTGGGGGGAATGGGAGGGAGGGGCAAATACATGTCTCTTCCAGGATACGAAACTCCTAAATAAAAAAAATAAAAATGTTTTTTAACTGAAATTGACTAAAAATGACCCAATCTAAACCAAATCGGATTCAAGGACTGTCTTTGGGAGGAAATAGGGGAATCAGATTTTCCCCATTTTTTGGTCTTGACAAAAATTCTGTCCTGGGTGTCATCTTTGTTGCAATGGGCAATATGCCAGTATTGAACTGCTAGCTCTGACTCACCAGGTTGGATGTCCCATATAAGTAAATACAAGTAAACCTTATTGTGAGGGAGCCAACCCGTTTACTTGCACTGGGGCCAACCACCATGTCACATATAAGTAAATGCAAGTACACCTTATTGCGAGGGAGCCAGCCCCTTTGCTTGCACTGGGGCCAACCACCATGTCACATATAAGTATTGTCCTGCTAGCTTTGCCTCGTCACGCTTTTCATTCATCACGTTGGATGTTTGGGTGACATAATTGATACGTATCCCTATCATCATCATCGTCATCATCATTTTATCATTATTATTATTATTATTATTATTATTATTATTATTATTATAATTATTATTATTATTATTATTATTATTATTATTAATAATAATTTATGATTACTATTTTTATTATTATCACATTACTATCATTATTAATTGATGCACATCCCTGTCATTATTATGATTGAGTCACAAATCCCCTGTTCTGCACTACTTCAGGGTTGGGTTCAAGCACCGAGACAATCTCTTCTAGGGTTTAGGGTTTAGGGTTTAGTCACAAATCCCCTGTTCTACACTATTTCAGGGTTTGGTTCAAGCACCGGGACAATCTCTTCTATCCGCCCTGGGCCCATGCTGTGTGCACCGCTCTCAGCAATGTACCCAGCGCGGTGAGTACCCCCACCCCCACCCCACCCCACCCCCACTCCCACCCCCACCCCCCACCCCCTTCTACCACACACATACAGACACCCACATGCACACACACTCAACCACAATAAACCAAGTAACACTCCAAGATCAATGCCTTCACTTGGCACATCGATGTCTCTTCCTCTCATCAGCCTCATGCCTTCCTAGCTCTTCTCACCTTATCCAATTGCCGTGCCTGTCTCTGTTTCTAATCATACTCATGCCTTCCCCGCTCCCCTCTATCACCTTATCCAATTGCCGAACCTGTCTCTGTTTCTCATCAGACGCATGCCTTCCCCGCTCTTCTCTATCACCGTATCCAATTGCCGTACCTGTCTCTGTTTCTAATCAGACTCATGCCTTCCCCACTCCCCTCTATCACCTTATCCAATTGCCGTGCCTGTTTCTTTCTCTCATCAGACGCATGCCTTCCCCACTCCCCTCTATCACCTTATCCCATTGCCGTGCCTGTCTCTTTCTCTCATCAGACGCATGCCTTCCCCGCTCCCCTCTATCACCTTATCCAATTGCCGTACCTGTCTCTGTTTCTAATCAGACTCATGCCTTCCCCGCTCCCCTCTATCACCTTATCCTATTGCCGTGCCTGTCTCTTTCTCTAATCAGACTCATGCCTTCCCCGCTCCCCTCTATCACCTTATCCAATTGCCGTACCGCAGATCCTTGACACAGCTGTGTGGGGAATATTGCTCTACTTCCTGGTATGTTGTTGTTGTTGTTCTTCTTCTTATTGTTCATGGTATATTTTTGTTGTTGTTGTTCAGGGTTTGTTGTTGTTGTTGTTGTTGTTGTTGTTGTTGTTGTTGCTGTTGTTGTTCATGGTATGTTGTTGTTGTTGTTGTTGTTGTTGTTGTTGTTGTTGTTGTTTTTGTTGTTGTTGTTGTTGTTGTTCATGGTATGTTGTTGTTGTTGTTGTTGTTCATGGTATGTTGTTGTTGTTGTTGTTGTTGTTGTTCATGGTATGTTGTTGTTGTTGTTGTTGTTGTTGTTGTTGTTGTTGTTGTTGCTGCTGTTGTTGTTGTTGTTGTTCATAGTTGTTTGATTGTATTGTCTTAAATTCAGTAACTCCAAACCGCAAGTTCTGATACTCCAGAGATGTCCTTTTCATTTTGTTTGGCTGTATCAGATGAGAGTGTCCTATCTGGCTACCTTCAGACTGCCAAGCATGATCAGAATCAGTGTTTTTCTTTTCAGCTAAAAGAAGGAGCTTCTAGGCAGCTCCCCTGACTGGCTAGTCAGCCAAAGCTACATCAACCAAGTGTGCCGTCAGTATCCGCTGTCCCGAACTGTCCAGAACTGTCAGTATAGCTGTCAGTATAGTCAGTATAGCTGTCAGTATAGCTGTCCAGAACTGTCAGTATAGCTGTCAGTATAGTCTGTATAGCTGTCAGTATAGCTGTCCAGAACTGTCAGTATAGCTGTCAGTATAGTCAGTATAGCTGTCAGTATAGCTGTCCAGAACTGTCAGTATAGCTGTCAGTATAGTCAGTATAGCTGTCAGTATAGCTGTCCAGAACTGTCAGTATAGCTGTCAGTATAGTCAGTATAGCTGTCAGTATAGCTGTTAGTATCCGCTGTCCAGAACTGTCCAGAACTGTCAAAAGCTTGGGGCTTAGCCCAGTGGCTGGCTCCGGGAGTTGTCGAGTAGCTCATGCTCGTAGCTGAAAATAAAAACTATGATAATCATCGGAATCAGAATCCTGATCATCATCTTCTTTCTCAACCCTGATATTGATATTATTATCAACCCTGATATATATATATATATATATATATATATGTATATATATATATAGAGAGAGAGATTTTTTGTCTTGTCGGGCCCCCCCCTCCTGGGGCGCAGAACCCCCCCGATTCACCCCATTGTCCGTTTGTCGTGTTGTTTGTCTGTCGTTTTGTCGGAGCGTAACCCTGGCCCTAACTATCCCCTGTCCTCTGGCCCTGTCGTAAAACCTGGCTGCATATTGTTTGGACCTTCCTCAACCCTGAGTCCCAGACCACTGCATAATATTTTGCAGGTTGGCCTCACCTCTGATATATATTTTTCAGACCTTCCTCAACCCTGCATATATTTCAGGTGGGCTTCACCTACCAGGCCGACAAGTTCTTCATATACTATTTCAACTTCTTTGCCATCAGCACCTCGACATCCTCTTTGATGAGGTAGGCCCCCCCCCCCCCCCCCCCCCCCCCCCCCACACACACACACACACACACACACACACACACACATGGAATGGATGGCATAGCATAGTATGCGTTGGCTAGTACGCGTAGTTTTTGCTTGGGGATTTGGGGGCGGGGCCATTAACACTGCGACATCCTCTTTTATAAGGTAGGCCACATGGGGTGGGATGGATGGATGGCATAGCATAGTATGCGGTGGCTCAGACCTTTTTTTTCATCATATTGTTTTGATAAGATATGTGTAGAAGATTTTTTGATAAGGAAGGGGTCTTCTGGCAGAGATCAGGGATTTGGTGTCTTTCAAGGTTGGGATCCTGGTGGCTATCGGGATAGGCGTCCCGGCTTGGGGGGGTTGGCGGGGTCAGGGGTGGGGCCATCAGCACTGCAACGTCCTCTTTGATGAGGTAGGCGGCATGGGGTGGGATGGATGGATGGCATAGCATAGCATGCTTTGTCTTTTTTTTATCAGAAAGGGGGTCTTCTGTTAAACATTGTATGGTAGACCTTTTATGGTGATCTTCTGGTAGACCATTTATGACACACCTCTAATTGTACACCTTTAATGGTACACTTTTTATGGTGGTCTTCCGGTAGACCCTTTTATGGTACACCTTTTATTGTACACCTCTAATGGTACACCTTTTATGGTGGTCTTCCGGTAGACCTGTTAAAGTAAACTTTTTTGGCGGAGCCCCCTCTTCTGGGGGGGCAAGAGCCCCCAGATTCACCCCGTTGTCTGTCAGACTGTCCGACCGACGACCGAGAAGAAGCCTGACAAATCAGCCAACTGCCTCATAACTCGCAAAGCGCGGAGCCCCGGTGGGTTCAAGAGCAGCGCGTCGCACAGGCGTTGCAAAAGGGTGGATGGCATGGCGTAGTATAGCCTGTGTTGGCTCAGGCCAGGTTGCATCTGCTAAGCTGCCTATACAATGCAACGAATGCAATGCAATGAAATGGAATGGAATTCAGAGTTTTTCTTTTCAGCTACAAGCAGCAGCTTCTAGGCATCTCCCTGAGCCAGCCACTGGGCTGAGCCCCAAGATTTTGACAGTTCTGAACAGCGGGTTCTGTCAGTTTCCAGGCACACAAGTTTGCATGAGCTTTAGCTGAAGAGGATTGGACTGCACTGTTTCTTTTTTAGGCTACAGGCAGCAGCTTCTAGGCAGCTTCCTTTCCCTGTCTTTTAGTCAAACCTAAAGCTAGCTAGTGCACCTGAAAGCTGGCATGACAGGCATTCCAATGCAGCAGCAAGCTTTGGGTTTGACCCAGTGGCTGACTAGTGGAGCTGGCGGGAAGCTGTCGTGAGTAGCCCCTCAAAAAGAAACAGTGTTGGACTGTTGGACTGCTGAATGGAGTGCGTGGCGTAGGTGTTAGTCCAAAGCACAATACACGGTGGAGGACCAGGGTACTACATTTTGTCATTTGGGTTAGTGCTTTAGATGCAAATGCCTCCTTTTGGGTTTCGCTTTTGCCTCAACTGAAAATGAAAACTTTACTTTGTCTGCCTGTTTTTTTATGTTGGGCAAGTCTCTTTAGCTTATTTGGTTGCCACTGAACTGTAAAAATAGACATTAAAATAAAAAGCATTGTTTGTTTACGTGAGCACGTTTGGCGTTTGATTGCTTGTCTCATGCTTGATTTTTAATTCATTCTTACATTCATTCATTCATTCATTCATTCATTCATTCATTCATTTATTTATTTATTTATATCTATCTATCTATCTATCTATCTATATATATATATGTATATATATGTATATATATGTATATATATATATATATATATATATATATATATATATATATATATATATATATATATATATATATATATATAATCAAGCCTTGGATTGTGCAGGTTGATTGCCCACTGTGCACCTGATGGAATTGCTGCTAACGCATACGGAGCTATCTTCATCCTCATCCTGGTCCTCATGTCGGGCTTTGCCATCACACGACGTAGGTTGAATTTGAATTTGAATTTCAAGTGTTACATCTTGGACCCCATGTCTAGCTTTGCCATCACACGACGTAGGTTGAATTTAAACTTGAATTTCAAGTGTTACATCCTGGTCCTCGTGCCGAGATTTGCCATCACACGACGTAGGTTTAATTTTAATTTTAATCATTACATGTTTTTCAGCCAACTATGGGCTGCTCGCCGTCTTCCAATTCCAAGTCCCCCCGTGCGAGACCCACGGAAACCAGGGAGAATGCTACGGGGTTTAGAAAGTTTAAATGCTGATTTTGATAATGATAGATAGACAGATAGATAACACTTGCATTTCTTGTCATATCCGGGTGATCTCCTCCAATCTAGGTCAAGACGGCGTACGTTGAATGAGAGCATCTGCTAATGAGTAGCTAGACTGGAAAGCTGTGTGAAGATACACGTAGCTAGCTAGCTGAATGTCAAACAGCAGATCCACCTTGGATGCTCTCTAACTTCAGCCTACCAAAACCACCAACACCAACACCAACACCATCCCCAATAACAGTGCCAACACCACCCCCATCACCATCCACACCAACAGTACCAACACCACCAGGACCACCACCATCCCCATTCACACCAACAGTACCGACATCACCGACACCACCACCATCCCCATTCACACCAACAGTACCGACATCACCGACACCACCACCATCCCCATTCACACCAACAGTACAGTACCGACATCACCAACTGCAACACCATCCCCATTATCACCAACAGTACCACCAACAAAAACACTACCAACACCACCAACTGCGACACCATCCCCATTGTCACCAACAGTACCACCAACACCAACACCAACACCGTGCACACCAACAGCACCGCCATCATCAACAATAATAATACCACCAACACCAACAGTAAGAACACCACAAACACCAGCAGTAACACCAACACCGACACCAACAGTACCACCAACACCAACACCAACAGTACCACCAACACCAACACCAACAGTACCACCAACACCAACACCAACACCAACACCAACACTAACACCAAAAACAGCAGTACCAACATCACCAACACCAACAGTACCAACACCAACACCAACAGCAATACCACCAATACCAACACCAACAGTACCAGCAACCCCTACACCAACAGTAACAAGACCACCACCATCAGCAGTACCACCACCACCACCAACAACAACAACAACAGTACCACCAACACCAGCAGAACCACCATCACCAACACCAACAGTAACAACAACAACAACAACAGCAGTACCACCAACACCAACAGCAACAGTACCACCAACACCAACAGTACCAACACCAACACCACCAACACCAGGAGTACAACCGACACCAGCACCAACAGTAGCAACAACACCAACACCAACACCGTCCCCATTCACACCAACCATACCACCAACATCAACAGTGCCACCAACACCACCACCACCACCACCAACAGTATCACTAACACCCCTATCACCATCCACACCAATAGTACCACCATCCCCATTCACACCAACAGTTATACCAACACCAACAATAACAACACCACCAACAGCAACAGTATCAACACCACCAGCACCAACAGTACCAACACCACCAGCACCAACAGTACCTACACCAACAACACCAACACCAACAGTACCAACACCAACACCATCCTTGTTGTGCAGAGAACATCCCTGACTACTGGATATGGTGAGTGTTGCGAGTTTGTGATAGTTTATTACACATTTATAGATAATTTAGTTTTATTAATTAGCCAGGATACCGTATGTCAAGGTAGTAAAAAAAATTAAAATAGCCTGACTACTGGATATTATGAGTGTTGCGCACTGGCCAATGGATGCTTTTGTATGTGTGCTTCATGTTACGTTGCTGTTGTTGTTCATTGTATATTTTTGTTGTTGTTGATGTATTCTCCCCTCATTATTCGTGTCATTATGGTCCAATAAATGAGTTAGGTGATCTGATAGGTTGATACAAAAAAGATAATGCCTGGAGGGGCGTGGTGTTAAGGGGACTCTGCAGTACGCCGCAGCTGGGGAAAGTCACCATGGCAGACATAGTAAGTGTCACCCTCCAGGCGGTAGGGACTCCTTCATATGATAGTCTGAATAGCTTTTCTGTTGAGCTACGTGCTGCAGCTTCTAGGCAGCTCCCTGGGCTCTCTCTTCGTCCAAAACTCAAGCAACCTAGTGCACCTGGGTGCTGATATCAGGGAGCTGCCCAGAAGCTGGTGCTGGTAGCCAAAACGATAAGCAGTGATAGGCTGGCTTGTAACATCACCACACCTCTGTATTGTTGCTTGAGACACCACAGACACACCTGCCCTACCACCCACCCACACCCACCACCCACACCCACCACCCACCCACCCACCCACACCCACACACCTGCCCTACCACCCACCCACACCCACACACCCACACCCACACCAACACCCCCACACACACACACCCATACACCCACACCCACACACACACCCACACACCCACACCCACACACCCACAACCACACGCCCACACACCCACACCCACACCCACACACCCACACACCCACACACCTAGACTAGTAATCCTATCCAGGATTACTAGTCTGGCTTATAACACCACCACACCTCTGTATTATTGCTTGAGGGTTGGGACTGCTCGATTATAACTACTTGTCCAGAAAGGGTTGTTTGCCAAACAAAAATAGATAATTTGTATGTAGGATTTCCTTGAGTCCTCAATATCAGAGTTAATTATCCGGATCATTAGGTTTGTTTGCCGAACAACATACATGTATCAAAATACAAAATACATGAATCAAAATTGAATCGTACAAAATGCATGTATCAAAATAAAAAATGCATGTATCAAAATACAATATAAAAAAAAAAAAATCTATGTATCAAAATGAAAGATAAAAAGTACATGTATCAAAATACAAAATACAAAATGCACGTATCAAACTGTATCAAAATACAAAATACAAAACACAAAATACATGTATACAAAATGTATCTCACTGTGTCACTAACCTCTCATAGGGATGCTTGTAATAAGCTTGTAATAAGCTTGTAATACAACTGGGATTTATCAGATGACCTTGATGTTAACTATTTTGCTGTTTTTCTAATAAAACTTATGTTTTTCAATGCAACTGATGTTTTATAATAAGCTTGTAATACAACTGGATTTTATCAGATAACCTTGATGTAAACTGTTATGCTGTATTTAGGTAATAAGACTTATTTTTTTATTCTCTTGGTTACAAATGCACTTGTGTCCAGGGCGTACTACATCTCTCCCTTTTCTTGGGGCCTGCGCACGATGGTGATCAACGAAATGACCTCAGATCGGTGGGGCATCCCATCAACCATCCCAGGCATGACAGTTGGAGAGGCCTCTCTGGCGTCTTTTGGATTTCAAACTGGAGATGGTTGGTTGTGGTAAGTCAGTGAGCCACAGACTTGGGTACTTGCGTACTTGGTTGTGGTACTTGGTTACTTGCACACACGCATGTAAATACACAGATATGCAGAGATGTATGTACCCGTTTGCACACACGTAGAATATATATTTGTAGATAGATAGATAGATAGATAGATAGATAGACACAGATATGCAGAGATGTATGTACCCGTTTGCACACACGTAGGGTACATATTTGTAGATAGATAGATAGATAGATAGATAGATAGATAGATAGATAGGTAGATAGATAGATATATAGATAGATAGATATTCATTGCTACTTATTTTTAGACGAATCCTGTCTGTGAACTTGGTTACATAGCTTCAGCCAGGAATTTGGCTGCTCCTGGAATCCTGCCAATGCCTGGTGCACAGCCTGCTCGAGCCTACCTAATATCCACATATCTCCCATTCTTTAATGCTGCTATTGCCTGATACAATCTGCCGCGTACGGCGTACGAGGGTCCCCTTACAACCACGCCCATCCAGGCATTACCTTTTTTTGTAATTGCGCTCTTGCAACACACCATCTGCTCTTGCCTCACACCATCTGCTGCGCACGGGAGGGTCCTCTTAAGACCACGCCCCTCCAGACATTAATGTCTTTTGTAATCTCGCTCTTGCAATACACCATCTGCTCTTGCCTCACACCATCTGCTCTTGCCTTGTACAATCTGCTGCGCACGGGAGGGTCCTCTCAACACCACGCCCTTCCAGACATTACCGTCTTTTGTAATCTCGCTCCTGCCTCACACCATCTGCTCTTGCCTGGTACAATCTGCAGGGGTGGCATCGCATTCCAGTTTGGGTTTGCAATCACCCTCACCATCGCCAGTTCGTTTGCTCTCAAGGTGTGTATGTTGTTGGAGATTGGATCCAGGATAGGATTTGAATAGGAGTATTGAATTAAATATTTAAATAGGAGTAATAGCAGGGAATAAATTTAATATTTTAATAGGCAGCAGATAGGAGTAATGATTTTAATATTTTAATAGGATGGAAGGTTTTAAACATTTTAGTAGGAATAATGATTTTAATGGTGTAATGGGAGTAATAATTTTTATATTTTTTAATAGTTGTAATGATTTAAATATTTTAATAGGAGTTATGATTTTAGTATTTTCATAGGTGCAATTATTTCAATGTTGATGTTACTGCCGAAGACGGCGAGCAGCTCCAAAAGGCTGGACCAAGGTTGAGGTCAAGTTCAATATATGCCTTGGCTATTGTATGTTATTACAGTCCAGGGGTAGAACAAATGGGCTAAAGGGACTTAGCCAACCATGACAGGAGGGGCTGAAACAGAAACAAACTGGTGATTTAAACCCCAAACAATAATTTTACTAATGAGGGCCCTGAGTTCGTGCTACAGGTGTGCTGTAAAAAGAGTATACAATCACAATCTGGCGGGTTGACCATACTACTCTACCATTGCACCTATCGGGCATCTGTAATAGATGACCGACAGGACGACAGGTGCACTACTGCACTTGTAGATTAGTATGGTCTAAATCCTAAGTATTATAGAGCATTTATTAGGGGGTCCTTTTTTTAATGGGCAACAGGGGTGCTGCCCATAAATGTATAAGTATAAGAGAGAGGGAGAGAGAGAGAGAGAGAGAGAGAGAGAGAGAGAGACCCCACCCCTATCCATCCACCCGCGCATCTGCAGTGTTTGAATGGCCAGCAGCACTTGGCCAGGGTGGCAGATGAGGAGGCTGTTTAAGCTGCACCTGGCCCAAAATAATCTACCCCCCCCCCCTGTTATCTGCCCCCACCCTCACCACCACCACCTCCCACCCAACTGCACTATTTGAATGGCCAGCAGCACTTGGCCAGGGTGGCAGATGAGGAGGCTGTGGAAGCTGCACCTGGCCTGAAATAGTGAAATTGTGCCCCCCCCCCCCCCCATCCCCCCCCCCTGTATCTATCCCCCCCCCACACCCACCACCCACCACCACTACCTCCTCCCACCCAACTGCAGTATTTGAATGGCCAGCAGCACATGGCCAGGGTGGCGGATGAGGAGGTTGTGGAAGCTGCACGAGCTTCCGCTGACCAACGCCGAAAAGAGGCATCCCGTCTGAAGGACAAGCAACGCATGGAGGAGCTCGCTCGTCCCTCAAACCTTGAAGAGACAACACTCACACCAAAAACAGTAGCTCAGGTACCCTAGTGTTGATGGATAGTTTTACAGTCCAGGACTAGAGTAGTGTGGAAGGATGGTTATACAGTCCAGGAGTAGCGTACCAGTAGTGTAGATGGATGGTTTTACAGTCCAGGAGTACCATAGAGTGGATGGATGGTTTTACAGTCCAGGCGTACCGCAGTGTGGATGGATGGTTCTACAGTCTAGGCGTACCATAGAGTGGAGGGATGGTTTTACAGTCCAGGCGTACCGCAGTGTGGATGGATGGTTTTACAGTCCAGGAGTAGTGTTGGATGGATGGATGGTTTACCCTATAATGGATGGTTTGGTACCGTAGGATTATTACAAGGTTATGTACGCTGGTATTATTTTGTTAATTGAATGGTCTATTCTATACGCCATTGTGTTGTGCATCTTGTATTCTCGGTCTTGGTGCCCCAACAGCCATTGTGGACCAGTCTAGAGGCCCTCAGAAGACCCCATATGGACCAGTCTATAGGCCCTGCCATTGTGTTGTGCATCATGTATTCTCGGTGTTAATGCCCCAACCTGCAACAAAGAATAATTGTTACAAGGCTCTATACGCTGGCATTCCAGCGTCTAATCGTCTGCAGAATATAATACTTCCCCCCTGCGACAGCCACGGAAACCAGGGAGTGACAGGTTTCAAACTCCGATTCTAGACATGTCCAGGTCTCTACACTGACAGTTAAACGACTTGCCATGACCAAGTGCCTGCCTCCTTGCAGGGATTTACTCTTTGCACAGCCCCCCTCCCCCCCCCACACACACACACCCACATCATCCCCCCCCCTCCATACCCCAGCTTCCCCCCACCCCCTGGCTTATAAACCCCCTAGGGTGTCCCACCGAACGCCTGCCTCCTTGCAGGGCTCTGC
>JACBWV010000610.1:5445791-5525791 GCA_013435795.1 Chlamydomonas sp. ICE-L | reverse complement strand
GCAGCCAAGCCAGCTGAGAATGGATCTTCAGTAGTTGTCACCATGGCACCAGAGACATCAGAAGTCCCCAAGGAGTTGGAACTTCTGAAGGGGATCAGTGGCTACACGGAGCCTGGCCAGTTGACGGCTCTCATGGTATTGTATATATATAGGGTTGGGAAGCAAACGTATATTTTCATTTTTATAAGGTGTATAAACGTATAAACGTATACATATAAACGTATAAAAACGTATATGCAAATTAGGCACTTCTTGAGAAAATACTTTTACATGGTTTTAAAGGTATTGCTGCGTAGCTAATTTCATTGGCGTCACATATCAACTCTCAGAAAAATAATCTGGCAAGTTTAGGTTGTCCAAATCTCAGAAAAGAAATAAAGACCAGAAAGCGCGTTGCCAATCTAAGGGAGCCATTAAATGCCAGTTGGTCTATTATAACTGTATGAGTGTATAATAATGTAAGTACATAACGGTATTGCAATTTTGTTCATGTTCACATTGCACTAGGCTTGCACCATCAATCCTTCAAGCCCACGTAGGAGCACAGCTTGTGGAATGGAAGGCTAGGTGGCGCTCAGATATGTGTGCCATCCTGGCTATCTAGATCAACCATTAGGCCAAATGTTTATAAAAGAATGCGCGTGAATGGTGATTTGTATTGCATATTGTGATAGAGGAGGTCAAGCTTTCCAATGAGCTATCTAAATCAAAAATATAATGAAAACCAAGAAAGTTAAGTGCCAGGACGTGTGCTGTACTTCTTGAAGTACAGACTACACGTTTTGTATATGACGTATATAAGGTCGATTTGAGAAAAAATATACGGCGTATTTATACGTATAAACGTATATTATACGTGTATATGTCGGCCCAACCCTATATATATATTTATATATATATATATATATATACAGTTGACGGCTCTCATGGTATTTTATATATTATTTATTTATATATATGGACTGGCATATCCTATGATATTGACCAAAGGCGAGTATGATATCATATGATATCATACAAATTACATCATTTGATATTGGATGTAAATGGCAACTTTAGCCTAGGCAGACTGCTAGCATTATATGATGAGATGATATCATACGATATCATATAGCCGT
The DNA here is from genome assembly GCA_013435795.1 of Chlamydomonas sp. ICE-L. NCBI lineage: Eukaryota > Viridiplantae > Chlorophyta > Chlorophyceae > Chlamydomonadales > Chlamydomonadaceae > Chlamydomonas > Chlamydomonas sp. ICE-L. The sequence goes on along the minus strand of JACBWV010000610.1, from coordinate 5,524,673 downwards.
TCCCATATGTATATATAACATATTTACATGGTTATTCAGCCAACTCAGGGTTGCTCACCGTCTCCAATTACAAGTCCCCCTGTGCGATATCCACCGGAACCATACTAAGCGGATGAGACCGTTTACAGACTTTTCCAGGTCATGGTGTGATGAGTAACCCAACACCAAATGCGCAAACATGAACTCAAGCCTGTCACCCAACATATCCCAAGCCAAGCCAGCCTGTCGGGAACTAAACCAATCTAGTTTCTTGTGTGTGCGACACGTTGCAAATTTAGCAACTCTGTGCAACCTCAGTGCAACGTGCTGCCCTCAAACCACAGGATTTGCATAGAGGGTAGGGGGGGTTGGGGGTTGGGGGGGGGGGGGGGGGGGGGGCATTTCTGACTAGTTTTGCCGTACCTAAGCGTCGCCATGCAGCAACAGGATGACAACGGAATGGCGACGAAAACAGCAACAGGATAACGACGGAATGGCAAAAACAATGGCAAAAACAGCAACAGGATGACAACGGAATGGCAAAACCAATGGCAAAAACAATGTAAAAAACAGCAACAGGATGACAACGGAATGGCAAAAACTATGTCAAAAACAATGTCAAAAACAGCAACAGGATGACAACGGAATGGCAAAAACAATGTCAAAAACAGCAACAGGATGACAACGGAATGGCAAAAACAATGTCAAAAACAGCAACAGGATGCCAACGGAATGGCAAAAACAATGGCAAAAACAGCAACAGGATGGCAACGGAATGGCAACGAAAAACATCTGCAAAAATAATGGCAAAAACAGCAACAGGATGACAACGGAATGGCAACGAAAAACATCGGCAAAAATAATGGCAAAAACAGCAACAGGATGACAACGGAATGGCAACGAAAACATCGGCAAAATAATGGCAAAAACAGCAACAGGATGACAACGGAATGGCAATGAAAAACATCGGCAAAAATAATGGCAAAAACAGCAACAGGATGACAACGGAATGGCAACGAAAAACATCGGCAAAAATAATGGCAAAAACAGCAACAGGATGACAACGGAATGGCAACGAAAAACATCGGCAAAAATAATGGCAAAAACAGCAACAGGATGACAACGGAATGGCAACGAAAAACATCGGCAAAAATAATGGCAAAAACAGCAACAGGATGACAACGGAATGGCAACGAAAAACATCGGCAAAAATAATGGCAAAAACAGCAACAGGATGACAACGGAATGGCAACGAAAAACATCGGCGAAAAACAAAACAGTGACCGCACTCCTACTCCACCATATTCAACCCCATAGAACCGCAGCCAACCCAGCTTGGCCCTAAGCCAAATATACTTGGCTTAACCAAGCCAAATATACTCAGCTAAGCTAAGTCAAACAAATGCTAACAAAACAAAACCAAAGCAGTGCGGCACAAATAAGTCAAACAAGTCAGACAAGTATAAGTATGAACAAGACTACAGTAATATAAACGAATCATAACAAAACAAAACCATAGCAGTGCGGCACAAATAAGTCAAACAAGTCAAACACGTATAAGTATGAACAAGACAACAGTAATATAAACGAATCATAACAAAACAAAACCATAGCAGTGCGGCACAAATAAGTCAAACAAGTCAGACAAGTATAAGTATGAACAAGACTACAGTAATATAAACGAATCATAACAAAACAAACCATAGCAGTGTGGCACAAATAAGTCAAACAAGTCAAACAAGTATTAGTATGAACAAGACAACAGTAATACAAAGAATCATAACAAAACAAAACCAAAGCAGTGCGGCTCAAACAAGCCAAACAAGTATGACCACTTCAACAGTAATATAAACAAAATCTGATCCAACTCTACTCAACCCAACACGGCTTAACCAAATCCATACCATACCATCAAACACAAGCCACCTTATACGCCATATCACTGAAAGGGGCTGGCTGTAACAAACATACCAAATCAAACTGTTCACTTCATAACTAACTAACTAACTAACTAACTAACTAACTAACTAACTAACTAACTAACTAACTGACTAACTAAATAACCAAGTAATTAACTAACTAACTAACTAACTAACTAACTAACTAACTAACTAACTAACCAACTAACTAACAACAACTAACCAACTAACTAACCAACTAACTAACTGACTAACTAACTGACTAAACTAGCTAACTAACTAACTAAACTAACTAACTAACTGACTAACTAACATATGAAGCACAACTTAACATGTACTAACGCTACAACACATTCCACCTTACACGCCATACGACATCTACCACCTCCATCTCCGTCTACTAGGGAGGCTCTGGTGCTGGAAAGGTGAGCTTGAGTGTTGGTTGGCTGGAATGCTGTTTGGTTGGTTGGTTAGTGAGCTTGAGTGTTGGTTGGTTGCAGTGCTGGTTGTTTGGTTGGTTGGTTGGTGAGCTTGGGTGTTGGTTGATTGGAGTGCTGGTTGGTTGGTTGGTTGGTGAGCTTGAGTGTTGGTTGGTTGGTTGGTTGGTGAGCTTGAGTGTTGGTTAGTTGGTGCAGCTCAGGTAAAGTCCAGCTGAGATGCATGGTATAGCCAACCTACCATATTTTACTGTAACCCAGTCTTATCTATTTTTATGTAATATTTCTTCTTCCAGCCGTACTTCTTTACTCTATTGCCAGCTAGCAAATTCCCCGCCACACATCTGTTCACTGTGTTGATCTCTTTCTGTCTGTCAAGTGCTGCTGCCATCTATTAATAGCCACCCAGACTACGCTCATGGATTGCATCACCCTCACCTCACCTCCTCACCACCAACCACATCACATCTTCACCACCCCAGACTACGCTGATTGATTGCATCACCCTCCCCTCCCCTCCTCCCTCCCCTTCTCACCACCAACCACCTCACCTCTTCACCACCCCAGACTAATCTGATTGATTGCATCACCCTCCCCTCCTCCCCTCCCCTCCTCACATCTCCCCTTCTCACCACCAACCACCTCACCTTCTCACCACCCCAGACTACACTGATTGATTGTATCAACCTCCCCCCCCCCCCCTCTTCACCTCCTCTCCTAACCACCAACCACCTCTCTTCACCACCTCAGGCTACGCTGATGGATTGTATCAACCTCACCTCCTCACCACCCCAGACTACGCTGGTGGATCACATCACACTCACCTTCTCACCACCCCCGACTTCGCTGATGGATTGCATCACCCTCACCTCCTCACCACAAACCACATCACCTCCTCACCACCCCAGACTACACTTATGGATTGCATCACCCTCACCTCACCTCCTCACCCTCAACCACCACCCTCTTCACCACCCTAGACTACGCTAATGGATTGCATCGCTGGTCGGAAGACTGTGGGCAAGATCACCGGGGAGATCCTGGTCAACGGTCATCCCAAGGTGCAAAAGACATGGTCAAGGTAGGTCAGGGTAGGCAATAGACATGGTCAAGGTGCAGGGACAGGGTATGCAAAAGACCTGGTCAAGGTATGTTAGGGTATAGCAGTTTTAGGCGGAGCCCCCAGAGTCACCCCGTTGTCCGATTGTCTGTCTGTCGTGTTGTCAGCATGTACCCCTGGCCCTAACTGACCCCTGGCCCTGTCGTAAACACTGGCTTCGGCCTGCTGCAATCGATTCTGGTGCCACCTGTCGCCCCGATAGTCGACACTCTCCGCCAATTTTCTGCGTCGCTTTCGATGCGCCTAGGACTTGTTTTATTTATACTCAGGGGCAAGTGTTTTCACAAATTTGCCATTGGTGAGTGTTCGTAAAACACTTTAGCCAACCCCAACTGAATCAGTTTTATTCTCGGCTTCTTGATAAGCTTTTCCCTATCTTCTTTTATGTAAAAGCTCTCCAAACATCTTCTTTCCATGAATAACAAGATCACAACATCTGCATGTTCTATTAGATTGGGAGGAGCCTTGGTTCCAACTGCTAGACTCAACGTTCAACTTATGTATAAGGCACGTTCATTGCAATTCAGTGGGTGATTTGAAGTTGGGTTTTCGACACATTTTAGAATTTGGCCCGAGAATTCTGAAATGTTGGCCCGAGAAATCGAGAATTCTGAGACTTCTTTGAGAGAGGAGGTGCAAACCACAAACTAAGAACTACGAACTACAAGACCCAAATTTAAGTCATCCCCTGAATTGCTATATGGCAGTCTAGCAAGGCATGTAATATCATATCTGGTGTTCAGCAAGTCCATGAAATTCTATCTCTTCAATTATTCATCCAGGCAGCATAGGTAATATGTTTTATGTGCTATTGTATATGCTATTGTATGGTCTATCACACTTACCTCCATACGCATAGCTACATCTAGTGCCCCGCTCTTATACTGCGGTCTAATTGCAGTTTTAGGGTATACATTAAACTAAACTTTAACAATTTCAAAACTAAACTGCAGGTCCATGGGCTATGTTGAGTTTTTATTTTTTAAGTTCAGACGGTTGACTCAGATTCCTTTACAGTTGCTTTTCATATTTCCAAATACATATAATTTACTACTAACTAACTAGAAAAGCTGGTACAGATAGAGAGCTTTGGCAGCTTGGAGCACTAAAATTGTAGTGGTCTCGGTTGCTGTGCTTTCGCTTAAATACCGGGCAGATCAGGGTACTGGTTGAATTCACTGGCGGTGGTCACTCCTGGTTTTGCCCGGGGTTTACAGGTATTTGAAATTTGTAGGCAGCCTTCGGAATTCTGCGTCGCGCGTCTGAATACTCCATTTTCCCCACTAATGTGTGGGAAATACGGCGTTCAGCTTTTAAAACTAAACTTTAACGATTTCAAAACTAAACTGCAGGTCCATGGACTATGTATAGCAGATGGACGTTTAATTTAATTTCAAAATCAAACTGCAGGTCCATGGGCTATGTTGAACAGATGGACATCCACACTCCTTCTGCCACCGTCACTGAGGCGCTGCACTTCAGTGCCCGTCTCCGCCTACCCCGTGAGGTGTCTGATAAGGAGGTGAGCTACATACTATTTCATTTGTTCCTCTACCTTTCTGTCTGTCTTGTCTTCAGCGCCCGCCTCTGTTTACCCAGTGAGATTGAAAGGGCACTGAGGCCAACCACCAAATTTCTCGCGTCGCTTGCGTTGCGCCTTGAACTTGTCCATATTTGACTGTCGGCAGCAATGTGTTTACCCGGTACACGCGGGCTATAGATAACTGCTACATGGCTGGCTAGCTACTACAATGCGGGTCCCACCATCCCCAACACACCCTCACACTGGAACTGCTCTGTCAACCTATGGTACATACGGTTGACGGTTACTGTACCATTACTGCTCTGTCAACCTATGGTACATACGGCTGACAGTTACTGTACCATTACTGCTCTGTCAACCTATGGTACATACGGTTGACGGTTACTGTACCATTACTGCTGTGTCAACCTATGGTACATACGGTTGACGGTTACTGTACCATTACTGCTCTGTCAACCTATGGTACATACGGTTGACGGTTACTGTACCATTACTGCTCTGTCAACCTATGGTACATTCGGTTGACGGTTACTGTACCATTACTGCTCTGTCAACCTATGGTACATTCGGTTGACGGTTACTGTACCATTACTGCTCTGTCAACCTATGGTACATACGGTTGACGGTTACTGTACCATTACTGCTCTATCAACCGTACGAACCATAGGTTACCATACCGTATGGTAAACGGACACGCTAGCTGTAGGTAAACAAATAAAAGGTACACCTTCTTGCGAGGCGTGAGGTTGAAAGGGCCAGCCCGTTTGCTTGCACTGAGGCCAGCAACCAAATTTCCCGTATTGCTTGCTTAGCGCTTTGAAATTATCAAGAGGCTGTAGTAGCCTGCCGTTACTCAGGTCTCCTTAGGGGGAAGGTGGTATGCTCAACAGCTGCCCTATCTTGTCTAACAAGCCAAGTGTGTCATCCCATGTTTGTGTCATCCTGTGTATATGCCTTTCAAGCCTCTTGTGTGTCATCCCATGTGTGTGCCATCTTATCTTACAAGCCGCTTGTGTGTCACCCCATGTATGTGTCATCCTATGAATGTGTCTTACAAGCCTCTTGTGTGTCATCCCATGTGTGTGCCATCTTATCTTACAAGCCGCTTGTGTGTCACCCCATGTATGTGTCATCCTATGAATATGTCTTACAAGCCTCTTGTGTGTCATCCCATGTGTGTGCCATCTTATCTTACAAGCCACTTGTGTGTCACCCCACCCTCAGGTGACCAGCTACGTGGATGAAGTAGTCGACATTGTGGACCTCAGCGAAATCTTGTTTGATCTGGTAGGTGCCACCTCAGCGACATCTTGTTTGATCTGGTAGGTGCCACCTCAGCAACATCTTGTTTGATCTGGTAGGTGCCACCTCAGCAACATCTTGTTTGACCTGGTAGGTGCCACCTCAGCGACATCTTGTTTGGTCTGGCAGGTGCCACCTCAGCGACATCTTGTTTGATCTGGTAGGTGCCACTTATGATGTCCCGCAATGAATGGCTGTACACATAAGAGAATTAGGAAACCATCGATTCAGGAGGTTGACCCAGATTCCTTGTACAGTAGCTTTTCATTTCCTGAATACTAGGTTACCCTTAAGGGTTTAGGAAATAAGCACTTGCAGCCTCATCATTGTCAGTAACTTGATATTGCATAAGTTAAGGGGCCTGCTGCTGGACAGTGACAATGAATGAATGGGTGGATGCCCCCCCGCAGTTTCTTTTTTGCGACTCATCGCAAATTGAGCGACTCGGTGCGACCCCAGTTCAATGCGCAGTCCCATGAACTGCGCGGAGCCCGGGGGTGTGGGGGGTGGAGGGGTGATGATGGTGAGGGGGAGGGTGGGGGGGGGGGGTTGTAGCGGTGAGGAGGGGTGTGGGGGGAGTGTGTGCGTGTGGGGGGTGTGGGTGGGGGATGGTGGTACAGGAAGGAGATGAGTTCCCCCCCCCCCCCCCCCCCCCCCCGGACATTTCTGATCAGTTTAGGCCATTACTTTATGCGTCGCCAATGCTGGGGCGTCATCAGAAGAAAACAACTGAACCCCGGGTGGTCCACACCCAACCCCCCCCCCCCCCCCCCCCCCCCACCCCACCCACCACCCCACCCCCCCCCCCACCCCCCCCCCCCCCCACCACCCACCCCAAAAAACCCACAACAAACCCCCAACCCCCCCCTCCCCCCCCACCCCACCCAACCCCCCCCCACACCCACCCCCCCACCCCCCCCACCCCCACCCCCCCCCCTCCCCCCCCCCCACCCACCCAACCACCCCCCCCCACCCCCCCCCCCCCCCACCCCAACCCTCCCCCCCCCCCCCCCCCCCCCACCACCCCCCCACCACCCACCCCCCCTACCCCCACACCCCCCCCCCCCCCCCCCCACCACCCCACACCCCCCCCCCCCCCCACCCCCGGACATTTCTGATAGTTTAGCCACTTTATGCGTCGCCATGCTGGGGCGTCATCAGAAGAAAACAACTGACCCTCTGCCCTGCTTGGTCCAAAGATTGGTGTCCCAGGAGTCACGGGTTTTCCACGGAGCAACACAAGTGCATCACCAATTCTCCCACCCCACCCCCCCACAACCCCCACCCCCCACACCAACCACCCCCCCCCAAAACCACCCCCCAACCCCCCCCCCCACACCCCCACCACCGCCACCAAACACCCCCCCACCCCCCCCCCACCCCCCCCCCCCCCACCCCCCCCCACCACCCCCCCCCCCACCCCCCCCCCCCCCCCCCCCCCCCCCCCCCCCCCCCACACACACACACACACACACACCACACACATTCCTCACCTGACCAAACAAGTTCGCCAAACTCTTTTCAAAGAAAAGCGTCGTCTTGTCTGTGCCACTGCCATGTAAGACACCACCACAACCACCTTCACCATCACCGCCGCCAACTTCGCCACCACCAACACCAACACCATATTCACCACCAACCCCACCACCACCAACAAGATTGGTGTTCCAGGTGTCACTGTTTTGTCCACGAAGCATCGCAAGCGTAACACAATTCTTCACCCCCCGCACCCCCCCCCACGCCACCCCCCCCCCATTCCTCACCTGACCACACCACGAACCCCACCACCACCAACAAGATTGGTGTTCCTGGTGTCACTGGTTTGTCCACGAAGCAACGCAAGCGCATCACTTGTGACTGACTGCCGCCATCTTCGCCACCACCAACACCAACTCCATATTTACCACCAACCCCACCACCAACAACAAGATTGGTGTCCCAGGTGTCACTGGTTTGTCCACGGACCAAGGCAAGCGGACCACAATTGCTATTGAGTTGGTGGCTAACCCGTCAGTGGTGTTCATGAATGAATGAATGAATGAATGAATGAATGAATGAAACTGAGTAACTGACCCTCTGCACTGCTTTCCCACCAATATTGGTCCAAAGATTGGTGTTCCAGGAGTCACTGGCTTGTCCACGGAGCAGCGCAAGCGGACAAGAATTGCTATTGAGTTGGTGGCTAACCCGTCAGTGGTGTTCATGAATAAATGAATGAATGATTGAAACTGACCCTCTGCCCTGCTTTCCCACCAATATTTGTCCAAAGATTGGTGTTCCAGGTATCACTGGCTTGTCCACGGAGCAGCGCAAGCGCAGCACAATTCTTCACCCCCCACCCCCCACCCCCCACCCCACCCCCCACCCCCCACCCCATCCCCATGCCTCAACTGACCCCCCCACCAACCCCACCACCACCAACAAGATTGGTGTTCCTGGTGTCACTGGTTTGTCCACGGAGCAGCGCAAGCGGACCACAATTGCTATTGAGTTGGTGGCTAACCCGTCAGTGGTGTTCATGGACGAGCCGACCTCAGGTCTTGATGCACGTGCCGCTTCTATTGTGATGCGAGCGGTGCGCAATGTTGCACTCAATGGGCGTGCTGTCATCGTCACCATCCATCAACCGTCTATTGAGATTTTTGAGGTGAGGGGTGGTGTGCGTGTGGGGTGGATTTAGGGTTTAGGATGCGCAATGTTGCACTCAATGGGCGTGCTGTCATGGACACCATCTATCAACCGTCTATTGAGGTTTTCGAGGTGAGTGTTGGTGTGGGTGGGGGGGTAGGGTTTAGGGTGCGCAATGTTGCACTCAATGGGCGTGCTGTCATCGACACCATCTATCAACCGCCTATTGAGATTTTTTAGGTGAGGGGTGGTGTGTGTGTGTGGAGGGGGGGGGGGGGGGGGGGGGGGGTCTTTGAGAAGCTGTTTGGTCTGGGGTAGACTTGCATGTGATTGTATGCATGCTTACTTCTTCCTCTCACTCTTATGTCCTCCTCTCACTCTTATCTCTTCCTCTCACTCTTATGTCTTCCTCTCACTTTTCAAGAGATTGCACTCCACACCCATATCTTGTCTAATAATGACGGCGCTTTTCATATTCTGCCGCCTTGTATGTATGTTACAGTCCAGGAATAGGCCAAATAGGCTAAAGGGACTTGCCCAACCGTATAGGAAGGGCTTAAAAAGAAAAAGCACTGATGAACTGAGCCCCAAACAATCGTTTAACCGGCGGGGGCCCTGAGTTTGTGCTACAGTGATAATTTAATTCTACAATATTTCCGCAAGTTTGAGTTTTCCGCACTCGTCCCTCTGGATTGTGTGGTCAGTCACGCTCTCTAGAGTGTGCAGTCATTGCCCCTTATTACCACACTGAACATTATAATTAGATTCATTAATTCTACAATATTTATTTATATTAATTCTACAATATTTATTTATTATTTACATTAATTCTACAATATTTATTTATTATTTACATTAATTCTACAATATTTATTTATTATTTACATTAATTCTACAATATTTATTTATTATTTACATTAATTCTACAATATTTATTTATTATTTACATTAATTCTCCAACATTTATTTATATTAATTCTACAATATTTACATTAACATATTTACATTAATTCTACAATATTTATTTATTATTTACATTAATTCTACAATATTTATTTATTATTGACATTAATCCTACACTATTTATTTATTATTTACATTAATTCTACAATATTAATTTATTATTTACATTAATCCTACAATATTTATTTATTATTTACATTAATTGTACAATATTTATTTATTATTTACATTAATTGTACAATATTTATTTATTATTTACATTAATTCTACAATATGTATTTATTATTTACATTAATTCTACAATATTTATTTATTATTTACATTAATTCTACAATATGTATTTATTATTTACATTAATTCTACAATATGTATTTATTATTTACATTAATTCTAACAATATGTATTTAGTTATTTACATAATTCTACAAATTATTATTATTATTACATTAATTCTAACAATATTTATTTATTATTTACATTAATTCTACACTATTTATTTATTATTTACATATAATCCTACAATATTTATTTAGTATTTACATTAATTCTACAATATTGCTTATTATTTACATTAATTCTACAATATTCTTTTATTTTACATTAATTCTACAATATGTATTTATTATTTACATTAATTCTACAATATGTATTTATTATTTACATTAATTCTACAATATGTATTTATTATTTACATTAATCCTACAATATTTATTTATTATTTACATCAATTCTACAATATTTATTTATTATTTACATTAATTCTACAATATTTATTTATTATTTACATTAATTCTACAATATTTATTTATTATTTACATTAATTCTACAATATTCATTTATATTAATTCTACAATATTTACATTAACATATTTACATTAATTCTACAATATGTATTTATTATTTACATTAATTCTACAATATGTATTTATTATTTACATTAATTCTACAATATGTATTTATTATTTACATTAATTCTACAATATGTATTTATTATTTACATTAATTCTACAATATTTATTTATTATTTACATTAATCCTACACTATTTATTTATTATTTACATTAATTCTACAATATTTATTTATTATTTACATTAATCCTACAATATTTATTTATTATTTACATTAATCCTACACTATTTATTTTTATTTACATTATTCTACACTATTTATTTATTATTTACTTAATCCTACAAATTTTTTTTTTTTTTTGGCATTCTTTCTACATATTTAGTTGATTATTTACATCAGACACAATATTTAATTTATTAGTTTTATTTACATTAATCCTACATATTTTTTTATTATTAAACATTAATTCTACAATAATGTATTTATATTTTACATTAATTCCCTACAATATTTTCTTTATTATTTACATTCATTCTACATATGTATTTTATTATTACATTAAATTCCTTACACATATTTATTTTTAGTTACAATTAATTCTAACAAGTTATTATTATTTACAATTAAATTCTACAATATTTAATTTATTATTTACTTATCCTACACTATTTAATTTATTATTTACCTTAATTCTACAATATTTATTTATTATTTACATTAATTCTACAATATGTATTTATTATTTACATTAATTCTACAATATTTATTTATTATTTACATTAATTCTACAATATTTATTTATATTAATTCTACAATATTTACATTAACATATTTACATTAATTCTACAAGATTTATTTATTATTTACATTAATTCTACAATATTTATTTATTATTTACATTAATTCTACAATATTTATTTATTATTTACATTAATCCTACACTATTTATTTATTATTTACATTAATTCTACAATATTTATTTATTATTTACATTAATCCTACAATATTTATTTATTATTTACATTAATTCTACAATATTTATTTATTATTTACATTAATTCTACAATATGTATTTATTATTTACATTAATTCTACAATATTTATTTATTATTTACATTAATTCTACAATATGTATTATTATTTACATTAAATGCTACAATATGTATTTTATTACGTAATTCTACAATATTTATTTATTAATTTACATTAATTCTACAATATTTATTTATTATTTACATTAATTCTACAATATTTATTTATTATTTACATTAATTCTACAATATTTATTTATTATTTACATTAATCCTACAATATTTACATATTCTGCCCCCTTACATGTTCCGCCTCCTTTCATCTTCTCTGTCCCCTGGCATGTTCCGCCTCCTTTTACGTATTGTGTCGTCTTTCATGTTCCGCCTCCTTTTATATATTGTGTCGTCTTTCATGTTCCGCCTCCTTTCATCTATTCTGTCCCCTTTCATGTTCTGTCTCCTTTCATCTACTCTGCCCCCTTTCACTTTCCGCATCCCTTTATATATATTGTGTCCCCTTTCATGTTGTGCCTCCTTTCATCCACTCTGTCCCCTTTCATGTTCCGCATCCCTTTATATATATTGTGTCTCCTTTCGTGTTGTGCCTCCTTTCATTCTTTTGAATTCCTCCAGATCCTGCAAAAGTGTCTGTGTGTGGCACAAACAAACTAACAAAAACGCACAAACACACAAAAAAGAAAGTCCCTCACACATACAAACACACACAAACACATATGTCTTTCATGTAGGCCTTTGACTTCCTCCTGCTCCTTCAAAAGGGAGGGCGCACCGCATACTTTGGCCCTCTAGGGCGGGAGAGCTGTACCTTAGTGGAGTACCTGGAGGCCGTTCCTGGTGCGCACTGTGTGTTTGGCCCTGTAGGGAGAGAGAAGTGGAGGGTGAGGTACTTTAGCCCTTTAGGGAGGGAGAGCCCTACATCAAAGGGCCCAAGTGTATTCAGGGTGAGGTACTTGGACCTCTAGGGCGGGAGAGCTGTACCTTAGTGGAGTACCTGGAGGCCGTTCCCGGTGCGCACTTTTTTCCGACGACGCGACGCCACTGTGTCACCATTCCGTCGCTGCATGACGACGCATAGGTTTGGCGCTGCCCCCCAGCTCCGTGCTCCGTTGTGCGATAAGCACTTGTTCAACACACACACTGTTAACCAATGATGTACAGAAACAGGTAGCCCCTTTCAGTGATATACAATGGTCTAGTGGTAGACCAGATCGCTTGAGGATGAAGAGTCGGGGGTTCGACTCCCCCTTCGGTCGCTCTTGGCGTTGCAGGTCGTTCTCAACCGCGATGGTAGCTTGTCCAGTTGAGGTAGGAGACCGCTTCCCACCCGCGTACGACAGGCTCCCTCAACACCACGCCCCACCAGGCGTTATCATTACATAAACAGTTGTTTAACACCCTGAACACCTGTTTGACAATCTGAACCAGAGACGGCAGGGTGCCTGTTGGTGAGGCAGTCATTGTCTCAGGGGGGTAGGATGAATTTTGCAACTGTCAATTCAATTCCATGCCTACCTGTTGAGAGTGCCCATGTCTTTTCATGTCACTTCCATGCCAATGCCATTCCCTGCCAATGTCAACTCCATTCCATGCCAATGTCATGCCATGTCACTTCCATGCCATTGCCATTCCATGCCATGCCAATGTCATGCCATGTCACTTCCATGCCATTGCCATTCCATTCCATGCCAATGTCATGCCATGTCACTTCCATGCCATTGCCATTCCATTCCATGCCAATGTCATGCCATGTCACTTCCATGCCATTGCCATTCCATGCCTATGTCATGCCTTGTCACTTCCATGCCATTGCCATTCCATGCCTATGTCATGCCTTGTCACTTCCATGCCATTGCCATTCCATGCCAATGTCATGCCATGTCACTTCCATGCCATTGCCATTCCATTCCATGCCAATGTCATGCCATGTCACTTCCATGCCATTGCCATTCCATGCCTATGTCATGCCATGTCACTTTCATGCCATTGCCATTCCATGCCAATGTCATGCCATGTCACTTCCATGCCATTGCCATTCCATGCCAATGTCATGCCATGTCACTTCCATGCCATTGCCATTCCATGCCAATGTCATGCCATGTCACTTCCATGCCATTGCCATTCCATGCCAATGTCATGCCATGTCACTTCCATGCCATTGCCATTCCATGCCAATGTCATGCCATGTCACTTCCATGCCATTGCCATTCCATGCCAATGTCATGCCATGTCACTTCCATGCCATTGCCATTCCATGCCAATGTCATGCCATTTCAATTCCATGCCATTGCCATTCCATTCCATGCCAATGTCATGCCATGTCACTTCCATGCCATTGCCATTCCATGCCAATGTCATGCCATGTCACTTCCATGCCGTTGCCATTCCATGCCTACCTGGTAAGCGTGCAAGGCCCAATACATTGAGCACCCTGCATATCCATGCAAGTCTGGTGCATTGGTGTTGGGCACGATGAGCGCCCTGGACACATTGTCTTGGGGGGGGAGGATGAATTTGGCAATATGTAATATGGTGGGCAGGTCTTGGGGGGGGAGGATGAATTTGGCAATATGTAATATGGTGGGCAGGTCGCAAGCTTACCAATGTATATAAAATATACCATGTACCAACATGTGTACAATATCCCTACATATCCCAAACAATGTATATATACCTTTTACCATATACCAACGTATATACAATATACAATATACCATATACCAACACATATACAATATACTTACATATATGCAATATACCAAATACCAACATATACAAAATACCAACGTGTATACAATATACAATATACAATATACCAGACACCAACATATATACCAATGTATATACAATATACAAAATACCAATGTATATACAATATACAAAATACCAACATTCATACAAGATACCAACATGTATACAAGATACAAAATACCACATACATACAAGATACAAAATACCACATACATACAAGATACAAAATACCACATACATACAAGATACAAAATACCACATACCACAAAGATACAAAATACAAGATACAAAATACCAACATACATACAATACCAATGTATATACAATATACAAAATACCAACATACATACAAGATACCAACATGTATACAAGCAAACCGCTACCCGTCCATGGCACAGACTCACCCCATGTTGTTCTGGATGCATTGCTAGGTTGCCCCAAGATGGAGCCTGGTGTGAACCCTGCAACGTGGATGCTAGAGGTTACGGGAGGTGCTGTGGCTATTGCTTCCAAGGCCGTCAAGGTGGGTGAATCCACTGTTTTTCTTTTTGGCTACGAGCAGCAGCTTCTAGGCAGCTCCCCTGGCTGTCTAATCGGCAAAACCTAAAGCATCCTAACCCACTTCCTGCCACCAACCCACCAACCTACACACCAATCAACCCACCAACCTACCCAACATCGAGCCTGGCTTGAACCCTGCGACATGGATGCTTTAGGTCACGGTAGGTGCGGTGGCTGTTGCTTCCAAGGCCGTCAAGGTGGGTGGATCAGGCAGGGGCAAGCTGCTCCGGGGGTAGCCACTCCGGGGGTGGGGTTTTAGGGGTTAGGGTTAACTGGTCACCCTCGGAATGCCTACCCCCGGAGTAGCTTCCCCCTACCGGTGGATCCACTGTTTCTCACGGGAATTGTGCCGTGGCTGTTACTTCCAAGGCCGTCTTGGTGGATGGATCCGGTACAGGGAAGCTACTCTGGGGGTGGGGGGTGAGGGTTAACCGGTCACCCCGGAATGCCCACCCCCGGAGTAGCTTCCCCCTACCGGTAGATCCACTGTTTCCCACTGGAAGTGCGGTGGCTGTTGCTTCCAAGGCCGTCTTGGTGGATTGATCTGGTACAGGGAAGCTACTCTGGGGGTGGGGGGTGAGGGTTAACCGGTCACCCCGGAGTGCCTACCCCCGGAGTAGCTTCCCCCAACCGGTAGATCCACTGTTTCCCACAGGAAGTGCGGTGGCTGTTGCTTCCAAGGCCGTCAAGGTGGGTGGATCCACCAATGTTTTGGTAGAGCCCCCCCTCCTGGGGGGCGGGAGCCCCCAGATTCACCAGTTGTCGCTTGAGACGCTGCTTAGGACTTGTTCTTTTCGGCTATGAGCCATCAATTATTGGCGTGATGTAGCTATACACTCCAGCGCTGCGATAGCCCTACGCCTTGAAGAGAAGAACCCTGTTTTATTTCTAAAGCTCCATGACAACACGTCTCTCCCTAATTTACATGGTCTCGCTATCACTGTTTTTCTTTTCGACTACGAGCAGCTGCTTCTAGGCAGCTCCCCTGGCTGGATAATCAGCCAAACCTAAAGCTACCTAACCCACTTCCTGCCACCAACCTACACACCCACCCACCAACCAACCAACCAACCAACCAACCAACCAACCCAAGATCTGTGTCTGACATTTCAGGGAGACTGGCCAGGATTGTACCAGAACCAACCAACCCAAGATCTGTGTCTTTCATTGCAGGTGGACTGGCCAGGATTGTACCAGAACAGTGACTTGTGTAAACTGAATGCTGACATTGTCGAAGAGCTGTTCCAACGAGATGTGGTCGCGAAGCAGCCATTGAGCGTAAGCAGCAAGTATGCTGCCACATTCAGCGTTCAGGTAAGAAGCACTGTAAATCAATTTCCATGCTGCCGCCACTGCCTTTGAGAGGTTTCACTAGGCAGGCACCATGGCTCCTAATCACGCCACAACAAGTTATATGCAGCGTCGCAAGTGACGCGGAAATTTGGCAGAGTGTGTTGGCAACGGAACGAAAGGTGGCAACGATGGAGCTGACTGAAGCGAGTTAGTTACGCGACCGTTGGCTGACGTGTCGGGCTTCAAGTTTTTCGGTCGGACAAACGGACAAATGGGTAAACATGGGGCATGCACCAATGCTCCTAATCACGCCACAAAAACCACAAGACTCATCCGCCGTAGGAGTTACCCCACAAACAGCTCCACAGTCTCCTCTGAGCATGTGCATGGCAACATGTTGCCTCATGTCGGTCAGCTTGACCTTGCTGCCACATTCAGCGTTCAGGTAAGAAGCACTGTGAATCAATTTCCAGTCTGCCGCCACTGCCTTTGAGAGATTTCACTGGGCATGCACCATGGCTCCTAATCACGCCACAAAAACCACAAGACTCATCCGCCGTAGGAAAAACAAGGTAATGATAACGCCTGGTGGGACGTGGTGTTGAGGAAGCCCGTTGTACGCGGTGGGGTGCGGTCTCCTACCTCAACTGGACAAGCTACCATTGCGGTTGACAACGACCTGCAACGCCAAGAGCGACCGAAGGTCGATCCCCCGACTCTTCATCCTCAAGCGATCTGGTCTACCACTAGACCATTGTATATCACTGAAAGGGGCTATCCGCCGTAGGAGTTACCCCACATACAGCTCCACAGTCTCCTCTGAGCATAAGCATGGCAACAGTTTGCCTCATGTCGTTCAGCTTGACCTAACCCCACATTCAGCATTCAGGTGAGAAGCTCTGTTTCTGTCTTGTCATAGCCCGCAAGGTGGTCCATTGAGTATTAGTGTAGCACGAACTCAGGCCCCCCTAAATTAGCTGTCAACATGGTCCCTGCCACTGTAGCACGAACTTAGGCCCCCCAAATTAGCTGTCCACATGGTCCCTGTCACTGTAGCAGTGTAGCACAAACTCAGGGCCTCCGTCGGTACAACAATTGTTTGGGGTTCAGTTCATCAGTGCGTTTTCTTTTAGGAACCTCCTGCCACAGTTGGGTTAGTCCCTTTAACCTTCTCGGCCTACCCCTGGACTGTAACAACATACATACAAAATCTAAGTAGGACTTCAAAAAAAACATAGGACATGAGTTAGAGACTAATATGTCCACTGTTTCTCTTTCTGGCTATGAGCAGCAGCTTCTAGGGAGCTCCCCTGGCTGGCTAATCAGCCAAACCTAACGCAACCTAGTGCACCTTGAAGCTGACGTAATCAGCTTTCTAGCGCTGGAGTTTTGGGGCTTATCCCAGTGGCTAGCAGGGAGCTTCCTAGAAGCTGCTGTTGCTAGCCAAAAGAAAAACAGTGCTCACTGTGTGGCCTCTGAAGGGAAGGTAAGAAGTTTGAGCGAGTGTACTGGCGCACTCCCTCTTACAACCGGACACGCTACCTGGCTTTATAAGCTCTACTTATTTGCCACCTTTCAATCAGCTGATTTGCCTTCTTTAACGCAGCTCAAGGCGTTGTTCAAGAAGTTTGAGCGTGTCAACTGGCGCACTTCCTCAACTTGACATGCTGCATGGCTTGAAAAGCTCTACTTGTTTGCCTCCTTTCACGCATCTCAGGGCATTGTTAAAGGCGTATGAGCGTTTCTACTCACCCACTCCCTCTAACAACTGGACACGCTACCTGGCTTTATAAGCTCTACTTATTTGATTTAAGCTCTCCTTTCAATCAGCTGATTTGCCTCCTGTCAGACAGCTCAAGGCAGCTCAAGGCGTTGTTATAGATGTACGAGCGTATTTGCTCAACCACTCACTCCTACAGCTCGACACTCTACAAGGCTCTATAATGAACTTATTTGCCTCGATTCACAATAGCTGATTTGCCTCCTGTCAGACAGCACTTGAGGCTGTCTAGGTCCAGTCAACCTCTTGCGACTGCCTAGTGGGGCCCCGAAAGGGAAGGCTCAAGGCTGCTCAAGGTGTTGTTAAATAAGCATGAGCGTGTCTCCTGGCGCACTCCCTCCTACAACTGGACACGCTACGTGTTGTAAAAGCTCTGCTTATTTGCCTCCTTCCACACAGGTCATGGTGTTGTTCAAGAAGTTTGAGTGTGTCTACTGGCGCACTCCCTCCTACAACTGGACACGCTACGCGTTGTATAAGCTCTGCTTATTTGTAGGGAACGGCAAATCATATGATGTTGACCAAAGACGAGTATGATATCATATGATATCATACAAAAATCATATGATTTAATATCATATGATATGATGCTCCAGGGCAAAGTTACCTAGTCAGACCGCCGGCATCATATGATATCATATGATGACATGATATCATATGATATCATATTGCTGACCCCTACTTATTTGCCTCCTTTCACACAGTTCTAGGCATTGTTCAAGAAGTCTGAGCGTGTCTACTGGCGCACTCCCTCATACAACTGGACACGCTACGAGGCTTTATAAGCTCTGCTTATTTGCCTCCTTTCACACAGCTGATTTGCCTCCTTTCACGCAGCTCAAGGCTGCTCAAGGCGCTGTTCAAGAAGTTTTAGCATGTCTACTCACCCACTGACCCACTCCCTCTTACAACTGGACACGCTACATGGCTTTATAAGCTCTGCTTTTTTGCCTCCTTTCACACAGCTGATTTGCCTCCTTTCACGCAGCTCAAGGCGTTGTTCAAGAAGTTTGAGCGTGTCTACTGGCGCACTCCGTCCTACAACTGGACACGCTACATGACCACCATCATGTGTGCGCTGCTATATGGGACTGTGTACTACCAAGCAGGTAGTGCATGTTTGGATAAATAATTAGGCTTGGATAAATAAATAAGTAAATAGGCTTGGATAAATAAATAAAGAAATAAATAATTCGGCTTGGATAAATAAATAAGTAAATAGGCTTGGATAAATAAATAAATAAATAATTAGGCTTGGATAAATAAATAAGTAAACAGGCTTGGATAAATAAATAAATAAATAAATAATTAGGCTTGGATAAATAAATAAGTAAATAGGCTTGGATAAATAAATAAATAAATAATTAGGCTTGGATAAATAAATAAGTAAATAGGCTTGGATAAATAAATAAATAAATAATTAATTCGGCTTGGATAAATAAATAAGTAAATAGGCTTGGATAAATAAATAAATAAATAATTAGGCTTGGATAAATAAATAAGTAAATAGGCTTGGATAAATAAATAAATAAATAATTAGGCTTGGATAAATAAATAAGTAAATAGGCTTGGATAAATAAATAAATAAATAAATAAATAGGTTGGATAAATAAATAAATACATAAATAGGCTTGGATAAATAAATAAATAAATAGGCTTGGATACAAGGGGGGGGGCAAAAAAAAGTGAAATACACCATCCCCAAAAAGTGCTGAGGCACCCTTCAGCAGACCCCCCCCCCCCCCCCCCTCCGGAACCCACTGTACAGCTAGTATTTCAGCAACCACTATGTTATGGTGTCTTATTATGTTCATATTACAGGTTTTAAAAAGGCCTATCCATTGAGGTTGGTCTCGAGTCCATTGGGGATGTTAAAAGCATAGAAAATCATCATCATCAGTGTTACATTGTTTGGTTGGGCTTGGGGGTCAGGGCCACTTGGCCCCTAATGTGCCCACCTACAATACCCAATACTCAGGTATTCAATAACCAGGTCTTCAGTCCAAGCTTCAATCGGGCATTAAATAATCAGGTCTTCAATAATCACTAATGTATGTATGGCTGAAGGGTACAATGTCGTCCTTTACAACATGTGGTCTTAGTTGGTGACGTCATTGACCTCCAATCTCCAGAACAATGCCGGCGCGTCTACTAGGGATGCCTGAAGCCGCACTTGAGCTCGCTCCCTTTGCACACGCTGCTCACGCCCTCTGACATTGACCTCATTGGCAACCATCCCCTCAATCTCAGCCACCTTCAGAGAGAATTGATTGATGTCGTCCTCGCTGAGTTGCTGGCCTGGGTGCACAGACTGCATGTGGTGGACCCCCCCCCCCCCCCCCCCCCCCCCCTCACACACACACACACCTCCTCACCTCCTCTGCCCTGGGTATAATGTGTGGTGGATCTCTCCCCCAATAGCATATATGGACTGGTATTTAGTAGAGGAACACCCTAGTTCCACTCCCATGTCATTCTGAGGGCTAGAAAATAAGTGCCTGAAAAGCGGGGGGCCCTTAGGAAGTTGTTCGTGTACCGCATGCCGGAATCGGGGCCGGAAGGGGTCGTAAGCCCCGGAACCATCGAAAAAAGTCGGGAAATGTGTCGGGGCGGGGTAGATATCGACCCCTAAAAAAGAGGGGGGGGGGGGGGCCTAGGGGGGGGGGGGCTGCACCACAGCCGAAACCCCTACAAGGGGATGGCTGAACGGAGGGACGAGACAATCCTCTCCGCTCTAAATTTTATGTAGGATGAATATTTATGTGTATATCAAGCTCTGACTATGCTCAAAAGTTCGGAGAGGATTGTCCCAAGCCCTCATCTAGGCCCCCAAACATGGACAAAAAAGGGGGGCACTTATGTTTTGCAGGAAAAATGTTTTTTATTTTTTTACAAAGTTCGGTCGACAATTCGACTCAGAATTGGAAATGGAGACAAACAAAGTTTTACTAACTGTGGGAGGCCCAAATGGCCTAGAAAATGGCCCAAAATGTGCTTTAAATGCATGATGTGGCATTCAAAGTGCCTTGAACATCTCCTAGACAGCTTTTTATTACATGTTACTGAGCTGTGAGCCCATTGAGGTATTACCATAATGGCCCTACGGGCCCTAAACATGGTTAGTGAGGTATGAATAAGGTTTTTGGCTCTAAATGGCCCAAAATGGCGTAAATGGACTCACAACACAGTTGTTTGCCTCTTTGATGCAGAGATCAAACTTGATACTGTTTTTACTGCGTGTTAATGAAATACATCCCTAATTAGTAGATTTGTGGGCACACATTTACAAAAATCCCCTTCGATTTTCACATATAGCGGTCGTCTATATTCCCTCATAAACACAGCAAAAAGCTATAAGCCGCATCTATTTTGCGACCAGCTCCTCGGCCACTTGGCAGACCAATGCCCCATAAATATATTAATACCATGTGATGCTTACTGGGGGCTTACTACAAATGGGGCGCACTGTACACTGATTTCATGCTTTTAGACACCCATGTTGCCCACCAAGATCAAGCTACACAGTTTGGGACAGGACTGCTTTTTGAAGGCTTGTATACCTCCGTTAGGTGCCCCCCAAAACGCTGTCCAAAAATTGGACCGATCGGGCCATGCAGTTTTGAGATACAACAGGCAGAGCCAGTACAGTCAAAAGTACGAACACATATGCTACAGAGCCAGATGGGCTCGCGCTAAGGTCCAAGGTTGGCAGTTGTGGTACAAGGTCGATTCCTAGCCCACGAACTCGGCGAAACAGGTCCTGACGGTGGATCGCCATGCTTCAGATAGGCCTTATGGATAGTTGCAGCGCGAAATTAGGCCGCGCATCACTACGAATTCCATCGCAAGAGGGGATTCGTACTTTTTCCAAGTACTGGGTCTTCGTCTCCTAGCAGTGGCAAGCGGCTAGCAGCCACCAGAATAACTTAATATAACGTGTTTAGATAATTGCGCGCCATGGAGCTCCTCGAAGCGCGCAGTGGAGCTCCAAGTCGAACTCTATTTTTAGGCCCCCCTAGGACCCAACACGTCCAGCGAGAAAACTTGCGATCGATAGGAGAATTGAATCCATTTTATGCATAAGGGTTCAAATTACAATTAAGTGCGCGTTTAGATTGATGCGATCGATGCGCATACGTGACCTCAGCATAGTCACGGGTTTTCGAGACGTGCCGTGCCCTAGTCCCCCCCTAGGGGGGGGGGGGGGGGGGGGGGGGGTCCGACGGCTTTCAGAAATTTCCTCTGGTGAAGACTGTTAGAGGCAAAAACTTCCTCAGTAATCGGTCTCTGCTAAAATTCAGCAGACCTATGAACAAGCTCGGCGATATCTTTCCGAATCCACCCTTATTTCCGACACCGAGTAAATATGGAGGCTTGATCCTCTAGATACTGTCTAGATCCAAGTCGAGGCACCTGCCAGGCTGGCAGATCCTCGTTCAGGGGTCGAGCCGGTTTCGGAAATATCTTCGTAACTTCCTCACCAGACGGAATCTGACGAAGATAAGCATACCCTCGAAACTGGTTCGACGAGAGCATTCCAACTCCGCGAATGTTTTCGAGAATGAGTAAATGTGTCGTGGTAGTGCTTGAATAGTGACCTCCACAGGTTCTAAATACACCAAGTGTGAAGGTTGGGTCAAACCAGAAACTCAATCTTTCCTCCCCAAACTTCTTGGGTATAAGGAGGGTACTTGGGCATGCGACTTAAGCTTAACACCACCTTCAAATTCTCAAACACCAACACTTGCTAGCTCAGCTCAGAATCAGGACTAGGAAAGGGTGTTTGCTTGACCATGTTGTCAAACTTTGATCAAATCCAAATGTAAGACCACAAATGGATAGAGCTCGTCGAGGGGATCATTATGGACCCTACTTTGACCCCCTAATTATTAATTTTGAAGGAGATATGGGCCTATGAGGGGCTGGGGGGGGGGGGGGGGGGGGGGGGGGCAAGGCTGATTACAAAAACTTCCGGCATAGGTATATGAAAAAAACTTCCTGAGGGCCCCCTGCTGAAAAGTACCTAATTTTTTGAAAATGTCAGATTTTCTCCTCAACCCCTCCCCCCCCTCCCCCCCGCGGCCCCAAACTTTGGAGGACCAACACTTTTTTCCACTGGGCCAAATCAAGAAATAAAACCTGATTCTTCATCCTCTCTATGATATCTACTAAGTTGAGGGATGGTGTATTTTTGGTTCGAAGTTGCCCCCCCCCCTGCTTGGATAAATAAATAAATACATAGGCTTGGATAAATAAAAAAATAAAAAAAGGCTTGGATAAATAAATAAGTAAATAGGCTTGGATACATAAAAAAATAAAAAATTGGCTTGGATAAATAAATAAGTAAAAAGGGTAGGATAAATAAATACATAAGTAGGTAGGATTGGTTAAATAGACTTGGATAAACAAATAAGTACATAGTCTTGGATAAACAAATCAATACATAGGCTTGGATACATAAATAAGTAAATAGGCTTGGATAAATAAATATTATTGGATACATAAATAATTAAATAATTAAATATGCTTGGATAAATAAATAAGTAAATAAACTTGGATAAATAAATAGGCATGGATAAATAAATAAGTACATAGGCTTGGATAAATAAATAAATAGGCTTGGATAAATGAATATGAATTGATAAATAAATAAATAAATAGGCTTGAATAAATAAATAGGCTTGCATAAATAAAACGATAGGCTTGAATAAATAAATAAATAGGCTTAAATAAATAAATAAATAGGCTTGAATAAATAAATAGGCTTGCAGAGGCTTGGGTGGATAAATTAATATGCCTGGATAAATAAATAGACTTGGATAAATAAATAAATAGGCTTGGATGAATAAACTGTATGCTTATTACTAGGTCTGAGGTTGAGGGGGGAGCGTTTTTGCAGTTACTGGAGTGGGGCCAATCACCTAATTGTTGGGCTATGCATGCATACAAACAGAGCAGAAAATACTAAAAGGCATAGAATAAATTCAACATGTATATACCACGGTATAATACTCCCATAGCCATTTCCCATTTGCTTGGATCATTACGCTTGCTGCTCAATCTCAAGCACTTCGAACTGTGAATACTATTGTGCTGCTCCGTGACTTGTGAGACTGCCCTGTCCCAGCGTAGTGGGGAAGTTAGCCCCCACTTAAGTTTGCCTCCAATACACCTACACCCTAAACCTTCAACTCAAAATCTTGACTAATAAACCCTAAACCTCCTAGACTTAAGTGGGGGCTAACTTCCCCAGGATATCTATGCAGAGGATATCCATTGAGATAAATCTGGGCGAAGCTGGGTTTTTGAAAAAGGGCATAGGTCACCTTTAAAAAATCAAAATGTAGTTTTGTGGTCAGGGCAGAGGGCACCATATCATATTGCAGGCTCTTCTAAAACAAGTATGGGATTTTCTGATGCTTCTGTGATGTAACTGCATATAAACATATATGTATATAGAATACAAAATATATGTATTTTTGGTATATACCGGTATAGATCTCTCTATATATATATATATTTGCCACACCCTTTTTCTATGCTGATCTATCAGATCCAGCAATCACTTTCTTCCTTACCCTCATTCGACCCTAATTCATTCCTTTCAAACCCTAATCCATTCCCTTCGAACCCTAATTCGACCCTCATTTATTCCTTTGAAACCCTAAGTCATTCCCTTCGAATCCTCATTCTATCCAGATCCAGCAATCACTGTCTTCCTCAATCCTAATTCACTTCTTATTCCTTCCCTTAAAACCCTAATTCCTTACCTCCAAACCAGTCCAAACCTTAATTTCTTACCTTCAAACCCTAAATATATCCAGATCCAGCAATCACTGTCTTCCTCAATCCTAATTCAATCCTGATTCCTTCCCTTCAAGCCCTAATTTATTCCTTTCAAACCCTAATTCATTCCCTTCAAACCCTAATTCATTCCCTTCAAACCCTAATTCATTCCCTTCGAACCCTAATTACATCCAGATTCAGCTATCACTTTCTTCCTCAACCGTAATTCGACCCTAATCCCTTCCCTTTGAACCCTAATTACTTCCCTTTGAACCCCAACCCCTTCCATTTGAACCATCATTCTATCCAGATCCAACAATCACTTTCTTCCTCAACCCTAATTCTACCCTAATTCCTTCCTTTCAAACCCTAATTAATTCCCTTCAAACCCTAATTCTATCCTTATCCAGCTATCAATTTCTTTCGCAAACCTAATTCTATGCTGATCCAGCTATTAATTTATTTCGCAACCCTAATTCTATGCTGAATTGCTGATCCAGCTATCAATTTCTTTCGCAACCCTAATTCTATGCTGATCCAGCTATTAATAAATTTCGCAACCCTAATTCTATGCTGATCCAGCTATTAATAAATTCCTCAACCAATGTTGAAACGTGTGCAGGAAATCTATCAGCGCCTGTTGATATTTCTAAAGTACAGAGTGTGATGGGCGTCATCTTCAGCAGTACTTCATTCCTGGGAATGATCAACATGATGGTGCGGATGCTTTTACATAATTAATAGAAATAGGGTTGAAAATGCCCAATTTGTGCTGGATGTCTATTTGTTTTAATCAAGTCAGTCATTTAGTCAGGGCATCAGGATACTACATTTTGCCAAAAAAATTGGTCAGCGCTTAAAGCGCACAAACGTCAAATTGGTCAGTTCTATCTAGTGCAAAAAGCGCAAAAACTGCGCGCTGCGCCCACAGGGGGTTGAAAAAACTGCGTGAAACGAGCAGTGGGACTCAAAAAGCATGCGCAAAATCACGCTGCCGCGCGTGCTTTGTAGTACCTTGCCGGGCATTGTTAACTGTGCCGCTATAAAATAATAATACAAATTAACTTATACGGTGATGCAGTGGAAGTGCAGTGTGTGTTGATCCGGTACTACTAAGCGCGCGCGGCAGCGTGGTGCCGTGCGACCTTTTTGAGCCCCTCTGCGCGTTATTATTATTATTGTTATTATTATTATTATTATTATTATTATTATTATTATTATTATTATTATTATTATTATTAACGTGACAATGACAGTGACTCTCTATAACATCGCTATGCCAATTTCGAAAGCGTTCGGTTTTATTGCTAAAAGCGATATATCGCTTAACAGGAAACCCCGGCTCTCTCACCTTGTGCCTACTGAGTGCCATCATGCCATCATGCCCGTCACATACCACCACCCACACGCACCACACACACCTAACACACTCCACACTCTCTCACTTCGTGTCTACTTTGTGCATGCCATCATGCCCGTCACACACCACCACCCACACGTACCACACACACACACACCTAACACACTCCACACTCTCTCACTTCGTGTCTACTTTGTGCATGCCATCATGCCCGTCACACACCACCACCCACATGCACCACACACACACCTAATACATGCTAACACCTAACACACACACAAATCTACCACACTACACACTGTCTCACCATGTAATTCCTGCTTGCAGGCCATCATGCCCCTCACATACTACACCACACTACACACCACACTACAACACTACACTACAACACCACACTACACACCACACTACAACCTTACACTACACATTGTCTCACCATGTAATTCCTCTTTGCAGGCCATCATGCCCCTCAAAAACTACACCACACAAATCTACCATACTACACACTGTCTCACCATGTAATTCCTGCTTGCAGGCCATCATGCCCCTCACATACTACACCACACTACACACCACACTACAACACCACACTACACACCACACTACAACATCACACTACACATTGTCTCACCATGTAATTCCTGCTTGCAGGCCATCATGCCCCTCACACACTACACACCACACTACAACACCACACTACACACTGTCTCACCATGTAATTCCTGCTTGCAGGCCATCATGCCCCTCACACACCACCACCACCATGTACCACACACACACACACCTAACACCCTCCACACTCTCTCATCTTGTGTTTCCTGTGTGCATGCCATCATGCCCTCCACGCACCACACACTGCACTACACATTACACTACACACTGCCTCACCATGTGATTCCTCTGTGCAGGCCATCATGCCCCTCACACACCCCCACTCACATGTACCACACACACACCTAACACACACACACCTAACACACACACACCTAACACACTTCACACTCTCTCCCCTTGTGTTTCCTGTGTGCAGGCCATCATGCCCCTCTTGGGCCTCGAGAGAGTGGTGAGTGTGGTTCAGGAAATATATGGTGTGAATCTGAGAGTGGGAGTGGGAGTGGTGCAACGTGGGGGTGGGTGGGTGGTTGGTGGGTGTGTGTTGTACGTGTGTGTGTGGTAAGTGTGTGTGTGTGGTAGGTTTGTGTGTGTCAGGTAGGTGTGTGTGTGTTAGGTAAGTGTGTGTGTGATAGGTGTGTGTGAGGTAGGTGTGTGTGTTGTACGTGTGTGTGTGGTAGGTGTGGGTGAGGTACGTGTGTGTGTGTGTGGTACGTGTGAGAGTGTGGTATGTCCGTATGTGTGTGTGGTACGTGTGAGTGTGTGGTACGTTTGTGTGTGTGCGTGATACGTGTGTGTGTGTGTGGTAGGTGTAAGTGTGGTAGATATGAGTGTGTGGTACATGTGTGAGTGGGTTCTGGGGGGTTGAGGCTGATGCAATGGTGCTTTTGGGGTTGGGGCTGGTGCAATGGTGAGCCTCAGGCTTTGGGGGCGGAGGCTTGAGGCCGAGCTTTGAAGGGGGGTGAGGCTGATGCAATGGTGCTTTTGGGGTTGGGGCTGGTGCAATGGTGAGCCTCAGGCTTTGGGGGCGGAGGCTTGAGGCCGAGCTTTGAAGGGGGGTGAGGCTGATGCAATGGTGCTTTTGGGGTTGGGGCTGGTGCAATGGTGAGCCTCAGGCTTTGGGGGCGGAGGCTTGAGGCCGACTTTTGGGGTGGTGAGGCTGATGCAATGATGTTTTTTCCAGCTCGTTTGCTTTCACTGGGGCCAACCACTGTTTTTCTTATCCACTGTTTTTCATTTCGACTACGAGCAGCAGCTTCTAAGCAGCTCCCCTGGCTGGGTAATCAGCCAAACCTAAAGTACCCTATTGCACCCTGAAGCTGGCGTCATCAGCTTTCTAGCGCTGCTGACATTTTGGAGCTTAGCCCAGTGGCTGGCTCAGGGAGCTGCCTAGAAGCTGCTGCTAGTAGCCAAAGATAAAAACAGTGTTCTTAATGTGTAATTCGTCGCAAATTGAGTGACTCTGTGCGACCCCAGTGCAACATGCTCCCCCCAAACCCCGCGAAGCGCGGAGCCCGGGGGGTTGGGGGGGCATTTCTGACTAGTTTAGCCTGACCCATGCGTGGCCATGCAGCGAATGAATGGCGACGCGCCACACATTACTATTATGATATATTTCTTAATTATACATATTAGTAGTAGTAGAAATAGTAATAGTAGTAGTAGTAGTAGTAGTAGTAGTATAATTATTAGTATTAGTATTAGTATAATAGTATTAGTATTATTATTATTATGATGATGATGATGATATATTATTATAATTGTTATTATTATTATTATTATTATTATTATTATTATTATTATTATTATTATTATTTGCCGCACAAGAAACAGTGTCCAACCACCAAAAAAACACTGTATGCCATGTGGTAGCGTATTCAGGTATTCTACCACGAGCAAGCATTCTCGTATTTAAAAAACAAACACAGTATATCAGACAAGAAGCCACTGTTTATTTTTGAGCTACGCATAGCAGCTTCTAGGCAGGTAACTTTTCCTGTCCTTGAGCCAAACCTGAAGCTAGGCAGTGCTTCTGGAAGCTGCGGCATGGCGTCGCACATAAAATAAACACTGGCCACCCACCAAAAACTCACTGTATGCCATGTGATAGCGTATTCAGGTGTTCTACCGCGAGCAAGACTCCTCCTGTTTCCAAGCAAACACAGTATATCAGACAAGAAGGCACTGTTTATTTTGTTAGCTACGCGTAGCAGCTTCTAGGCAGCTCCCTTTTCCCTGTCCTTGGGCCAAACCTGGAGCTAGCCAGTGCTTCTACAAGCTGCTAGGACAGTCACTCCAATGCTGCTAAAAACTTGGGGCTTGACCCAGTGGCTGGCTGATGGAGCTGACTGGAATCTGCCATTAGTAGCCCCAAAAACTCACTGTATGCCATGTGGCAACGTATTCAGGTGTTCTACCGCGAGCAAGACTCCTCCTGTTACAACTCATGGGCCTACAGTATCGTTGCAGGGCTTATTGAGATTCCATACCGCCTGGTCCAAGTTGCCTTCCTCGTGTGCATCGTGTACCCAATGGTTCACTACATCTGAAAACTCACTGTGTGCTATGTGGCAACATATTCAGGTGTTCTACCGCGAGCAAGCCTCCTCCTGTTACAACCCATGGGCCTACAGTATCGTCGCAGGGCTTATCGAGATTCCCTACCTCCTGGTCCAAGTTGCCTTCTTCGTGTGCATCGTGTACCCAATGGTTCACTACATCCGAAGGGCCCAGGAATTCTTCTTCTACCTGTGCATGACGTTCCTCTCCATCCTATTTTTTGTGTCCTTCGGCTCAGCCCTCACTTACAGCACCCCCTCTCAGCAGGTGGGTTTGGGGATGGGGTAGAACTTGAACTTGGTTACATAGCTCCAGCCAGCTATTTGGCTGCTTCACTGTCTTTGACAGTAAAATACATGTACCAGGAAAATGTAAACGTGAACCATTTTTGTTTTAACATGGCCCTCACTTACATTACTCCCTCTCAGCAGGTAGGTTGGGGGGCCAGGGTAGAGAAAGGTGTATGTGTGTGGGGGGGGGGGGGGGGAGGGAGAGAGAGAGAGAGAGAGAGAGAGAGAGAGAGAGAGAGAGAGAGAGAGAGAGAGAGAGAGAGAGAGAGAGAATCTTACCAACCATCCTCACCTGCCTCACCTCACCTACCCAGCCTCACCTCACCCTTACGCAACATCACTCAAACCCATTTTCACATCCGGACTATGTAGATGGCCTCAGTCGTTGCCTCCGGCTTCAACTTCATGTTCAACTTCATGTTCAACTTTCTGTCCAACTATATGTCCCGCTGCATGCATTTTGTCTGCAGATGGCCTCAGTCGTTGCCTCCGGCTTCAACTTCATGTTCAAATTTATGTTCAACTTTATGTCCAACTGTATGTCCCGCTGCGTGCATTTTGTCTGCAGATGGCCTCAGTCGTTGCCTTCGGCTTCAATTTCATGTCCAATTTTATGTTCTATTGTATGTTCAACTTAATGTCCAACTTTATGTCCCCGATGCATGCATTATGTCTGCAGATGGCCTCAGTCGTTGCCTCCAGCCTACCTAGCCTCACCTCACCAACTCATCCTCACCTCACCCTTACGCAACATCACTCAAACCCATTTTCATATTCCGTCTCGTAGATGGCCTCAGTCGTTGCTTCCGGCCTCAACTCAACTCCATGTTCAGCTTAATGTCCAACTTTCTGTCCAACTACATGTCCAGCTGCATGCATTATGTCTGCAGATGGCCTCAGTCGTTGCCTCCGGCCTCAACTTCATGTTCAACTTCATGTCCAACTTAATGTCCAACTTTATATCCCGATGCATGCATTATGTCTGCAGATGTCCTCAGTCGTTGCCTCCGGCCTCAACTTCATGTTCAACTTCATGTCCAACTTAATGTCCAACTTTATATCCCGATGCATGCATTATGTCTGCAGATGGCCTCAGTCGTTGCCTCCGGCCTCAACTTCATGTTCAACTTCATGTCCAACTTCATGTCCAACTTTATATCCCGATGCATGCATTATGTCTGCAGATGGCCTCAGTCGTTGCCTCCGGCCTCAACTTCATGTTCAACTTCATGTCCAACTTCATGTCCAACTTTATATCCCGCTGCATGCATTATGTCTGCAGATGGCCTCAGTCGTTGCCTCCGGCCTCAACTTCATGTTCAACTTCATGTCCAACTTCATGTCCAACTTTATATCCCGATGCTTGCATTATGTCTGCAGATGGCCTCAGTCGTTGCCTCCGGCCTCAACTTCATGTTCAACTTCATGTCCAACTTTCATGTCCAACTTTATATCCCGCTGCATGCATTATGTCTGCAGATGGCCTCAGTCGTTGCATTCCGGCCTCAACTTCGGTTCAAACTTCAGGTCCCACACTAATGTTCCAACTTTACTATCCGTGCCATTGCATTATGTATGCAGATGGCTCAGTCGTTGCCTCCGGCCTCAAATTCATGTTCAATTATGTCCAACTTTCAGGTCCAACTTTATATCCCGATGCATGCATTATGTCTGCAGATGGCCTCAGTCGTTGCTCCGGCCTCAACTTCATGTTCAACTTCATGTCCAACTTCATGTCCAACTTTATATCCCGCTGCATGCATTATGTCGCAGACCTCAGATGGCCTTCAGTCGTTGCCTCGGCTCAACTTCATGTTTCAACTCATGTCCACTTAATGTCCAAACTTTATATTCCCGATGCATGCATTTTATGTCTGCAGATGGCCTCAGTCGTTGCCTCCGGCCTCAACTTCATGTTCAACTTCATGTCCAACTTCATGACCAACTTTATATCCCGCTGCATGCATTATGTCTGCAGATGGCCTCAGTCGTTGCCTCCGGCCTCAACTTCATGTTCAACTTCATGTCCAACTTAATGTCCAACTTTATATCCCGATGCATGCATTATGTCTGCAGATGGCCTCAGTCGTTGCCTCCGGCCTCAACTTCATGTTCAACTTCATGTCCAACTTCATGTCCAACTTTATATCCCGCTGCATGCATTATGTCTGCAGATGGCCTCAGTCGTTGCCTCCGGCCTCAACTTCATGTTCAACTTCATGTCCAACTTCATGTCCAACTTTATATTCATGCTGCAGCAGTATGTCTGAGAGGTCCTCAGTCGGTTGTCCTACGGCCCTCAACTTCATGTTCAATCATGTCCTCCAACTTCTGTCCAACTTTTATCCCGATGCATGCATATGTTGCAGATGGCTTCAGCGTTGCCCGGCCTCAACTTCATGTTAAACTTCATGTCCAACTTCATGTCCAACTATATCCCGATGCATGCATTATGTCTGCAGATGGCCTCAGTCGTTGCCTCCGGCCTCAACTTCATGTTCAACTTCATGTCCAAATTCATGTCCAACTTTATATCCCTGCTGCATGCATTATGTCTGCAGATGGCCTCAGTCGTTGCCTCCGGCCTCAACTTCATGTTCAACTTCATGTCCAACTTCATGTCCAACTTTATATCCCGCTGCATGCATTATGTCTGCAGATGGCCTCAGTCGTTGCCTCCGGCCTCAACTTCATGTTCAACTTCATGTCCAACTTCATGTCCAACTTTATATCCCGATGCTTGCATTATGTCTGCAGATGGCCTCAGTCGTTGCCTCCGGCCTCAACTTCATGTTCAACTTCATGTCCAACTTCATGTCCAACTTTATATCCCGCTGCATGCATTATGTCTGCAGATGGCCTCAGTCGTTGCCTCCGGCCTCAACTTCATGTTCAACTTCATGTCCAACTTCATGTCCAACTTTATATCCCGATGCATGCATTATGTCTGCAGATGGCCTCAGTCGTTGCCTCCGGCCTCAACTTCATGTTCAACTTCATGTCCAACTTCATGTCCAACTTATATCCCGCTGCATGCATTATGTCTGCAGATGGCCTCAGTCGTTGCCTCGGCCCTCAACTTCAGTTCAACTTCATGTCCAACTTCATGTCCAACTTTATATCCGCTGCATGCATTATGTCTGCAGATGGCCTCAGTCGTTGCCTCCGGCCTCAACTTCATGTTCAAACTTTCATGTCCAACTTAATGTCCAACTTTATATCCCGATGCATGCATTATGTCTGCAGATGGCCTCAGTCGTTGCCTCCGGCCTCAACTTCATGTTCAACTTCATGTCCAACTTCATGGACCAAACTTTATATCCCGCTGCATGCATTATGTCTGCAGATGCCTCAGTCGTTGCCTCCCGGCCTCAACTTCCATGTTCAACTTCATGTCCAACTTAATGTCCAACTTTATATCCGATTGCATGCATATGTTATGCATGCCTGTAGTCGGTGCTCTGGCCTCAACTTCGTTCAACTTCTGTCCAAACTGTCATGTCCAACTTATATCCCGCTGCAGCATTATGCTCTGCAGAGGCCTCAGTCCGTTGCCTCCGGCCTCAACTTCATGTTAACTTCATGGTCCAACTTCATGTCCAAACTTTATATCCTGCTGCAATGCAGTATGTCTGCAGAAGATGGCCTCTAGTCGTTGCCTCCGGCCTCCTCAACTTCAGTTCAACTCATGCAAAATTCATGTCCAACTTTATTATCCCGATGCATGCATTATGTCGGAAGGAATGGCCCTCAGTCGTTTGCTCCTCTAAGGCCCTCAATTAGTTCAACTTCATGTTGACAACTTTCATGTCCTAACTTTATATCCCGATGCATGCATTATGTCTGCAGATGGCCTCAGTCGTTGCCTCCGGCCTCAAATACATGTTCAACTTCATGTCCACCTTAATGTTCCAACTTTATATCCCGATGCATGCATTATGTCTGCAGATGGCCTCAGTCGTTGCCTCCGGCCTCAACTTCATGTTCAACTTCATGTCCAACTTCATGTCCAACTTTATATCCCGCTGCATGCATTATGTCTGCAGATGGCCTCAGTCGTGCTCGCCTCAACTTTATATGTTCAACCTTCATGGCCAACTTCATGTCCAACTTTATATCCCGCTGACATGTAGTATGGCAGAGGGCCTCAGTCGGTGCCTCCGGAATCTACTTCAGTTCAACTTCTGTCCATTAAGTCCAACTTATATCCCGATGCATTGCAATTATGTGTCCTGCAGATGGCCTCAGTCGTGCTCCGGCCCAAACTTCATGTTCAACTTCATGTCAAACTTCCAGTCAACTTTATTTCCCGCTGCAGGCATTATGTCTGCAGATGGCCTCAGTCGTTGCCTCCGGCCTCAACTTCATGTTCAACTTCATGTCCACTCCTGTCCACTTTTATATCCCGCTACATGCATTATGTCTGCAGATGGCCTCAGTCGTTGCCTCCGGCCTCAACTTCATGTTCAACTTCATGTCCAACTTCATGTCCAACTTTATATCCCGATGCATGCATTATGTCTGCAGATGGCCTCAGTCGTTGCTTCCGGCCTCAACTTCATGTTCAACTTCATGTCCACCTTAATGTCCAACTTTATATCCCGATGCATGCATTATGTCTGCAGATGGCCTCAGTCGTTGCCTCCGGCCTCAACTTCATGTTCAACTTCATGTCCAACTTCATGTCCAACTTTATATCCCGCTGCATGCATTATGTCTGCAGATGGCCTCAGTCGTTGCTTCCGGCCTCAACTTCATGTTCAACCTGTTCAATGGCTTCGTCATCCCATTCCCATTCATGGCAGAAGGCTGGAAATGGACGAACAGAGCGAGCCCAACAACTTGGATGCTGTATGGCCTAGCTGCAGATCAGCTTGGCAACAACAACCTGACCTTCGTGTACGCCCCAGTGAGTCTCTACTTGAACTTGAACTTGAAATTGAAATTGGTTACACACAATAACAATAACAACCTGACCTTCATGTACCCCCCAGTGAGTCTTCCCTTTTTCCCCCTTTTTTCCTTTTTTCTTTTTACTTTTTCATTTTTTTTTACTTCTTACAGTGAGTCTTTACTCGAATTTGAACTTGTTACACACAAGAACAATAACAACCTGGCTTTCGTGTACCCCCCAGTGTGTCTTTACTTGAACTTGAACTTGAAATTGAAATTGGTTACACACAAGAACAATAACAACCTGACCTTTGTGTACCCCCCAGTGTGTCTTTACTTGAAATTTAAATCGAACTTGGTTACACACAACAACAATAACAAACCTGACTTCCGTGTACCCCCAGTGAGTTTTTTTTTATACTTTTTTTTTACAGCGAGTCTTTTCTTGAGCCTGAAATTGAATTTCAACTTGGTTACATGGCTCCCGGGCCAGCAATTTGGCTGCTCTCAGTCTTCAGCAGTAAAAACACATTACCAGGAAAAAGGTCTTTACAGAATTGTGGCTTTGAGTCTTGAATACTGTATGAGGTTTTTAAGAGCTCGCCCAATGACTCGTTTGCTGCGTGGCCTGGCTTTGATCAGCTAGGCAACAACAACAACAACAACAACAACAACAACAACAACAACAACAACTGTACGAGCTTTTTGAGAGATCACCCAATGACTTGTTTGCTGCGTGGCCTGGCTTTGAACAGCTAGGCAATGACAACAACAACAACAACAACAACAACTGTAGGAGGTTTTTGAGAGATCGCCCAATGACTTGTTTGCTGCGTGGCCTGGCTTTGATCAGCTAGGCAACATCAACAACAACAGCAACAACAACAACACCACCAACAACAACAACAACAACAACAACAACAACTGTATGAGCTTTTTAAGAGATTGCCCAATGACATGTTTGCTTCGTGGCAATTATAGCATTTATGAGAATCGCGGGTCCAAGGATGGGCTGAAACAGATTGCAAATATATAATGCTTTTATCACTTGCTTATATAATCTTAGCACTTGCTTATATAATGCTTTTATCACTTGCTTATATAATCTTAGCACTTGCTTATATAATCTTAGCACTTGCTTATATAATCTTAGCACTTGCTTATATAATCTTAGCACTTGCTTATATAATCTTAGCACTTGCTTATATAATCTTAGCACTTGCTTATATAATCTTAGCACTTGCTTATATAATCTTAGCACTTGCTTATATAATCTTAGCACTTGCTTATATAATCTTAGCACTTGCTTATATAATCTTAGCACTTGCTTATACCATCTGCTACCTGCTAGGATCCAACTCTCAACCTTCCTTATAACATCTCACCATGTTTTTTGGCGGAGCCCCCTCTTCAAGGGGGCGTGAGCCCCCAGGGTTACCCATTTGTCCGTTTGTGTGTACAACCGACCGACCGACCGACCGACCGTTTGACCAAGACGAAGCCTGATACGTCATCCAATGGTCTCGTAACCAACTCGCTTCCATTGCCACCTGTCCCTCCGTCCCAAACTCTCTCCGCTATTTTTTAACGTTGCAGGCGACGCTGCATAGAACTTGTCTCATCTGCTACCTTCCCAGGATCCAACTCTCAACCCTGTTTATACCATCTCACCATGCTTATATCATCTCAAACTCATCTCTAAGCTGCACAGAGAATCTATCGCCTCCTGCACCAGCATTCTTGCCCTCGCATGAAGGAGTCCCTCCCACCTGGAGGGTGACGCTTACTATTTCTGCCATGGTGACTTTCCCCAGCTGCGGCGTACGGGAGGGTCCCCTTAACACCACGCCCCTCCAGGCGTTCTCTTTTTTATTTATATCATCTGTATGTTATAGTCCAGGGGTAGGCCAAATAGGCTAAAGGGACTTGCCCAACCGTGATAGGAAGGGCTTACGAATAAAAAGCACTGATGAACTGAACCCCAAACAATCGTTTTACCGACGGGGGCCCTGAGTTCGTGCTACAGTGATTATTTAATTATAATATATATCATCTGCAACCTTCCCAGGATCCAACTCTCAACACAGTGAAGGTCTTCATGGAGGAGTACTTTGGCTACGACTATGACTTCCGAGCATGGTGGGTTGAGAGCTATGTGCAGCTATTATGTGTGCAGCTAGAGTTGATATCCCTTTGTCCAGCTATTCTATGTGCAGCTATTAGATGTATGTATGTATGTATGTATGTAGCTATTGTATTTGCAGCCAGTGCTTGAGAGCCCTTCGTGCAGCTATTCTATGTCCAGCTATTCTATGTCCAGCTATTCTATGTCCAGCTATTCTATGTGCAGCCAGAGTTGAGAGCCCTTTGTCGAGCTATAATATGTAGGTAGGTAGATAGGTATTCTGTGTGCAGCCATTCTATGTGCTGCCAGCGCTTGAGTGCCCTTCGTGCAGCTTTTCTTTGGGGGGCAGGAAGTCGTGTGTGTGTTAGTTCTGTAAAGGGTGTCAGAGATCCAGGTGCCTGTATGCATGTTGTTACAGTCCAGGGGTAGGCCCAAAATAGGCTGAAGGGACTCGTCCAACCATGACAGGGGGTCTTAAATCGAAATAGCACTGATGAACTGAACCCCCAAACAATCATTTTACCGACGGGGGCCCTGAGTTCGTGCTACAGTGAAAATGTAATTCGACGATTGTCAGTGGACATCGAAACAAGGGAAGCTGAGCTCTGAGAGGAGACGATAGATTTGCACGCATGCACATTGGTATACTGTATGCATGATGGGGAGAGCGGAAGAGCAGGAGAACTAAGACGTGATTGCATTGCAGTGCTGTCCTATGATGCCTCTATCAGGTATCTTGTGGCGGAGCCCCCTCTTCAAGGGGGTGGGAGCCCGCACGGTCACCCCGTTGTCCGTCTGTGCGTGTGGCCGGATGGCCGTCTGACCGAGACGAAGCCTGACATGTCAGCCAACGGTCTCGTAACTAACTCGCTTCCATTGCCACCTGCCGCTCTGTTGCGAACACTCTCCGCCAATTTGTAGCGTCGCTTGCGACGCTGCATTGAACTATGATGTCTCATTTTTTGTTTTTTGCATTGAACTATGATGTATCAGTTTTTTTGTTTTTCGGCGTTTTTGTAGCTTTTTATAACTTTCTAGGGCCATAGATGTGGGTTCTTTATAGCGGCAATTGGGACCAAAACGAGGTCAAAAGTAGCTATCACTATATATATCGGGGGGGAAATCCCTGGTCTGATAACCCGCACCCTTGGGAAACTAAGCACAGAAAATGTTACTACCACATCCCTTGCCCAGGTGCCTGTTGATTGCCCTTGCATACATCGTCTTCCTCCGCATTATGGGACTCTTGGCGCTACGCTACGTCAGCTTCCTCAAGCGATGATCAGCTTCTTCCTAGGAATGGATGTCTCCGATGTGCGCTACATCACCTTCCCAAGCCATGATCGGCTTCTTCCTTGGGATGGATGTCTCCAATGTGTGCTACGTCAGCTTCCCAGGCGATGATCGGCTTATCCCTAGGGATGGATGTCTCCAATGTGCGCTCTCCAATGTGGGCTACGTCAGCTTTTCAAGCGATGATCGGCTTCTTCCTAGAGATGGATATCCCCAGCGTGCTACGTCAGCTTCCCCAAGCGATGATCGGCTTCTCCCTAGGGATGGATGTATCCAATCTGCACTATGTATGCTCCTTTAAGGAGGGCCCGGCTTCGGCCTTGCGCACCTCAGCATAACTAACGCCAACATGTGGCTTGAGGTACACCTATCGTCAACATATATGCTCTCTTAAGGAGGACTCGGCTTGGGCCTTGCGCGCCCCAGCATAGCTAACGCCAACATGTGGCTTGAGGCACACCTATCGTCAACACACATGCTCTCTTATGCAGGGCTCAGCTTCCTCCCGGTTGTTTTTTGCGGAGCCCCCCCCCAGCCCCAGGGTCACCCCGTTGTCCGTTTGTCCGTCTGACCGACTGCAAGAAACCCTGGCCCTTTCGTAAACCCTGGCTTCGGTCTGCTGCATTCGATTCCAGTGCCACCCGTCGCTCCGATAGCCAACACTCTCCGCCAATATTCCGCGTCGCCTGCAACGTGCCAAGGACTAAAGAATACTTGGCTAAAGAATACTTGTTACGATGTTCTATTTGGCGTCTGACCGTCTGCAGAATACAGTACTTACCCCCGTGCGACCCTTGGAGACCAGGGAGTGTGACAGGTTTCAAACTGTGGTTGGCTAAAGCTGGGTGAATAAATAAATAAATAGTACGCCTTGTTACGAGGCGTGAGGTTGAGGGGGCCAGCCCGTTTGCTTTCACTGGGGCCAACTACAAAGCTGGGTCAACTTCTGCCACCACGTTGGTGATGCACTTTAGTCTGTGTATAATGATAATGCCTGGTGGTGCATGGTGATAAGGGAGCCCGTCGTTCGCGGGTGGGGAGCGGTCTCCTACCTCAACTGGACAAGCAACCATCGCGGTTGACGACGACCTGCAACGCCAAGAGCGACCGAAGGGGAGTCGAACCCCCCGACTCTTCATCCTCAAGCGATCTAGTCTACCACTAGACCATTGTATGTCACTGAAAGGGGCTAGTCTGTGGGTATCCAGACAGTGCAGAACTTGAACTTGGTTACATACTTACATATGGGGAACGGCAATATGATATCATATGATATCATGTCATCATATGATGCCAGCAGTCCGACTAGGCTAAAGTTACCATTTATATACAATATCATATGATGCAATTTGTATGATATCATATAATATCATACTCGCCTTTGGCCGACATCATATGATTTTGCCAGTCCCTAGTTACATTGCTCCAGCAAATATATCAACTAAATGTATCCAGACAGTGTAGAAGGGGTGTGCAGAGCCCTTTTTGTTTTAGTTGTGAAAGGTATTTCACCCCAGGAGGTGGGTCTGCCTACGCTAACCAGCGGCACCGAGAATTCAGTTCGAATGGCGTTGCCACTCCTACAAAAGAGTAGGCGCACTTAGGGACGATGGGGAAACGGTGCCCTGCTATGATAGCCTTATCTCTAAATCGCAGTAGGGCAATCTCATTTGCAGTTATTGCTTGATTGAGTGTTAAAATTGAAATTGGAATTGTTACATTCGTGTAATACACTCACTCACAGGACGTGAAGTTAAGGACACCATACCGTAAGCCGGAGCTAGCTGTAGTCACCGTCAATTGAGTGTTACTCGTATGTTTTGCGGAGCTCCCCCTTCTGTGTAGCAGGATCCCCCAGCAGGGAATGTTTCCCGCTAGTCATAGCGATCGCTATTTTCGACCCCAAAATTATCGCTATATAAAAGAAGAACAAGTTTTTTGTTTGCCCTAAACGACCAAAGAAGCAAAAAAGGTACAAAAAGCTCAAAAACGCCGTACATAGAAGAGGCCTGAAACCATAAAGCTAGGAAAAACCCACTCTAGGGTTTTTGGAGAAAAAAACTGCCCCCCAGGGTCACCCGTTGTCCGTTTGACTGTCTGACCACTCGACAGACCTCAATAACCCCTGGCCCTAACTGGCATCGGTCCATGTTGTAAACCCTGGCTTCTGTCCGCTGCACTCTATTCGGGTGCCACCTGTCGCTCTGAACGACATTTTGACTGGACACAAAAATGCGAAGGATTTTCACCATGGGAAGTGGGACCCCTTGTGAGGGTCCAGAAAAAATGGCGGAGAAAGTCCTACAGAATTAATGCAAAAATGTGCATATGTTATATTCGATAGATTGTCCAACGAACAACAATGAAAACAAATCATAAGCTTACAAATATAATTATCTCGGTGCATGTAAAAATCGTACATCTGTGCTGAAGCTTGGACTTGGGTACATAGCTTGGGTCAACAGAGACTTGCTATGGGATTGCTTAGCAAGGCTAGGAGTCAAGGACCCCTATCTCAGTATTCTGAAGTCCATGTATATTCATGTTGTTTTCCAAGTTCGCCTACATGGGGACATTGGATCCTCCTTTCCATCCCTTGTAGGAGTTAAACAAGGAGACCCCCTATCCCCACTCCTATTCGGTCTGTTCATTGATAGAATTGAATCGTTCCTCCAATCCAAGCTCCCAAATGTAGGGGCTGAGCTTAGGGGAAAGATTCTGCAACTGTTACTTTATGCTGATGACCTAGCTATAATGGCAGAATCCCCGGCAGATATGCAAGCGATGCTTGACTGTCTGAGAGATTTCTGTGAGGCTACTAAGATGGCTGTGAATATAAAGAAAACTGAGATTGTCGTTTTCAACAAGCAATTCTGTGATGAGGCCCGCATGGATCCTGATTACAAATTTGTCTATGATGGAGCACAACTTTCTACAAAGTTATCTTTTATCTACTTGGGATCCCTCTTTGTGGATGGTGACTCAAGCAATCGTGCAAAAGCTGCTTTTTCTAGGATGCTCACTAAGGCCCAAAAGGCACACCACATGCTCCGTAGGCGATGCCATACTATGGAGATATACAATATTGATATTCTCACCCACCTGTTTGATTCTCTTGTACAACCTATCCTGAATTTTGGCTGTGAGGTGTGGGCTCCTTCTATTCTGAACAACACACTTATCTCAAATGACCATGCTTGTGAGAAATGGCATAGAGGTATACTTAAACAAATGTTGGGTGTTTGCCAATCTACTACATCTAATATTATCATGGAAGAGCTGGGTAGAACCCCGTTGTGTTTTGCTTGGCTTAAACAAGCTTTGCGCTTCTGGAACAAGACCATACATAAAGAACCTGAGGATCTCATTAGAATGGCTCTTGAGGAATCTTTTGACTCCAACACTGGCTGGGTTCATGACTTGCGTTGTGCTCTCCACAAGCTAGGATCCAGTAAAAACATCAACATTTTGGAGGCTGTCGATGTCGAAGGTATTATGTCTGAAGTTTTGAGTCATGGAGGTTTAAGTACCCAAGTGACACCAATGCAGTTAGAGACATCCCTGATGAGAGAAGGGTTGGCTTTAAACGCCTCCGATACCAAAAATGGTTCGCAGCCAACAGCAATGATGAGAATGGCTTGATTCCCTTTACATCCGCCTTACATAAGCAGGATCAGATTCGTTCTATAGCACAGTTTAGAATGGGTTCCCATTGGCTGAACACAGAAAGAATGAGGGTGGTGGATAGAGCACACATCCCTCGCTCAATGAGACACTGTCAAATGTGTGGGTTCCAAAAACCTGAGGATGAAATGCATATGTTTGAGTGCCCTTTTTATAATGATATTCGCCTCCGCTACCAGAAGCTGTTTACAGATATTTATAGGCATGTCCATGAGGATACCAACTTAACCGTATGGAATGTGGAATTCTGCGATTCCACATTCAGAACCTTTATGAATGGAAATGGCACTAAGTCTTTTTGGAGCAACCTAGCCGACTATCTTTCTACTTGTAGAAGAGCAAGACAGGAAGCCCTGGACTGCTTAGTGGCACCGTAATTTATCATCCCTTTTTTTCTTCTTCTTGTGACTTCTCATTTGTTAGCTTCTTACCTCCGCCACTGTAAGTGGTTGAGATCTGGGTCCGGCTCTAAGGGGTTTAATACCTACGCCACCAAAACGGTGGTTGGGAGTTTGGTTTGTTTGTCCTCGACACACCCCTGATGTAATGGGGTTTTTTGCTTTGTGGGTGCTTTTTCTTTTTGTTTAAAGCACAGAGTCTCATACACCCTCGCGGTGTCAAGTAGACTTTAACATGTAATGTAATGTAATGTAATGTAATAGCTCCAGCCGTTGAGGCTGCTCGCCGTCTTTGGTAGTAAAATCGATATGATTTCAAAGTTTTCGAGCCAAAGCAGGTAGCAGCAAAAAAATCGTGGATGGGCCTGTCAATTGCGTGAACTCGTGATTGATAAGGGCCCTGGGCTTTAAACTTGGTACCGTATACAATAACATTCAGGCGTACCATTGTTTAACCAGCTTCGCACAGCTTCGACGGACCCAATCAAACTGAATTCCTGACAATATTTGACGACCAACTTCTCCAATTTCTACGATGTCGGTTAATTAACCAACATTTCGACCATTTTTTTAGTTCCTGTCGCATAGGTCAGCTCCCTACAGGCCGACCAAAAACTGCGCGAAACGCTCAGAGGGGCTGAAAAAGGTAGCATGGGCTGCCGCGCGCACTTAGTAGTACCCTCATCTCCATGCCTAAAGTCAGGCTCGGTGGCGCCAGATCAGCACTCCGGTCGGAACCCACCTGGTGATCTATAACTGGGCTGCGACGTTAAAATGGTGAATTCATCGGAC
Organism: Chlamydomonas sp. ICE-L; assembly: GCA_013435795.1. Classification (NCBI taxonomy): domain Eukaryota; kingdom Viridiplantae; phylum Chlorophyta; class Chlorophyceae; order Chlamydomonadales; family Chlamydomonadaceae; genus Chlamydomonas; species Chlamydomonas sp. ICE-L. The sequence continues at coordinate 5,481,706 of JACBWV010000610.1, read as the reverse complement.
CAAGTTGCAAGCTTGGTTTGGGTAGCCGCACTGCATACTTGGGGGGTGCATAGGGCGTACACACATGTGAGGGGGGGAGGCCTGGATATGCCGCATGGACACCATGAGCACTTCCTATCTTGAGGTGCCCCAATAGGGATGCTTAGCTAGGGTAATATGGCACATACCTTATTGGCAAGTGTGTGACCCATGGAGCACACCTGGTAGCTCTACCTCACAGGGATGTGTACTCTATGCATACGTAAAACATGCCATGTGGCTACCCAAACAAAGCTTGCAACTTGGTCCGTTCACTTTTATGTTTTCGAGTTGCAGCCTAGTTGTGTGTGTGGAATGTTAATAGCCTGTTTACATCCAATTTGAGGCATGGGGACTTAGGGAAGAAAGAAAAGATAACGAGTGGCACTTGCCCTGGGCAATAAAAGGTGTGTGTGTGGGGGGGTGGGGTGGGGTGGGGTGGGGGGTCAGCGGGTTAGGGGGGGGGGGACGATATGGCCAGCTGTACCTAATAAAAGGTGGGTGGGTGTGGGTGGGGTAGGGTGGGGCGTTCCATGGGCAAGGAACACCACCACCAGGGCACCTTGGGGAGAGAAGGCTTGGCTTGCAATAGGATGGCCATGAACCATGCCATGAAATAAGTTGTACAAGGGTAAGACTGCAACCCATATCCAAGGGGACGGATCCTTCTTCGCATATAAAAAATATAAAAAATGGGAATATAAAAAAACCAAACATAAATAGGATTCAACCTGATACACCCTACACCTTGTCAAGTGGCAACGCCATTCAAGCTGCTTTGTGTCGGGAGACCCACCTCCTAGGGTGAAAATCCTTTCACAACTCAAAGAAGTGACTGACAAGTGCATTACTGACTTCTACCATCGGGCTTCTGCCTTCATGGTATAGCCAAAAATACAGTTTTAATCTCGCGCAAGTGGACAGGACTGTCGCTTGCTATTCTCTATATATAAAGTTACTGTTCCTTTGTAACACTGATGTTGTCACAAGCAGTTGTGTACCAATGAGTATACAAGTGCTTGTGACAGGACAGCCAGGTGAGCCAGCCCTTGCCTCTAGACATTTCTGTTGAGGTGGGTCTGACGCAAAGCTTTTCTTTTCATCTTTTCAGCTACGAGCAACAGCTTCTAGGCAGCTCCCCACCGAGAGGAAATTACATTCAACAGTATTTCAAACAGGAGTGCGCCAATTTTTTGTCTTTTTCACCAAGAAAAAGTGACACTATTTCACCACACAAAAAAGCGTCCCCAAAAACTTGTTCACGAAAACGTGTTCACTGGTATTACATTAAAAAAATCAGGTGGAGAGACTACTTAAATGCCTTAAAACCTCATTTGTATTGCAGATTCGGATTCCTTGAAAGATTGCATGGTATAGTTGTCGGCCCACTAAAATGAGTGACAGATCGCAGATGACCCTCTTACCAGGGTCCCAGCCAAACTAAGCTACATGGCCACGCATGGCCATTCAGCTACACAGCCAATCATGGCCACTCAGCTGCATAGCCACGCATGGCCGTTAAGCTACACAGTCAAGCATGCCCACTCAGCTACATGGCCACTCAGCTACACGGCCGCTGCTGGCAGCACCCACCCATGCTGCAGAGCTAAGCTACCAAGACGCTTGAGCTCCAATTTAGGCGCACCGTGGCAGCGATCTCACATGACACTGAGTGCAGCGTTGTAACTGGAGTAAGCGGTGTTGGTGAGTGGTTTTACCTAGTGGTTAGTGGTTGTACCTAGTGATAAGTAGTTGTAACTGGTTGTACCTGGTGGTAAGTGTAACTGGTGGTGGTAACTGGTGGTAAGTGGTAGTAACTGGTGCAGCTTTGTAACTGGGTTTCGAGGCCTTCACTCTGGCTCGAGATACTTCGGCGAGCGTGAGATCCTCGGGTCTGCCCCGCACCTTCTTAGCTCCACTGGTTCGTGCCCAGGTGTTGGCCCCAAGGGTGTAGCACACGTTGCAGACTCGGTTAGAAGGTAATGATGGCGCGCTCATGATGCACGCGATGCAAAATGATTGCCCAGACTCGGATACCTCGTATGATCGCAGCGGAAAAAGCATGCAACCGAGCAGTGTGTCATCTCGTCTCTACAATGCAACGAATTTATTTTTGCGAGACGCATTCTCAGAAGACGCTTTACAGGTGCATTTTCGAGGATTTTTATAGCCACCCTCGCCGCCCCCCCTGGATGCTGACCTGGCTTGCCACCAATTTTCTGTCGGCTCCAGCTAGTCGCACACATGCACATGGGGCAGGAGCTTCTGCCAAGTCGGTTGGCGGTTGCGTGCAGCGCCACTGCATGTAGCGTTCATGCAACTCAATCGTAGGAATCACTGAGAAGCAATTGCTCTTTCCTCTTGTATTTGAGTTGGAACGAATATCCGTGCCTTTGCGCGCAGCCGAACTGGTGTCGCCCCTCCTTCAGTCTCTTAGTCCAACCGACTGCAGCCTGCACCATGTTAAAGCGAGTATTCTGGACAGCGGACGGCCGCGGCAATACTTCCTCTGACGATTCAGACACAGGCTCTGGTAGGTCCCACATGTGCGCGATTGGGTAGCGAAGCAAGCAGATTTCACACCAGCCGGCAACTGGCATCGATGTGCAGATGTCGAAGACAGCGAAGCGCAGTCGGACGAAGAGGAGGCTGGAAGCTTGGACGGATCGCATGCTGCTGCCGCTGCATCGTCTGAAGATGACAGTGAAGCTGGTGACGGCAGTGGGGAGGATGATGAACCAATCCTAGCCCTGGGGGAGGATGGTGAGCCTGGAGCACTGCCCTCCATTAGTGGTGGTGGAGAAAGTAGTGAGGAGGATGACACCCCTGCTCTGACATCTAAAGATGTTGTCAGGTACGGCCCTGGAATTGGTCGGTGGCTGTGTGTGGGGTGGAGGTGATAAAGATGTTGCCAGGTAGGGCCCATAAAATTGTCCGGTGGCTGTGAGTGGGGTGGAGGTGGTGAAGATGTTGCCAGGTAGGGCCTATGAAATTGGTTGGTGGCTGTGAGTGGGGTGGAGGTGGTGGGGTTGACGTGGAGGGGGGCGGGCAGTTCCATGCAAGGGCAAGGGAAGAAAATGATGTCTGGTTTCCTCCTGGAGAATAAGGTACCAACAAGATCGCAATATAATGCCTTGACATTGATACTAGACCTGAACTGTAAGTGTTGTTTTCTGCTCCGTCACTGTTGTTTCTGCACTGTAACGGTTGTTTTCTGTACTGTTGCGGTTGTTTTCTGCTCTCTTATTGCTGTTTCCTGTACTGTTACGGTTGTTTACTGTACTATTACTGTTGTTTTCTGTACTGTTTGTATTGTTTTCTGTACTGCAACGGTTGTTTCTGCTCTCTAAGTGCTGTTTTCTGTACTGTTATGGTAGTTGTATGTGCTGTTACGGTTGTTTCCTGCTCCCTTACTGCTTTTTTCTGTACTGTTTCGGTTGATTTCTGTACTGTTTGTGTTGTTTTCTGTACTATTACGTTTTTTTTCTGTACTGCTACGGTTGTTTCCTGCTCTCTTACTGCTGTTTTCTGTACTGGTACAGTTGTTTTCTGTACTATCACTGTTGTTCCTGTACTGTTACGGTTGTTTTCTGTACTGTTGCGGTTGTTTTCTGCTCTCTTACTGCTCTTTCCTGTACTGTTACGGTTGTTTTCTGTACTATTACGGTTGTTTTCCGTACTGCATGTATTGTTTTCTGCTCTCTTAAGGTTGTTTTCTGTACTGTTACAGTTGTTTTCTGTACTGTTTCTGTTGTTTTCCGTACTGTATGTATTGTTTTCTGCTCTCTTACAGTTGTGTCTGTACTGTTACAGTTGTTTTCTGTACTGTTACGGTTGTTTTCTGTACTGTATTTATTGTTTTCTGCTCTCTTACGGATGTTTTCTGTACTGTTACGGTTGTTTTCTGTACTGTTGCGGTTGTTTTCTGCTCTCTTACTGCTATTCCCTGTACTGTTACGGTTGTTTTCTGTACTATTACGGTTGTTTTCCGTACTGTATGTATTGTTTTCTGCTCTCTTCCAGTTGTTTCTGTACTGTTACAGTTGTTTTCTGTACTGTTACGATTGTTTTCTGTACTGTTACGGTTGTTTTCCGTACTGTATGTATTGTTTTCTGCTCTCTTACGGTTGTTTTCTTAACTGTTACGGTTGTTTTCCGTACTGTATGTATTGTTTTCTGCTCTCTTACGGTTGTTTTCTGTACTGTTATGGTTGTTTTCCGTACTGTATGTATTGTTTTCTGCTCTCTTACGGTAGTTTTCTGTACTGTTACGGTTGTTTTCGGTACTGTATGTATTGTTTTCTGCTCTCTACTGGTTGTTTTCTGTACTGTTACGGTTGTTTTCCGTACCTTATGTATTGTTTTCTGCTCTCTTACGGTTGTTTTCTGTACTGTTAGAGTTGTTTTCGGTACTGTATGTATTGTTTTCTGCTCTCTTAAGGTTGTTTCTGTACTGTTACAGTTGTTTTCTGTACTGTTACGGTTGTTTTCCGTACTGTATGTATTGTTTTCTGCTCTCTTCCAGTTGTTTCTGTACTGTTACAGTTGTTTTCTGTACTGTTACGGTTGTTTTCTGTACTTTTACGGTTGTTTTCTGTACTGTTGCAGTTGTTTCCTGCTCTCTTACTGCTATTTCCTGTACTGTTACGGTTGTTTTCCGTACTGTATGTATTGTTTTCTGCTCTCTTCCAGTTGTTTCTGTACTGTTACAGTTGTTTTCTGTACTGTTACGGTTGTTTTCTGTACTGTTACGGTTGTTTTCCGTACTGTATGTATTGTTTCCTGCTCTCTTACGGTTGTTTTCTTAACTGTTACGGTTGTTTTCCGTACTGTATGTATTGTTTTCTGCTCTCTTACGGTTGTTTTCTTAACTGTTACGGTTGTTTTCCGTACTGTATGTATTGTTTTCTGCTCTCTTACGGTTGTTTTCTGTACTGTTATGGTTGTTTTCCGTACTGTATGTATTGTTTCTGCTCTCTTACGGTTGTTTTCTGTACTATTACGGTTGTTTTCGGTACTGTATGTATTGTTTTCTGCTCTCTACTGGTTGTTTTCTGTACTGTTACGGTTGTCTTCCGTACTGTATGTATTCTTTTCTGCTCTCTTATGGTTGTTTTCTGTACTGTTACTGTTGTTCTCTGTAATGTTTGTATTGTTTTCTGCTCTCTTGCGGTTATTTTCTGTACCGTTACGGATGTTTACTGCATGTTTACTGTTGATTCTTTACTTTTACTGTTGTTCTCTGTAATGTTTGTATTGTTTTCTGCATGCTGACTGTTGTTTTCTGTAACGTTACTATTGTTTTCTGTACCACTACAGTTATTTTCTCTACTGTTACTGTTGTTTTCTGTACTGCTACGGTTGTTTCCTGCTCTCTTACTGCTGTTTTCTGTACTGTTATGGTTGTTTTCTGTACTATCACTGTTGTTTTCTCTACTGTTACTGTTGTTTTCTGTACGTTTACTGTTGTCTCCCCCTTAACTGTTAGCTAAGCCTGGTGGCCCTAATCCACTCCTTGTGTGTCAGGGAGAAGGCCTAGCAGCATGTTGCTCATGAATAAATAATACATATTCTGGACTCCATCAAATCCACATGCCTAGAAATTAAGATCTTGCGTATGTCATCATTCCAGGGTTTGGACCAGTGATGACCCCGAGATCAACAACTTCAAGGTACGTTTTTGAGCTCACTTTCCTTTTTCTTAAATGGATACCATATTCATTCGTACAGCCTGCAGAAAGCGAGTAGTGTCTCCATGGCCAATCATCTTGCTTGGAGACATAATGATAACGCCTGGTCGGGCGTGATGTTAGGGGTTACCCGTCGTAAGCGGGTAGAGAGCGGTCTTCTACCTCAACTGGACGAGCTATCATCGCGGTTGACAACGACAAGCAATGCTAAGAGCGACCGTAGGGGGAATCGAACCCCTGACTCTTCGTCCTCAAAGCGATTTGGTCTACCACTAGACCAATGTATATCACTGACAGGGGCTGCCTGGAGATATGGTGGTGAGCGCCATCTGATTGCACTGTTCAGCAACAAGTGGATCGATGTGGTGATGTTGCTCCTAGGCCCTGTACAACCATCTTCTCCTTTGCTGGCATACTTGATCTACAACAAATAATTTTCAAGTCAGGATATAGGCAGCCAAAAATCCATGGCAGTGCTTTTTCGTTTTAGCCCCTCCTGTTACGGTTGGGGGGGGGGGGGGGGGGGGGGGGGGCTGTCATTCCCCTTGAACAGTCTCATCCAATTCAAGAACTTTGTTCAACAGTTTCCTTCCTCTTGTCATGTTCACATTCTGTGTGTCGCAGCTTTTCTTTTCAGCCACAAGCAGCAGCTTCTAGGCAGCTCCCCCGACTGGCTATTTAGCAAAAGTAAGCGCAACCTAGTGCATCTAGAAGCTGACAGAATTAGCTGCTCAGAACTGTTGAAATCGTGGGGCTTAGCCCAGTTGCTGGCTAAGGGATCTGTCTAGAAGCTGCTGCATGTAGCAGAAAAGAAAAGCTATGCTTTGTATCCACTCTGATTTGCATTGCACTTGCATGAACGTAGTCTACTGTTCTACAAGTAGCCCTCAAGTGCGACCAACCCACTTTGTCCGACCAACCTCTCACACCCAACCCACTTTCTCCCCTTCCCTCAATCCTCCCTCCATCCCTTCCCTTTCCCCTTTCCCCTTCTTTGATCCTGCTCATCTCTTACAGGGTATTGCTCTTCAATGCGTATCCTGCAAGCTTATTCTTCTCAATCGTGTCATCTATCAGGATCACGTCAGCTCTTAGGTTCCCGTCCCCTCCCCACCCCTCCCCTCCCCTTCCCCCTCCCCCTCCCCCTCCCCCTCCCCCTCCCCTCCTGACAATTTCTCCCTGCTCATGTTTTACAGGGTATTGCTCTTCGATGCGTAGCATGCAAGGTTATTCTTCTCAATCGTGTCATCTATCAGGATCACGTCAGCTCTAAGGTGTGTGAGCAACTTATTCCTATGGATTGGCAACATGATATCATATGCAGGGTACTACATTTTGTCAAATTGGTCAGTGCTTAAAGCGCACAAACTTCAAATTGGTCAGCGCTTTGTTGTGCAAAAAGCGCAAAAACTGCGCGCTGCGCCCACTGGGGGTTGAAAAACTGCACAAAACGCGCAGTGGGGCTCAAAAAGGCAGCGCGTAAACGCGCTGCCGCGCGCGCTTTGTAGTACCCTGATCATATGATATCCTGTCATCATATGATGCCGGCAGTCTGACTAGGCTAAAGTTACCATATATATACAATATTATATGATGAAATGCAGTTTGTGTAGTATCATATGGTATCATACTCGCCTTTATTCAACATCATATGATATGCCGGTCCCTTCTTATTCCTTATTACTCTGCTTCGGCCTCCAGACGATTTGGCACTGGAGCAAGCAATTCAGCGGATGATTTGGATTTGGGTCTCGCAGTTCGTAGCTAGTACATCCACTTTCAGGCCATATTTCCGACAATTCTTCGAATTCTCTTAATTCTTGATTCCCAGGGCCAAATTGTCAGAATTCTCTAGCAAAATTTATAAATTTGAGGTACAAACTACGAACTACGAAGTGTTTCGAAACCCCATATTCAAATCATCCGCTGAATTGCTATAACCATCATTTAAGTCTTCAATAAGGGAAGCTCATGGGAATGCTGCATTTTTCCCCAGGAAATTGTTTGAGTTTTGCTGAGTTTCGGCATTGTTATGCTAAGTAACGGCTTCCTCTCTCTCTCTCTCTCTAGGTTGAGCTCAGTACCAAGGTGAAGAAGTATTTTAGCCACTGTTTAACCGTTCTTGCTATTGTTTGTCAAGCATTTCCTCTCTTTCCATTTTTATTGTTTATGCATTTTGTTGCAATGTTTTGCTCTTGTTACAGTTTTGTCTAAGTCCAAAACAATGCGGGATGTGTGTTCATATAACTAGATGAGTGAGAAATCCCCGTTCAATTTAATTGGCATTGGTGTCATTTGTTTGCTTGGATGCTCCTTGCCATCCCTATGGCTTACACATTTCCGGTCAGGGAAGATCCTTTGGCGCAACTCTCACCCGATGGGACTGTTTTTGCTTTCGGCAACGCTTCGCCATTCCGTCGCCATCCTGTCGCCATTCTGTCGCCATTCCATCGTTGCATGTCGACGCTTTAACCTCCCAAACCCCCCGGCTCCGCCCTTCGTGCCCCGCCATGCGATTGCTATGCAACTATCCTAAAATCAGGCGTCAGCAGTCCAAATAGCCATTCAACCTGGCCTACATACTTACGATGTACATTTAAAAAAACTCACCCATGACATACATCTGAAATAAAAAACTCTCACCCAAACACATTCATCTGAAATAAAAAAATACGACTGACCCAACACATACATCTGAAATAAATAAAAAAACTCACCCAACACATGCATCTGAAATAAGTAAAGAAAACTCTCACCTAAGTGCATACATGTTAAATAAAGAAAAAAACTCACCCAACACATACATCTGAAAGAAAAAAAAAAATCTCAGCCAATGCATACATCTGAAATAAATAAAGAAAACTCGCACCCAACACATACACATGTAATATAAAACACTCACCTCATACATACATCTGAAATAAATAAATAAAACTCACCCAAAATATATACATGAAATATAAAAACTCTCACCTCATACATACATCTGATATAAACAAACTCACCCGACGGGACTAACGCCATTTCCCCCTGTATACCGTATGCGCAACATGTAATGGCAAGAATAAACATTGGCAAATGTGTTTTTTAACCTTATTTCATGGATCACAAATGTGTGGCAAAACTAATTTGGCAAAGGGTTTGGGTCTGGGACTTGCTCAAGGTTTGACTTGGAAACATTTGGCAAAGTTCCAATTTGCTTTTTACATTTCCTTCTTCCATGTTAAAAAGTAGGATGCGTTGGAATGCTCTATAAAACAGTTCCTCTTGTACATAGTTTGGAAAAGAAATGATCCAAATCAGGGCTCTGCCTGGCTAACGACTGAGGAGATCTGATTACCTTGTTAGTAATGTTGGTGGTGTTTTTTGGGTGGGGTGGAGGGGGGGAATGGTCTGTGCATCAAATCTTTTTTGTGAGATAGGTATGGGCAACCTGAGTCCTCCATATGTACTAGTCCAGGCTCGGGTCAGATCCTTGCAACGGAACGGTGGTGGGCAAATCACCCTTTGGGTCTGGGACATAGTAACGTGGCATCCGGCTAGCGTTCAAACCGCTGCCGTTCAAACCGCTGGCGGTCAAACCAGTCAGTGCGATAGGCGCGACCAGCTTCGACAGGCGCGACCAGCTTCAATGGGCGCCACCAGCTCATTGTATCTCGAAATCAGTGCATGCAAGGAACGATCAAGGCGATCCGGACCAGTCGAACTGACTTTGTTTGAATCGACGGTGTTGGACAAACTTGGCAAACGCCAGTGACCCGGGACGGGCTCACTTACGTGCTGAAACGACATTGGCAAATGGTCGTTTGCCAAATCATTTGCCATTACATGTTGCGCATACGGTATGCACAGCGCCATCTTAGCAGGGCTAAGCACACATCTGAAAAATAAATCCTACATACAAATTAAATAAGATAAAATCCCACACAATGGGACTAACGTCAATCCCCCTCGTATGTGCGCAGCGCCATCTTAACAAGGCCATGGGCCTAACGTCATTCCATCCCTGTATGTGCGCAGCGCCATCTTAGCAGGGCTAAGCATACATCTGGAAAAATGAATCCTACATTCATCTGAAATCAATTAAAATCCCATCCAATGGGCCTAACGTCATTTCCCCCTGTGTGCGCAGCGCCGTCTTAACAGGGCTAAGCATACATCCTTAATAATGAATTCTACATTCATCTGAAATCAATTAAAATTTCGTCCAATGGGCCTAACGTCATTCCCCTACGTATGTGCGCAGCGCCATCTTAGCAGGGCTAAGCATAAATCTGAAAAATAAATCCTACATACAAATTAAATAAGCTAAAATCCCACACATTGGGACTAACGTCATTCCCCCTCGGATATGCACAGCGCCATCTTAGCAGGGCTAAGCATAAATCTGAAAAATAAATCCTACATACAAATGAAATAAGATAAAATCCCACACAATGGGACTATCGTCATTCCCCCTCGTATGTGCGCAGCGCCGTCTTAAGAGGGCTAAGCATACATCCTTAATAATGAATCCTACATTCATCTGAAATCAATTTAAATTTCATCCAATGGGCCTAATGTCATTCCCCCCTGTGTGCGCAGCGCCATCTTAACAGGGCTAAGCATACATCTGGAAAGATGAAGCCTACATACAATGAAATCGATTAAAATCCCATCCAATGGGCCTAACGTCATTCCATCCCTGTATGTGCGCAGTGCCATCTTAACAGGGCTAAGCATACATCTGGAAAAATGAATCCTACATACATATGAAATAAATTAAAATCCCATCCAATGGGCCTAACGTCATTCCATCCCTGTATGTGCGCAGCGCCATCTTAACAGGGCTAAGCATACATCTGGAGAAATGAATCCTACATACATATGAAATCGATTAAAATCCCATCCAATGGGCCTAACGTCATTCCATCCCTGTATGTGCGCAGCGCCATCTTAACAGGGCTAAGCAAACATCTGGAAAAATGAATCCTTCATACATATGAAATCGATTAAAATCCCATCCAATGGGCCTAACGTCATTCCATCCCTGTATGTGCGCAGCGCCATCTTAACAGGGCTAAGCAAACATCTGGAAAAATGAATCCTACATACATATGAAATCAATTAAAATCCCATCCAATGGGCCTAATGTCATTCCATCCCTGTATGTGCGCAGCGCCATCTTAACAGGGCTAAGCAAACATCTGGAAAAATGAATCCTACATACATATGAAATCAATTAAAATCCCATCCAATGGGCCTAACGTCATTCCATCCCTGTATGTGCGCAGCGCCATCTTAACAGGGCTAAGCAAACATCTGGAAAAATGAATCCTACATACATATGAAATCAATTAAAATCCCATCCAATGGGCCTAACGTCATTCCATCCCTGTATGTGCGCAGCGCCATCTTAACAGGGCTAAGCAAACATCTGGAAAAATGAATCCTACATACATATGAAATCAATTAAAATCCCATCCAATGGGCCTAACATCATTCCCCCCCCTGTATGTGTGCAGCGCTATCTGAACAGGGCTAAGCATACACCTGGAAAAACATTCCTACATACATCCGAAATAAACAAAATATCCCACACGATGGGACTAACATCATCCCTCTTTGCTTGTGCGCAGCGCCATCTTAACGAGGCTAAGCATACATCAGAAGAAAAAAATCCTGCATGCATCCGAAATATATAAAAATCCTACGCATTGGGACTAATGTCATACCCCCCTGTATGTGTGCAGCGCCATCTGAACAGGGCTAAGCACTGGCCTAAAGGATCGGTGGACATCGTGCAGCTGGCAAAGAAAGACGAGGTAATTATGTTTGCAAGCGAGTCGCCCTACCCAACCTACTCTCGGATATCAAAGAAGTGGTTCTCCACCTTCTTCTGGGCTGTGTGTGAGTGTGTGTGCAAGAGAAAATGTGAAAACTTGCTATCATGATCAGAATCCCCCCCCCTCCCCCTCCTTCCCCCCCAACCCCAACCCCAACTTACTTGTTATCATGGGTGTCACTGTTTGTTCTTCATAACACTGCTGTCCCTGAGCCAGGTCAACATATTTTCCTGACTGCACTGTTTCTTTTTTGGGGCTATGAGTAGCAGCTTCCACCCAGCTCCATTAGCCAGCGACTGATTTGAGCCCCAAAATAGCATCTGCATGTGAGTGCCTGTCATGCTAGCTTTCAGACGCTCAAGCTAGCCTCAGGTTTGGCCCAAGGTAGGTGAAAGGAGCTGCCTAGAAGCTGCTAGGCGTAGCGCCCCCCCCACAACAGTGCCTGACAGTGTCTTGTCTGAAATAAATCCTATGATATATTGCTTTTCTTTGCCTGAGGATTTGTTGGAAGACCCCTCCCTGATGTTGTGAAGCGGGCTTGTCTTGGACCATCGATGGCCTGTTGATGGCAATGTAATGTAACGTAACGTAATGTAATGTATCCCCTTATTTATCCAGGAGGAGGAGACTCATGCAGAGAGACTTGAGCGTATCCTTGCCGTAGCTGCACGACGAGAAGCAGCAGAGGCTGCAGCCGAAGGTATGCATCAGACTGCAGCTATTATTATTATGATGATGATTATTAATAATGATAATAATAATAATAATAATAATATTATTAAAAAATAATACTAATGTAAGAAATTTGAGCATATCCCTGGTGCAGCAGCACAAAGAGAAGTAGCAGAGTCCGCAGCCAAAGGTTTGCATCAGACTGCAGCCATTATAATAATAATAATTATTAATAATATTAATTAATAATAATTATATAAGAGGCTTGAGCGTATCCTTGCCGTAGCTCTCCAAAGAGAAGCAGCAGAGGCTGCAGCCGAAGGTAAACATTAGGGTACTGCATTTTGCCATTTTGTGTTCCGTGAAAAACGTAAATGGGGATCTTCAAGTTACTTGCTGGCAGTGCGAGGGCCTTGAACGGTGGAGCTCGTATATTTTATTGAGCATGGCGTTCTGGCAGCCTCTGCATCACTGTTTGTTTTGTGCGACGCGTGGCTACTCCGTCTCTGCATGGCAACGCATGGTCAGAAATGCCCCCTCAAATTGAAATTGAAATTGCTACATCCGTGTAATGCAGTCACTCACAGGACGTGAAATTAAGGACACCACTGCGTAAGCCGGAGCTAGCAGTAGTCACTGTGCCCCCTCAAACCCCTCTGCGCTTGGCGCTCCACGGCGATAGGGGGACTGCGTCGCACTGGGGTCGCACCGAGTCACTCAATTTGCGACGCGTCGCACAAAGAAAATAATTGTTGTGCACCCTTCAGAAACCCCTCCTGTCATTCCCTTTAAGCCTTTTTAATTCTGCTCGTGAGCCAGTGCTTTTTCATTTCTATCTCGGGAGTGGAAATAAAAAAAGCTGCCAACGTGTAGCCTCAAAAACCTGAGGGCTGCCCCCCCCCCCCCCCCCCCCCCCCCCCCGCTCATGAAATATAAATACCCATTTAAAAAAAACTTAGCTATAGATTCGTTTTTTTTTAATATGGCGCACTAAGTATGGCATCCTCCTGTCTATCTCATGAATTATCTCGTGACTGTCCCTGTGCACCATCCACGGCATCATTGACACATGTATTTCTGTGTTAGCTTTTTTCCATGGTTGGATAGATTATTACCGCCCTCAATGTAGCAGATACCCCACTGTTACACTGGTTACACCGGAGGCGCCGATTAAACCTGGGGGGCCTACGAGCGTTCGGCTTCGACCGAGGCTTTCGGCCCACGCCACCTTCACATGAACCCGCGACATGGGCTGGTCATCTCAGGTTAATAAGGGCGGCCCGGTTGTTTCATTCATATGTCCTGACAACTACTATCATTCATATAATCGGTTTAAACTGTTTAACAGCGGTCCAGCAGCGATACATAGGCTCAAGCAAAATAAAAAAAAGTCAAAGTAGCTAAAATATTAGTCTAAGTCTCATCTGTGTCAAGTATCTGCGTCTATTATTTGTGTCAATTATCTGCATCTATTATCTGTGTCAATTATCTGCATCTATTATCTGTGTCAATTATCTGTGTCAATTATCTGCGTCCATTATCTGCGTCTTATCTGTGTCGATTATCTGTGTCTTTTATCTGTGTCTATTATCTGCGTCTATTATATGTGTCAATTATCTGTGTCTATTACAGGGTACTGCTTCTTGCCAAATTGGTCAGCGCTTAAAGCGCCCAAACGTCAAATTGGTCAGCGTTTTTTAGTGCAAAAACTGTGCTAAAACTGCGCGCTGCGTCTACAGGGGGTTGATAAAACTGCGCAAAACGCGCAGAGGGGCTCAAAAAGGCCGCGCGGCACCGTGCGCTTAGAAGTACCCTGGTCTATTATCTGTGTCAATTATCTGCGTCTATTATCTACCTCAATTACCTGTGTCAATTATCTGTGTCTATTGATGTATCCACAGTTGCCAAGAAGGAACGAGAGGAGAATAAAGCTGCTAAAGAGGCTGCTAAGGCTGCGAAGTACGCCGCTGCCAAGAAAACCGAGTCAACCGAGCCTGGTAAGAAAGTCAGGGGACCCAAGGCTCCTAGAAAAAGGATTGGAGCGCGAGAGCGAGCTTTGCTGAGAGCTGAAGGGAAGGACCCGGCAACAGGCAAGAAATTCAGGGCCCCCAAAAAGCCTAAAGCAGTGAAAGATGTGGTGGGCGATGGTCAGGAGGAGGACAAGCCTGCTGCTAACAAGGCAGCGAGCAAGGAGCGCAAGGTTAAAGCAGCAAAAGATGTGGTGGGTGATGGTCAGGAGGAGGAGAAGCCTGGTGCTGCTACGTCAGCAAGCAAGGAGCGAAAAAGCAAGGTCAAGGCTCAACAGCTTGAAGGTATCGATGAGAAGACTATGATGGAAATGCTGAAGAAGGAATATGGAGGGGCAGCGCCTAAGCGTCAGCAGAGAAACAAGAAGGGTGGTGATGATGATAGCGATGATGAAGCGGAGCGCAGTGGACCAGCAAAGAAGAAAATGAAGGGCGCAAATGGGAGGGCTGGCAGGAAATCTGAATGAGGACATGAGTAGACGTTTTCTCAGCATTTCCCTCCTAGCTAAACCTTTGGATTGATTGGATTGGATTGTTGCATGGTTTACAGCCAACTATGGGCTGCTCACCGTCTTCCAATTCCCAGTCCCCCCGTGCGAAAATTAGCGGAGTGTGTTGGCAACGGAACGACAGGTGGCAATGGACTGAAGCCAGTTCGTTATGAAACAGTTGGCTGACGTGTCAGGCTTCAATTTTTCGATCGGACGGTCGGTCGGTCGCACAGACAGACAACGGGGTGAATCTGGGGACTCCCGTCCCCCAGGAGGGGGGGCTCCGCAAAAAAACGAGGAATCAATTGGGACACAGATTTGGATTTTGTTTTGCGGATTGTCAAGGAGCCATCTGAACAGTTGGTCGGCCCTTGCCGAGTAATGCATCACTACCAACAACTCAGGTTCCTTGGGTGGTGTTAGTGTTAATTAGGTTGTTTTCACGGGACCTGTCGCATATGCAATTGTCATGTCAGCCATGTGTGCAGCTGTCACCTGATATCACCTGTTAAAGTCCCACCATGCACGCACCAGGGCCGACCATGAGGGGGCCCGGGCACCCTGCTATTTATCAACAAGCTGAAATATATGTACTGGTGGTACAATTGTAATAATGGTGGTGCTAGTCTCCTCCTAACCTCATGCCAGCCATTGCTAGTATTATTGACTGGTGCCATCTTGGACGGTGGACCTCGAACTTGGAGTGGAACTGGCAATTACAGCCTATTTAGATTTAAGCGAAAGTGGAACTGGCAATTAAAACCAATGTAAATTAAAGCTATTTATTTGTGCTGCGCCTCGTCACCATTCCGTCGCTGCATGGCGACGCATGGGTCCGGGTAAACTGTCAGCTTTAGCTGTTCGTTGGTTCTACCTGTCCTTTTGGCTACGCAACCTATCGCGTCTGTCCTTTCCCGTAACCTAAGGGTTTCGGGGTTTGCCGTCAGGACTCCTCTCTCAAGAGGCGTCCCTCGGCTCTTTTAACTGTCCAGTTGTCTAAACACTTCGTTCCTGGTCTCCTCACGTCCCCTGAACTCTGTCAGGTTAAGGTCTCATCAGTTGCACTAAAGCGTACGCCACTGCGGACATTGAGAAGCTCGGCATCATGTCGTCAGTCAACCTGTCGATGATTAAGGACCTCGCCAAACTCGACTACGAGAATTACGAGGAGTGGCTGTTCAATGTCATTCCTGCGTTACGTTTGGCGAACCTTGGCAACCAGGTTGTCCCGAGCGCTGTGCCTGCAGTTGCACAGTGGCTACAACGTCGTGTTACGTCTGGATCGACCTCCCGACAACAAGCGGGAGCGCCTTCAACCATGCGGTCAATGTGGACACGCGCTGGCGGGGTAAACCCTGGCCGGCCATTTCATCGCTCTATTTCTCCGCCTAGGGGCTCTGCCCACGCTGGAGGAGCCGGACCATCGGCATCGTCTGTGACCGCTGGAGTCCTCGCTGCCGGTGGCTCTGTTTCAATGAGGACCTTCGGCCCTACAGGAAGCTCCGGCAGGCCTACTCCTGCCGATCTGGAGGAGCGAGCTAGGAACGAGCCTCTCCCTGCACTCGGGGAAGTCGACAGATCGCTAAATGCGTACGAGCGCAGCGGAATGCACGCGGGGTCCGCGATTAGTCATAGTCCTTTAATGACCTGGCACTTCTGACTCTAGCGGTAAGCCCTATACCCGCGTCGCGTGTAGCTCAGAATCCTGAGACATTTCGCCTACATTTAGCCAAGGCGGATTGTCGTCGAAATGTCTCAGACTTCTGAGATATTTCGACGGCATCTCGCCACGCACGGCGGCTTGTGCACGGTAATGAGGCGAAATGTTCGGTCTTCTAAGACTTTTCGCCTGTACTTCGCTTGCAGGGCGGTTTGGGCACGGTGGTCGGAGAGGTCACATTCCAGGAATATTTTCCAGGAGCATTTCTCAATTACATCAGGATTCGAGAAGATAGATTACATACATAATAAACTACCGTATGCATCCATTAACTTATTGATCTACCTATATATCTATGTAAGCATCCTTACACATGTACATCCGCTACATCCCATATATTTCCTCTATATCCATTAACCATAGATAGACAGCGAGCAAAAGACGACGAGCAGCCAAATTGCTGGCTGGAGCCATGTAGCTAATTAAGTTCAAGTACAAGTATATAGGCAGCCTGCAGGCAGCTATCCATTTGTCTACTCATGAAGACATACGCCCATATATCCACTAAGTAGAAACGTCCAAGCAAAGCTATACATCTATATATCTTCGCTGATTCAGTTATATATTTCCATCTTCGGCATTTATAGTTCCTTCGTGGCAGCAATCTTCATCGCAGCTGTAGCATTTCCATCCATCCTCTTGCCCTGCAAGTCATGCAGAGCAGGGCAGGCGTTAGAGAGCAAAGAGAGGCAGGGATAATGGCAAGGGGCATGGCGACAGTGATGAACAAGGGAGGGCAGGCGTTAGAGAGCAGAGAGGGGCAGGGATAATGGCAAGGGGCAGGACGACAGTGATGAGCAGAGCAGGGCATGCGATAGAGAGCAAAGAGGGGCAGGGATAATGGCAAGGGGTAAGACGACAGTGATGAGCAGAGCATGGTAGGTGTTAGGGAGTAAGGAGGGGCTGGGATAATGGCAAGGGGCAAGACGACAGTGATGAGCAGAGCAGGGTAGGTGTTAGGGAGTAAGGAGGGGCAGGGATAAACGCAAGGGCAGGACGACGGTGATGAACAAGGGAGCGCAGGCGTTAGAGAGCGAAGAGGGGCAGGGATAATGGCAAGGGGCAAGACGGCAGTGATGATCAGAGCAGGGCAGGCGTTAGAGAGCAAAGAGGGGCAGGGACAATGGCAAGGGGAAAGACGGCAGTGATGAGCAGAGCAGGGTAGGCGTTAGGGAGTAAGGAGGGGCAGGGATAATGGCAAGAGGCAAGACGGCAATGATAAACAAGGCAGGGCATTCGATAGAGAGCAAAGAGGGGCAGGGACAATGGCAAGGGGCAAGACGGCAGTGATGAGCAGAGCAGGATAGGCGTTAGGGAGTAAGGAGGGGCAGAGATAATGGCAAGGGGCAGGACGACAGTGATGAACAAGGAAGGGCAGGCGTTAGAGGCAAAGAGAGGCAGGGATAATGGCAAGGGGCAATACGTAAGTGATGAGCAGAGCAGGGTAGGTGTTAGGGAGTAAAGAGGGGCAGGGATAATGGCAAGGGGCAAGACGGCAGTGATGAACAAGGCAGGGCATGCGATAGAGAGTAAAGAGGGGCAGGGATAATGGCAAGGGGCAAGACGACAGTGATGAGCAGAGCAGGGTAGGTGTTAGGGAGTAAAGAGGGCAGGGACAATGGCAAGGGGCAAGACGGCAGTGATGAATAAGGGAGGGCAGGTGTTGGAGAGCAAAGAGAGGCAGGGATAATGGCAAGGGGCAAGACGACAGTGATGAGCAGAGCAGGGTAGGTGTTAGGGAGTAAAGAGGGCAGGGACAATGGCAAGGGGCAAGACGGCAGTGATGAGCAGAGCAGGATAGGCGTTAGAGAGCAAAGAGGGGCAGGGATAATGGCAAGGGGCAAGACGACAGTGATGAGCAGAGCAGGGTAGGTGTTAGGGAGTAAGGAGGGGCAGGGATAATGGCAAGGGGCATGGCGACAGTGATGAGCAGAGCAGGATAGGTGTTAGGGAGTAAGGAGGGGCAGGGATAATGGCAAGGGGCAAGACGGCAGTGATGAACAAGGCAGGGCATGCGATAGAGAGCAAAGAGGGGCAGGGATAATGGCAAGGGGCAAGACGGCAGTGATGAATAAGGGAGGGCAGGTGTTAGAGAGCAAAGAGAGGCAGGGACAATGGCAAGGGGCAAGACGACAGTGATGAGCAGAGCAGGGTAGGTGTGAGGGAGTAAAGAGGGGCAGGGACAATGGCAAGGGGCAAGACGGCAGTGATGAGCAGAGCAGGATAGGCGTTAGAGAGCAAAGAGGGGCAGGGATAGTGGCAAGGGGCAAGACGACAGTGATGAGCAGAGCAGGGTAGGTGTTGGAGAGTAAAGAGGGGCAGGGACAATGGCAAGGGGCAAGACGGCAGTGATGAATTAGGGAGGGCAGGTGTTAGAGAGCAAAGAGAGGCAGGGATAATGGCAAGGGGTAAGACGACAGTGATGAGCAGAGCAGGGTAGGTGTTAGGGAATAAGGAGGGGCAGGGATAATGGCAAGAGGCAAGACGGCAGTGATGAACAAGGCAGGGCATTCGATAGAGATCAAAGAGGGCCAGGGATAATGGCAAGGGCAGGATGACAGTGACGAACAAGGCAGGGCATGCGATAGAGAGCAAAGAGGGGCAGGGATAATGGCAAGGGCAGGATGACAGTGATGAACACGGCAGGGCATGCGATAGAGAGCAAAGAGGGGCAGGGATAATGGCAAGGGGCAGGATGACAGTGATGAGCAGAGCAGGGCAGGTGTTAGAGAGCAAAGAGGGGCAGGGATAATGGCAAGGGGCAGGAAGACAGTGATGAGCAGAGCAGGGCAGGAGTTTGAGAGCAAAGAGGGGCAGGGATAATGGGAAAGGACAGGACGACAGTAATAGGCAGAGCAGGGCAGGCGTAAGAGAGCAATGAAGGGCAGGGAGCACGGTTAGGGGCAGGATGGTGATTAGCAGAGCATGGCCTGCGTTATAGAGCAATGAAGGGCAGGGAGGACGGCAAGGGGCAGGACAGTGACGTGATGAGCAGAGCAGGGTATGCGCTAGAGATCAATGGAGGGCAGGACATAGACAGAAGCATATTACAGATGCAGTTACAGAGACGATGACAAAGACAATGACACAAACATAGACAGATGCACGTGGGCATTACCTATGCATGAATCAAGACACAATTCCCTATGCCACACTACTGTTGCGAGACCGCACCTACAAGCAAGCTTCACTTATCACTTACGTTGTTGTCTAGCAGCCTCATGTGACAGTGGAACATCAGAACTGGGAGGGAAGACAGAGCAATGGTCCCTGCAAATACAGAATGCAGGCATAGTTAAATTATGTAGCACCCTTTACTTCATTTTTGATGATAGGTTAAACCCTCTTCTCCTGTGTCAACAATGGCCAAGCGCTCAAGCAGACAGACAAGCAAGTAAACTTGCGTGCAACAGACAGGCACGCAGGCAGGCAACCAAGCCACTTTTCCATGGGCTGAACACTCTATGCCTAGCACCTCCAAGCTGCAGTCACCATCCAGATAGTCAGCCAATCAGTCACTAGGGAGGAAGATAGAAAGGCAGGCATACAGACAGGCTTGCACGAAAGGAGGCATGCAAGCAGGTGGACACTATTTAGGCATGTGATCAAGTCAGAATTCCCTAGGCCACATTGTTGTGAAACCCTACCTACAAGCAACCTTCAGACCGCTTCCACACAGAGCATGGGTCCCTGCAAAAAAGAATGGCGGGCATAGTTACATATATTGACACCCTTTGTGTTGTTTTTGAGTATTGGTAGGGAGATCCCCCTGGAAGTACAACCTGCATCAAGCTTAGGTACCTGAACCTCAGGTCCTACCCCAGCCTTGCATTGTACACACTTGCCTGAGTTTACCATGCAGAATGGATCCGAAAGACCCAAGCATAGAGACAAGGTTGGACTGTCACCCAACACCCAGCAAAGCAAGGAGAACCAGTCTCCACCACAACGCAAGAGGCAACGTTCCAAGACTACCACAACCACTACAAGTGAACCCAATGTGAAGATGCATGCCATGGACATGGGCCTAGTGCGTCAGGCAAATATACACAGTGCTGCCACCATCTATCATGCAGGGTCTCAAGGGATAACTGCCACACATGATCTCCTGATACAATGCTCAAGGGCACCATGCAGCCAGGGCAGTGCAAGATCCTACTAGAGTGTAAGGCCCCATGTCCTTTCAAGCTCTACTCAGGCCCAGGAGAGAACAGGTGGAAGTATGACTCACATAAGAGTTGGGAGCAAGTTGTCCCAGCATCCTACTTTGCACAGAGCCAACTAATCACGCCACCATCCCAAGCTGAAGCCATGCTCCAGGGACAGTACACTCCACATACCACCATATTCGACCGTGTCCAGAGCAACGTCGGGTGGGCTGCCGAGATGCTGCAATTTATGCAGCTTATTCATGCGGTGGCAGTATAGCAGCGCCGACCGGGCTTCCTGGTTGAGGAGTTGACGACGAAAGGGCCGCTGGCTGCAAGATACCATGCATCCAGCAGATGCACTGACAACCTACACAGGTCTAGCATAGACGGATCGGTTGCGAGAATTAGCGGAACCAATGTACGGGAATTTGTGTAGGAGATAGGACGAGAGCATTGGTCAAATTTCAAAAACAATCTGACGCACTACCCCGCGCTTGTCCATGCGGAAGGCGGCAGAGAGCGTTGCGCAATAATCAGTAATCTGGAAAGAAAGCTGGAAAGAAAGGAGTTAACAAAGCAGGACGCCAAAAATATCAGGTAGCAACGAACACATGCGTTGGGCGAGGGAGGGAAGAATATTATGTAGGAGTACGAGAGGTAGAATGAAGGTTTGCGTGGCTCACCTTGGCCATATTGCAAAGGCTCTAATCGTACGGCCATTTCGCCATGCCGCGTCCAATCCGCATTTGCTAACAGCTTGTTTCCAACCAAGGGTCCGGTTAAGCGGCGGTTAAAGTCGTTATTTTCGGCGCTAACCGGTGTTTGGTCGGAAACATGAAAAGTTAAGGTCCGGTTAAAGACCAACCGTCCCGGTTAGTGCAATGGCGCACCCCCCCCCCGCCATTAAAGAAAGTTAAGGGGCGGTTAAGTTCGGTTGATGAATGAGATATGGTGACGTCACGAAGTTGGAGCGCGCCTCTTAAAAATCACGCTGCTTTGGAGTCCCGCATCCTTCTTTCTTTCTCGGACACTCATCATTGATCGCACAGTTTTTCTAAGATGGATTCGCAGCAGCAGTGCACCGTCCCTGCCACGCAATTTTCGACTGATCTTCCTGAGGCAACCAGCAGCGGCCAGAAGTGGAATAAACGCTGAAATCAGCGTCTGAATCGCGAGGGAGTGCTGCAGAGCGCATTTGCCACGTTGACCCATTTTGAACTGACCTGGTCAGGTGCAAAAGACTGTTTAACTGGTGGAACGTTTCCAACCATCTTCCCGAAAGTTAAGGCCCGGTTAGAGGTCGAGTCTAAACCCTCCGAAACACAATCCTTAACCGGACCCCCAACCAGTTGGAAACAAGCTGTAAATGTACGTGAAAGGCTGGTGAAAGGACACCCTGCGAAAACATCTATCAAAATTAGTAAGAGCACTGACAGGTTATCGCAAGTCACACTAATATTTCAGTGTGACTTAGGCTTTCATCACAGTGACTAAAATCGTCCTGGTTTCGCCCTACAACAGCGCCATTTTCGACGCATGCAGCGAAAGCACATCGGTGACTTCGGGTGTCCATTTTCCCGAATGAAAGCTATTCGCCAACAAGTAGTTCGCGCTAGGACTTCGTTGCCTAATTGTTCACCCTATCTCGGAATTGCTGGCAGAGCTTCGCAGGTTCGCAAGAATTACCCCTCGAAAAGGTTGCTAACAGACCCTCGAGCGACAGAAAGCTGCATAACCCTTCGCGTATTACAACTCAGTAGTTTGCGTGCGATCGAGGAGTTATTGGTCACGCTCCAGTCTACGATAAGTTCTGGGTGTCTGTCGGGATCGCTGGTTTGCGGTGAGCCGAGACATTTCGTCCACTGTACGCCTACATTTATCTGTAGTTCCGCTGCAAATCGTGCCTTTCGCCTACATTTAGCGAAATTGTCACTTCCCCGAGTGCTGAGGACTCGTCTGAGGTCTCTTCTGTGACAGGCATTGCTGGTGAAGAAGGTGGAGGTGAACCGGGGATTGATGCTGAGAATGCCGCCAGGCGTTCTTGGGTCAATCCCCTCGCGGGTAAGACGTCCGCGAGTGCAGTGCTCAAGTGGGATTTGAGGGGTGCCCCTGATTTGATTCCGTTGACGGAGGAAGAGATGAATGTAGAGGCGTACCGAGTTGAACTGAATCAGCAGATGGCGAAATTGCAGCGTCTCAAGCAGGCTTCTAGGACACCCCTGCCTCCTGTTGACTTTCATTTTCCTGATCGTGTTTCTGATGCTGAGGCCCTCAGGGCTCTAGATGGGGCTGAGGCCAGGCTTAGGTTACATGATGGCTCTGATGTGTGGGTTAGCAATGAGGAAAAGGCCTTTTCCTACATGTTACTCACAATGAGCAAGGAGTTGCAGGAGGTCTTTAGGCACTATGGTTCTTGTCAGGAGATCTATGATGAGGTGGAGTCGTGGGCAGTGCAGCATGCTCGTAGATTGGGACCGAAACTGGTAGCTGATTTGAGGGCGGTTCAGATGACCTACTCTGAATCCCCTACAACCTATTTCAATAGGGTGAAAAGGTTGGCACTCATGCTACTCAAATCGGGTACGATAGTTTCCGAATTTCAATGTATTGAGATCGCGATGATGGTGCATCTCATCCTCGATTTTCCGGTTTGCTGACCATGTTCAGTGGTCCTGAGTTTGTTGAGAATCAGATCACGTTTGCTGAAGTGCAATATCGTTATGAGTCCATAGACACAGCAAACCAGAGGCTGCTGTCTAATCACCCTCACTACCCACCATGGGTCAAATCAACCCCCACTCACCTCCCCTCCCCTTTGCCAGCAATGGCTGCTACAGGATTACCTCAGGGCAGTGGAGTGCCGCAGTGCATCTACTGCCCTCGCCCTGGACACGCTTCGGAAACTTGCTAGACGCAGTTCCCGAAGCTTCGCCCTCGTGGTGCTGCTCGTGGAGGTCGTGGCGGTCAGAAGAAGCCACCACCACGAGGTGGAGGAGGAGCTGCACCAGTCAGCCGTGCTGAATATACCGCATTGATGGCTCAGATTGCTCTACTTGCAAAGAAGTGAGATGCACAACCCCCCTTACCCGTGCTCATTAGTGTTGAAACAGCCTGGGCGCCTGCTTAGGCTGATGATTGTGTCGAAGCTACCTGGTACTTAGACAGTGGGGCTAGTCGGAGTTTGACTGGGGACGTCACCCTCTTTCAATCTATCAGATATCAGGCAAATTGCCCCTCTGTTAGATTTGGAGATGGTGTTGTTTAGCAGGCGGTTGGTATTGGAACTATTGAACTATGTTATGAGTGGCTTGAGGCCCCCATTACCATAGACAATGTGCTCTATATCCCTAATTGTCCTGTTAACCTTCTCAGTGTTAACGCTACGGCTAGGTCCCAGGGCTGTATCATTAGTTTTGATGCAGATCGTTGCATTGCCACCAGAGGGTCTAGGACTCTTTGGACTGTTCCAGCCACCACGTCTGGTGTTTACCACTTCGAATCGGTACACTGCCCTGTCCCTGAGTCTTATCCGCGGGAGCCGCGAGTTCGATTCTCTCCTGCGGCGTTTTCTGCTGAAACTGTTACTCCTGATTAAAGTGTTCCTATAGTCGCTTGTCGTGACACTGCGAAACTATGGCACCGCAGATTTGGCCATCCTGGTCAACCCGCTATGCACATATTGTCGCACGCCGGCACTGTTACTGGCGGACCCAACTTTACCAGGGCTGCACTTCAAAAGTTCTCACAGGACCCTTGTGATGCGTGTTGTTTGGGTAAGGCCGTACGCAAGCCATACCCAAATCGTACTAGGAATACTCACGCGCCGCTCGAATTGATACATATTGATATCATGGGGCCGTTCAGTGCTGGGTTGCGAGGGGAACTTTATCTTCTTGTCATAGTTGATGATTTTTCTGGGTGGAGTGCGGTTATTCCAATTAGACTGAAATCGGATGCTGCATGGCAGATCCAATTTACGATTAAGAAGTGGAGTGCGGAACTTTTAGGGGTAGCATTTTTAACACTTAGGGGGGACCAAGCAAAAGAGTTTTTGGTCAAATGGTTTGTTGACTGGCTTCATGAGGTAAATGCGACGTACGAACATAGTAACATGTATTGCCCACAGCAAAACGGGGTTGCTGAGAGGTTCAAGGGGGTCGTTGCTGCTATGGCTCGTACGATGCTGATAGAATCAGGGATGAGCAAGGGTTTCTGGCCCTATGCCTTCTTGACTGCTTCGTACCTTCGAAATCGGTTGCCCACAAAGACGAAAGATGGAAAGACACCTTATGAGCTTTTCTATCAGTGCGTCCCCGAGGTGTCCCACCTCCGCGTCTTTGGGTGTATAGCCTATGTAACCCTGCTAGATGGGAAGAAGCGGGGGAAATTAGATCCTAAGAGTATCCAGGGTAGACTGGTGGGGTATAGTGTGGTGTCGAAGGCCTACCAGGTCTGGATTCCAAAGTTGCACAAAGTGATTGAGGCTCGTGACGTGACTTTTTTTGAGGGCACTGGCCCAGTGCCCGTCGATGGGCAATTGGTGTATGATGGGAGTTCTTTTGCTTCTGGTTCTCCCTTGGCCGTCACTGAGGGGCGTACGGAACCGGCAGCATTATAATATCTTCTACAGGACTCAGGACAGATGGAAACGGATGTGGGAGCAGTTTTCCATATGAACCTACGTTCTCGGCATGCTGCTGCCCCCAATGTCTCCCCTGTCTTTGTGCCTGACACCAAGACTGCGGAAATTATTCCGACTCGCTGCCTTCCATTCTCTATCCTCCCACCCTCTGTCCTGGCTGTTAGTGATTCAAGGGGAGGAGGTGGAGCTAGCGGCCTAGATAAAATTGTAGAGACCCCTTTCCTTGTTAGTGGTAACCCATTGTTCGAGGTTCTGCAGCTTCCTATTGCTCGGGATGAGCAACTGCCTAGTGACTTAGGTAATGTTGACTCTAGTGATACCGCCAGTGATTCTACTCTAGCGTCTGCTATGAGCATGCCAGCCCCAGGTTGGATTGGGTTAGGTGATGTGGGAGATGCGCCGGACGTTCGACGTCCAGAGCTACCTCCTGGGAGAGTGATACAATCACTGCTCTCGAAGGTTACACCTCGGGAGCCTCGTCCACCCCCTCTTCCTTCTGCTCTTGGAGTTAGATCAAGTGGGAGGATGCGTGGGGAGGTTCCTGAGTTTGGTTTATTAGATGAATCGGTATTGAAGCGATACCCCCTTCAGTGCCAGATGTTACGGTTCCTGATGTTTTAGTTCCTTCCCCTTCTCCTTCTATTGCTAGTGATACTTCTGATGAGGTGGAGCGATCCCCTCCACCCCCGTCTGTTGATGGTTCTGCAGAAGAGGTACTAGAACCAGTTGGTGCTGCTTTTATCTCCATCCAGTGTGAGCTTTCTTATGCTCAAGCTATAGCGCTCGATAACCCTGAGAGGGAAGATTGGCAGCTAGCAATGAGAGATGAAATCGCTTCCCTCGAGGGTCATGGTACTTGGATTCTGGAGCCTCATCCGGGGGATGAGTACAGACTTATGTCTGCCAGATGGTTATTTACTAAGAAGTTGGGTAAGGATGGAAGAGTGGAGCGCTACAAAGCGCGTTTTGTGGCTAGAGGTTACATGCAGCGTCCTGGTATTGAGTACGACCAGACTTTTGCTCCGGTCACCTCTAAAGCGACTTTGAGGGTGTTACTTGCAGGTGTTGTTCATCGTAAGATGTTCTCCAGGCAAATTGATGTGAAGACTGCATTCCTTCATGGAGTGATAGATCCCAAACTCAAGTTGTACTTGAGGCAGCCTGAAGGCTTCATCAAGGTTGGCCCTAATGGAAAACCCCTGGTTTGTCGCATTGTGAAGAGCTTGTATGGATTGAAGCAGGCCCCTATAGCTTGGCATGACAATGTCCTGCAGGTTCTTCGCCTTGCAGGTTTCCGACCGACGCTCTCTGATCCAGCACTTTTTGTGCGCCTGGATGCTGATGGCTTGTGGTCCTGGGTCCTGACATATGTCGACGACTTTTGGATTGCTGTTGATGAGCTCGTGCTCTATGATGCACTTATTACCATCTTGCGTAAGAACGGGTGGGTTATTACAGAAATGGGTGTACCTGAACATTTCCTCTCATTGGACTGTAATGTTACCCTTGATGATGAGGGGCGGTGTGTGAAGATTGTACTCAGCCAGCATAATGCTATTAATGGGATGGTTGAGCGGTTCAAGCTTAATGCAGGGGAAGAGAAGTTGAAGGCTACGTCTGAGGTGCCCATGGTGTCTAAGTCAGTTACAGTTCATGCCATTGGCAGTCCTGTTCTGCCTAACAACACTTTGTACGCTTCTCTGGTTGGTAGCCTCATCTACTTGTCCACTTGCACAAGACCTGATATTGCTTTTGCTGTTAGTCAACTTTCTAGATTCACAGCAGCGCCTACTCAGGCTCACTGGAATGCAGCTATGAGGGTTCTGGTGTACCTTCGCAAGCATACTTATATTGGTATTGCCTACACTCATGACCCAAAATTTGAGCTCCTTGCTTACAGTGATGCATCTTTTGGTGAGGATCTGGAGGACAGGAGATCTCAAACTGGTCTTGCTTTTCTAGCTTCTGGTGGGATTGTCAATTGGGTATCCAAGCGACAAATCACCCCTGCAGTTAGTACTGGGGAAGCTGAGTATCAAGCTGGTTGTGCGAGGGAAGTTCAGTGGCTCAAGCATCTTAGGGTAGACCTGGGATTGCCTGTTCACTTGATTACTATCAAATGTGATGCCACTGTAGCTCTGTCATGGACAGAGGACTACAAGCTTGAGAGCAAGGCTAAACACATAGATATAATGCATCACTACATCAAGGATTTGGTTCTAAGCCAGCGCATCGGTGTTACTAAGGTGCATACCTCCTTGCAGTTGGCTGATACTTTCACTAAGCCTCTCCCCGCAGGGGTTTTTTGGAGTATGCATGGTATGCTTGGTTTGGTCAAGTACAAGCTTCGCCCCAGGTTTATTGATTTGCAGTGATTTTTATGCAGTTCAGGTTTCTGCTAAATCTTTGGACATTGCAATTATTTGCTATCTGATGGAATAAGTTGAAATCGGGAGTGAATGGATTAGCATGGTGCATACCTGCCATCTCTGCGGGAGTCGCGGGTTTCGATGCCCACCTGCGGTGATTTCTGTATATTAATTTGCTTCAGGTGTACTGCCCCTTGCTTCACCTCGAGTGTTGTACGACTCCAATCCTGTAGCGATGGTGAATGGGTATGTAGTTTGTATAGACCTGTCGCACTGGATTTTGGGGGTTGATTTTACCTAAAGTCTCTGGTCATGACTACCTCGCTGGTAGATCTGTTTGGAATTATTATTATTTTTGTTTGATTTCCCCTCTTTTGGGTAGAAATTGCACCTGGTTTGGGGATTGTTACACCTGCGGTCCAAGGATGGAGCCTGCAAGGTCTGAGTAACTGTTTTACCTCTTTTAGCCCTGATTGGCTTAAATAGAGGTTGCTTCAGTTAGGTGGAGTGTGGTACTATTCTGCGCTCTTTCCCCTCCCTAGATGAACATTTAGGTTGGTTACATCTTAGAATGATATTGGAAGTATCGGTGTCGCCCTTGAGGATGTCTCTCTCTTAGATTTATTTTCTGCTTGCTTTTGAGTTTCAGATTTCTTTTTCGAAGTTCATTGTTAAAGGTTTTTAAGGTATAATTTCCTTGACAGTTAGAACAGGTGGAGTGTCAGCTTTAGCTGTTCGTTGGTTCTACCTGTCCTTTTGGCTACGCAACCTATCGCGTCTGTCCTTTCCCGTAACCTAAGGGTTTCGGGGTTTGCCGTTAGGACTCCTCTCTCAAGAGGCGTCCCTCGGCTCTTTTAACTGTCCAGTTGTCTAAACACTTCGTTCCTGGTCTCCTCACGTCCCCTGAACTCTGTCATAAACTAGACAGGAACGCCCCCACGAACCTCCCGGGCTCCTCACTCTCTTGCTCCACGAGGTTCGGGGTGCAGCACGTCGCACTGGGGTCGCACCAAGTCGCTCGATTTGCGACGAGCTGCATAAAGAAGAAGAAGAAAAAGGTACTGTGCACCATTCAGAAGCCCCTCCTTTCATTCTCTTCAAGCTTGTTAAATTCTACTGGTGAATTAGCCAAGCAGGTTTGTTCAGGACGCTGCTTTCTGCGTAGCAGACACAACGTGGGCAAAGTCTTATGCATGGTAGGCATAGATTTTGAAACCTGTTTCGTCTCAAGAATCAGAGTTTGAAACAGGCTGTGTCTCGAGGAGCAAGTTTGGGTGTCCCCCCTGAACAACCCTAGTACCAAGCTTCTATTCCTTAACACTTCCATATAACTGCCTTCTATGGACTTATATACTGGGCCTTATATAGAGCCATCTATATCACCAATACCATCAGATTCATGCCACGACATATACGTGTATTTTGTTGTTACAGTTCTGGGGTAGGCTAAACGGACTTGCCCAACCGTGACAGGGGGGGGCTGAAAAACAAGAAGCTCTGGCGGCCCAAATCGTCGTTTTACCTGAGAACGTGCTACAGTGAAAGTTTATTTCTACGATACTTAAGGTACAAATGCTTTTCACGTACGGCACGTATAGCACGAACTCAGATGCTTTTCAAGTACCGCACGTATAGCACGGACTCAGGGCCTTCGTCGGTTAAACGATTGTTTGGGTTCAGTTCACCAGTACTTTTTCTTTTTAAGCCCTTCCATCATAGTTAGGCACGTCCCTTAAGCCTATTTGGCCTACCCCTGGACTGTAACATACATACATTCACATACCACGAGAGCTCCAACCTCCAGACATTAATTTGCTTCACTCTTAGTAAGGATTGGAACTTGAACAATAATAACTTGTCTTAAAAAAAAATGGGATAAAAAAGCGTAACACATAAATAGGGTTAAAACTGATACATCCTAAGCTAGACTCTCAGTGATCCACTTGGATCGTGAAGCACGTCGTGGATCACTAGATCTTTCTGTCGGATGGAGTTGGCGTGGTACGAGGTATCTGCTGGGATCGCCTGCTGGCACCGGCCTGCTGGGATCGCACTGCTGTCGCCACCTCGCGATTTCGTTGCCGTGAATGTTGGGACACAAATGTGAGGTCGTGAAAACCCGACTCAGCTCGCCCCAGCTCGACCCAGCCTGGATCACCCAGGTATCCTCAAGGGCAGGCGTGGGCAATGCCAATGATGGAATATGACCACTTGAGGTCACTCGAAGTCACCTGCATCTAAGGCGTGCATCTGCCGCGGAGTCGAAGAGACCAAAGCATTGCAATATTGCATTGACACCGCACCAGGGTACTACATTTTGTCATTTTGGGTAGCTTCAAAAGCGCAACTGCCTCCTTTTGGGTTGCGCTTTTGACTAAACTGAAAACTAAAATCTGCGCGCTGCGCCCAGGAGGAGTTTTGAAAATCGCTTCAATCGCGCAGTCGGGCTCCAAAACCTTGCGCGCTAGCGCGAAATAGTGCGCGTCATGTAGTACCCTGATGCAAGGGTCACCTGCTCCTGCCCGCGTCCGCCCACAGGTCTCGTACTTCCCGGGTACTTCCTGAGATCACCCGGTACAAGCGGAAACTTGTGGGCGCTAATCGGCGCTAACACCATGTGGCGCTGCACAACTTCGAAGACTGCTGTGTTAGAGATCTTGCATCGGTGTGATCGCAAGTTACAAGAAGGACCATCTGCATTGTTCGGCACTCTAACTGCATCACAATGGCGACTTCCACTCCATCGGATGTCCCTTTCATGAACGGAAACGTTATTGATGGGAAAGCGGTGGCGGCCAAGATTAGGGAGGAATTGGGCGTCCAAGTCGCTGCCATGAAGGCCAAGTACGGCAAGGCAAGTCACAACCGAGTTTCGCCTGACAGGGCTTGGTATGGAAACCTGCTGATTACACAAGGGGATGAGTGATATCTGTGGAAATATCATATGCCCAGTCATGCACATGGGGATGGGTGATAACTCAGTGGCTTCAGTGTAAATATTCCATGCCCAGTCATGCACAAACTGAACAGCGATGCACACTCATCATTCAACATTCAACATTATGCAGGTGCCAGGTTTGGCAGTAGTGATTGTGGGCGAGCGCAAGGACAGCCAGACATATGTGCGCATGAAGAGGAAGGTGGGTGTATGTATGTATGTACATATGTTACAGTCCAGGGGTAGGCCAACTAGGCTGAAGGGACTTGCCCAACTGTATAGGAAGGGCTTAAAAGAAAAAGCACTGATGAACTGAACCCCAAACAATCGTTTAACCGACGGGGGGCCTGAGTTTGTGCTATAGTGATAATTCAATTATAAAATACATATGTGTGTGTTGACAACTGATTCCCTTGGGTTGAAACCACACTGACGCCCGAATAGGAAGCAGCTGCAGAACCCCATCCCCACAGTTTTATTTCTGGCAACTCGTGGCAGCTTATAGGAAGGGTTTACGTCTGGATTTTCAGACACATCTAAAGCAGCCAAGTGCACCTGGAGGGCAACCCCAACTCTTCACCTACGGCATCCTGCACCCTTTCCAGGTTGTTAAACAGGTGTTCAGGGTGTTCAACACCTGTTTGTGTACATCATCCGTTTAACATGTAGTTGTTGAACAGGTGCCTCTAACCACTGACAATGTCTTGCGCATTGTCGTATCTGACGACCCCACTAGATTGACGGCTTTTTCGTTCTTCTATGGACCCGTCTTATACGTCCGATTCGCGAGCTCTATGGATATTGCAACTCCCAGAACACCTGTTTGACAACCTAAACAGGTGCAGGCTGCTGTAGGCACTGATACCCATGCTGGGGCACAAGCTCCGTTCATTGAGATGCCACAATAATTTACTCGTATGCCTGCTTAAGCATTTGAAAGACTTGACAAAATTCGAGTGTCTTTGGTTGTCCAGTCGAGTCAGTTATTCAGTTGAAAGTCCAACTTACGTAAGGTTAATTCCCCCAGTAGCCATACGGCAGCTTGCACCCTGTCCAGGTCGTAAAAAAGGTGTTCAGGGTGTTCAACACCTGTTTATGTACATCATTGGTTAAACACCTGTCTATGTACATCATTGGTTAAACACCTGTTTATGTACATCATTGGTTAAACACCTGTTTATGTACATCATTGGTTAAACACCTGTTTATGTACATCATTGGTTAAACACCTGTTTATGTACATCATTGGTTAAACGTGTAGTGAACAGGTACAGACAAGAGTAGGGTAAGAGTTGGGGTTGCCATCCAGGTGGCTGCCGCAGGGACTGATCCCCATGCAGGAGCACAAGCTCGATTTTGATGAGATGCCACAGTAATTTACACTTCAGCATTATAATCATTTGGCAAGATTTGTGTGTCTGCGGTCGTTTTGAGTCTACGGTCCTTTTGGGTCAGTTAAAGAGTTTGAAGTCCATATAGTGTAATAATATGGAATTATAATAACGTTCTAATATGGAATTTGCTGATAATAATGCTTACTTGCTGCAATCTTGCTTGCTTGTGTAATATTTCCTTTCTTTTCTGAGGATTTGTTGGAAGACCCCTAATGGATATTGCAGAGCGGGCTTGTCTTATGAAAATAATGGCCTGTCGATGACAATGTAATGTTATGTAAATTCCCTCTCCAGAGCACCTTGCAAACCCTTCTTGAGCACTGCTATGTAATTTGTACGCCTTATGCTGTCTTAACTCTCATGACCACTCTGACCTGTCAGCAGAAACTCTAATGATCAATCTGACACACATACTCCTCCTGGCCCCCCCCCCCCCCCCCCCCCCCCCCCCCACACACACACACACCACCCATCCCACACACACACACATACATACGCAACCTACACACGAGTACCTTCCCTGACCTCCCCCACCCCACCCCCACCCCACCCATACACACACACACAAAGCCACACACATACCCTCCCCTACCTCCCCCAACCCCCACCCCCATGTACCACACACACACACACAAAGCCACACACACATATCCTCCCGACCTCCCCCACCCCCGACCCTTCTGTACACACACACACACAAAGCCACACACACCTACCCTCCCCGACCTCCCCCCACCCCCCACCCCCCTGTACACACACACACACACACACACACAGAAAGCTAAACACGCATACCCTCCCATCCACCCCACACAACCCCCCACACACATGCACACACACACATACAAGCACAAACCCACACACAACCCCTCCTCATACACACACCAAACCACAAACCCACAGCCCCCCCCCCACACACCCACACCCACACCCGCATACCCTCCCTTGGCCTCCCCCCACATAAACAAACACACACATTCCCTCCCTAACAGGCTTGTGAGGAGTGTGGTGTGGCAAGCTTTGGAGCTGACATCCCAGAGACTTCAACCAGGAGGAGGTTCTGAAGGTGTGTGACACATGGAAACTTCATTGCATGGATAATTTCAAATTTTGAATTTTGAATTGTTACATATTTTTCAGCCAACTCTACGCTTCTCACCGTCTTCCAATTTCAAGCCCCCCCCCCCCCCCCCCCCCCCCCCCCCCCCCCCGGTGCGACAATAGCACTGGATACTTTTCCCAGGCTACAATCCCTCAATACAAATAATATCACTTTGTTCCGTTTTTGTTGATATTTTGGGTATACCCACGGGAACCAGGGAGCACACTAGGCGGTTGATGGATAATGCTTGCTCATGTTTCACCCATCCACAGGTATGGCACTGATTTGCTGATGTGCATGGAGAGCTGACTATCATTGCCAATAAATAGATAAATAAATAAATAAATAAATACATAGTACGCCCCAGGTACGCCCTGTTACGAGGTGTGAGGTTGAGGGGGCCAGCCCGTTTGCTATCACTGCGGCCAACCACCAATCGTTGCCAATATGACATAGCATTGAATTTTCTTTCAATTTGCTGTGATGTGCAGTTATGGATTTGCTAACGGCACCTATTTTGCATGTTCCTGTTTTGGGAGTCTAACCTAGTTTGATCTATGAAACAGCGCATCGAGACGCAGTCCAGGGGGGTTCAAGGTTGCCATGTGCATGGAGAGCTGTCTATCATTGCCAGTATGAGATAGCATTGTTTTTTTTCAATTTGCGGTGATGTGCGGTGATGGATTTTGTAAACAGCACCTATTTTGCCTGTTCCCGTTTCGGGAGTCTATCCTAGTTTGACCAATGAAACAGCGCATCGAGACGCAGTCCAGCGGTTTCAAGGTTGCCATGTGCATGGAGAGCTGTCTATCATTGCCAGTATGGGATAGCATTGTTTTTTTTCAATTTGCGGTGATGTGCGGCGATGGATTTTTTAAACAGCACCTATTTTGCCTGTTCCCGTTTCGGGAGTCTATCCTAGTTTGATCTATGAAACAGCACATCGAGACGCAGTCCAGGGGGGTTCAAGGTTGCCATGTTGGATATAGGTAGGGGCCGGCATATCTTATGGTGTTGACCAAAGGGGAGGATGGCACCATATGATATTGTAAATAGTAATATGCATGGTATCTTTAGCCTAGTCAGACTGCCGGCATCATATGAACTCAAATGATATCATACAAATTGCATCATATGATATTGTATATGCATGGTATCTTTAGCCTAGTCAGACTGCCGGCATCATATGATGCTATGCAGGGGAGCTGGAAGCAGGAGATTTCCGGCATCATATGAACTCAAATGATATCATACAAATTGCATCATATGATATTGTATATGCATGGTATCTTTAGCCTAGTCAGACTGCCGGCATCATATGAACTCAAATGATATCATACAAATTGCATCATATGATATTGTATATGCATGGTATCTTAAGCCTAGTCAGACTGCCGGCATCATATGAACTCAAATGATATCATACAAATTGCATCAAATGATATTGTATATGCATGGTAACTTTAGCCTAGGCAGACTGCTAGCATCATATGATATCATATTGCCGTTCCCTGTATATGTAGGGGTCGGCAATATGATATCATATGATATCATGTCATCATATGATAGCATATGATAGCATATGATGCCGGTGGTCTGACTAGGTAACTTTGGCCTGGGCCATCATATCATATGATATTAAATCATATGATTTTTGTATGATATCATATGATATCATACTCGTCTTTGGTCAACATCATCTGATTTGCCGTTCCCTATGTATATGGGGCTCCAAATTATTGGTTTCGCCTCTCTACTGCTACAGCCCCATATGCATTTTTTCAAAAATTCTTCATTCCCCAGTTGAAGTTTCTGGAATTCTTCCGAAAGTAATTCACGTTGAACGTCAGAATCTTTCAATAAATACGACAATTACCATATCATTACCATGTACTTACGTTTGTAAGCACCATGCAAATACTATATAATTACCTTTATATTTACCATATCATAACTATGTAATTACGTTTGTAAGCACCATGCAAATACTATATAATTACCTTTATATTTACCATATCATTACTATGTAATTTCGTTTTAAGCACATTGCACATATATCTCATTACCTTTATATTTCCCATCTCATTCCTATGTATTGTTTGTACCGCACTAGGAAATATATATAATGACCTTTTATTTACCCTATCGTAATATGTAATTCGTTTGTCAGCACCCGCAAACATATCTTATCCTTACCCCTTTCTATTTACCATCTCATTACATGTAATACGTTTGTAAGCACCCGCAACTATCTCTAATTACCTTTTCTTCCCTTCATTCTCTGTTCCTTCTTTTGTCCGCCCTGCACCTTCATCTCCTATCTTCTTTCCCATATTCAGTACTAGTAATTTCGTTTGTAAGCACCATGCAAATACTATATAATTACCTTTATATTTACCATATCATTACCATGTAATTACGTTTGTAAGCACCATGCAACTTCTCATAATTACCTTATATTCAATCTCCTCCCATGTCATCGTTGTAAGCACTGCAAATACCCTTATAAATACCTTTTTACTTACTGATTAATTACCATGTAATTACGTTGTAAGCACCATGCAAATAACATAGAATTACCCTTTTAATTACCTGATAATACCATTGTAATTAGTTTGACGCACATGCACTACCATAGAAGTACCTTTTAATACCTTATTAATTCCATTAAAATTACCATGTATCTACAGCTCAGCCGTCATGGCTTCGTTGCATCAACCAAATTCAACCCCACACGTAGAATCCTCAGTTTCTACACTCTTGTAGCTCTTTTTGTTTTGTTTTCAATTTTCTTTTGATTTGTTTTTGTTGTTTTGAATTTGTTTGAAATGTTTTACACCCATGTGTATAACATTTTGTCCTCTTTTCTTTGCAGG
>JACBWV010000610.1:5438291-5443291 GCA_013435795.1 Chlamydomonas sp. ICE-L | reverse complement strand
TACCCCTCCCCCACCCCCACCCCCACCCACACCCACCCATCCAGTATTTATACTCTAGCTTGATTTTGCATGTATGTATGCTCTAGCTTGGCTATGCATGTATTATACTTTCCATGCTCCGCTTATAAATCTAGGCTGCGCTCATACCCCTCCCCCACCCACACCCCCACCCATCCAGTATTTATACTCTAGCTTGATTTTGCATGTATGTATGCTCTAGCTTGACTATGCATGTATTTATACTTTCCATGCTCCGCTTATAAATCTATGCTGCGCTTATACCCCTCCCCCACCCACACCCCCACCCATCCAGTATTTATACTCTAGCTTGATTTTGCATGTATGTATGCTCTAGCTTGACTTTGCATGTATTTATACTTTCCATGCTCCGCTTATAAATCTAGGCTGCGCTTATACCCCTCCCCCACCCACACCCACACCCACACCCCCACCCATCCAGTATTTATACTCTAGCTTGATTTTGCATGTATTTATGCTCTAGCTTAACTTTGCCTGGTATTTTCTGCTCGCAGGGCAGAGACCCTCTGTTCACTCCTTGCACGCCCATGGGCTGCATTGAGCTTCTAGAAAGGTATGTGCGTGTTTGCAGTGTGTCTAGGCTTCATCACAGGATTATGCGGTTCTTATTATCGACTGCACTTGAACATGATCTGTTCTTCACTTGGTACTCCCCTCCAGGGTACTTCCAAGCGCGCGCTTTTGCCCTGTGGGCGCAGCAAGCAATTTTTGCGCTCTTTGCAACACAAAGCGCAGTTTTGTTTTTCAAGTGCGCTAAAGCGCTGGCCAATTTGGTCAATGGAAGTACCCTGCACCCTTCTGTTTATAGCAATTCAGCGGATGATTTGGGTTCAAGGTTTCTGGACAACCCGGACTTTGTACATGAAATCGAGAATTTGGCCTGGAAATCTGAGAATTCTCGCAAGAATTATCGATAATTGGCCTGAGATTCTGAGAACCAAGTCCGAAGTACTAAGTGTGATTCCCAAATCATCCCCTGAATGGCTATAAATTCAAAACAAACGAATATGCATGTCTTGCAGTCTGAAAGCGGGTTTGGGACCAAACCACCAGCACCACCAGCACCACCTCCAGCACCACAACACCACCGCCACCACACCACCACCACCAAACCACAACTACCACCACCACCACCACCACACCAGGTTTCATCACAAGAATATGCGGGTCTTGCAGAGAGCTGCTGCGGAATATCAATCGCCTCATTTCATATAAATCACATTTTGTATAAATCTCATTTCATATAAATCGCATTTCATATAAATTGCATTTCATATAAATCGCATTTTGTATAAATCGCACTTAATATAAATATCATTTCATATAAATCGCACTTAATATAAATATCATTTCATATAAATCGCCTCATTTCATCGCCTCATTTCATAATTGCTAAGCGGCTTGGTACTCTACACCGGATTCTTTTGCAACATGTTCATTTGCAACATGTCCATTTGCCAACATGTTGGGTTCTATGAGTGAATAAATAAAGAAATAGTATGCGTTATTATGAGGCGTGGTGTTGAGGGGGCCAGCCCGTTTCCTTATACTGGGGCCAACCACCAAGGGTTAAAGAGTAAACATGCTGGGTCTATGAGGAAATAAATAGTATGCGTTATTGCGAGGCGTTGGGTTGAGGGGGCCAGCCCGTTTGTTTGCACTGGGGCCAACAAACAATGCACGAACACTTAACACAAAAATAGTACGTGTTACTTCGAGGCGTAAGGTTGAAGGGACCAACCTGTTTGCTTGTACTGGGGCCAACCACCAATGCATGGATACCTATAAACAACAGTACGCCTTAATACGAGGCGTGAGGTTGAAGGGGCCAGCCAGTTTGCGTGCACTGGGCCCAACCACCATTGCATGGATACCTAAATAAATAAATAGTGCCTTCATACTAGGCGTTAGGTTGATGGAGCCAGCCCGTTTGCTTGCACTGGGGCCAACCACCATTGCATGGATACCTACATAAATAAATAGTGCCTTCATACTAGGCGTTAGGTTGATGGGGCCAGCCCGTTTGCTTGCACTGGGGCCAACCACCATAAGTGTCAAAGGGTAAACACGTTGAATTCAGCGCTTTCAACAAGGCCTCTCAGCTGCTATGCTTGAATTTTTGACTTTCGATCGAATGCTCTCTATCAACATGAGCCTCACAACTGCCACGCTTCAGTTGTTGACACCCTATTGAATGCTCCCTATCGACAAGGCCTCTCAACTGCAACGCTTCCCTTGTTGACACCCAATTGAATGCTCCCTATCAAAATGATCCAATGCTAGAATTAAAGAATCACTGTAGCACGAGCTCAGGGCCCCCATTGGTAAAACGATTGTTTGGGGTTCAGTTCATCAATGCTTTTTCTTTTTATGCCCTTCCTATACGGTTGGGCAAGTCTCTTTAGCCTATTCGGCCTACCCCTGGACTGTAACAGACATACTCTATACCCTTACCAACCCAACCACCTACCTCTATTGCTTCCAACCAACCTAAACCAACCAACCAACCAACCAACCAACCAACCAACCAACCAACCAACCAACCATGCATACACAGGTGCAATATTCCCATCAAGGGTAAGAACGCAGTCGTGGTGGGACGCTCTAACATCGTCGGCATGCCAGCTGCCATGTTGCTGAACAAGAAAGATGCCACCGTCACCATCTGCCACTCGAGGACCCAGGTAAGCTCGTGTATCTGACAGGTTGACCGTAGCAGTTCAACCTACATCATTTCAATGCACCTACATCATTTCAACGAGCTCGACCATTTAAAGATGCCACCGTCACCATCTGCGCCTCAAGGACCCAGGTAAGCTCGTGTATCTGACAGGTCGACCATAGCAGTTCAACCTACATCATTTCAACGAGCTCGACCATTGAAAGATGCCACCGTCACCATCTGCGCCTGAAGGACCCAAGTTAGCTCGTGTATCTGACAGGTTGACCATAGCAGTTCAACCTCCATCATTTCAACGAGCTCGACCACTGAAAGATGCCACCGTCACCATCTGCGCCTCAAGGACCCAAGTAAGCTCGTGTATCTGACAGGTTGCCCATAGCAGTTCAACCTACATCGTTTCAACGAGCTCGATCATTGAAAGATGCCACCGTCACCATCTGCGCCTCGAAGGACCCAGGTAAGCTCGGTGTGGCGGTCCTTGGTCTGAGCCCAAGACGACAGCGTGTGTGATTGGTTAGTTATTTGGTGATGATGATTACATTTTCCTGGTGCCCTACTGGACTCCAAATGTGCCCTTGGCTTGACGGAGCCAAGGGGGACTGGTTAGATTGAGCTGGTGGTTGGCCCCCTCCAACTCGCGCTTCGTAATAAGGCGTACTATTTAGTTAGTTAGGTAATTAGTTAGTTAGTTAGTTAGTTATGCCTCATCAAATTCATGGAATGGCCTTCCTCATCCATCAGGATGTTGCCATTCAAGGACCCAGGTAATCTCATGTATCTGACAGGTTGACCATAGCAGCTCCCTCGCCTTGCTACCCAGCCAAAGTAATGATAACGCCTGGTGGGGCGTGGTATTAAGGGAGCCCTGTCTTAGAGTCTGGCGGTGGAGAGTGGGCTGCCACTTTACCCGGACAGTGCTACCATGGCGGTTGACAGCGACCGCGCACACTAAGGCGCACATTTAGGGATTCAAACCCCGCACCTTGTGATTTCAAAGGGCTCTACCATTGAGCCAATCATCGGAACGGGATGCTACCCAGCCAAACCTAAAGCAAAGCAGTGCACCTGGAAGCTGACAAAATCAGTTTTTCAATGCTGTTAAAATCTTGGGGATTGGCCCAGTGAAGCCCAGGGAGCTGCTGAGAAGCTGCTGCTCGTAGCTGAGAAGAAAAACGATGGTGTCAAGGGCCTCATACCCTGGGACCCTGGACCACCCATGTGCTGTACCGCTTCTGTCAAGGGCCTCATACCCTGCCCCCCTGGACCACCCATGTGCTGTACCGCTTCTGTTATGGTACACCACATGCCAGGTCCTCATAATGTCTTCTGTTCCTGAATATTGAAATTGAAATTGTTACATCCGTGCAATGCAGTCACTCACAGGACGTGAAATTAAGGACACCACTGCGCAAGCCGGAGCTAGCAGTAGTCACCGTTCCTGAATAAATTCATTAATCCATGAATAAATTAATTTGTGCGTCCCTCGGTGACATATTCTGTTCCTGAATTAATTAAATAATTAATTCCTGCATCCCTCATTAACGTCTTCTGTTCCTGAATGAATTAATTGATTAATTAATTTCTGTGTCCCTCATTAACGCCTTCTGTTCCTGAATTAATAAATTAATTAATTCCTGCGTCCCTCATTGATGTCTTCTGTTCCTGAATGAATTAATCAACTCATTCATTCATTCGTTCATTCATTCATTCATTCATTCATTCATTCATTCATTCATTCATTCATTCATCCATCCATCCATCCAGTCAGCCAGCCAGCCAGTCAGTCAGTCAGTCAGTCAGTCAGTCAGTCAGTCATCCATCCATCCATCCATTCATCCATTCATTCATTCATTCAGTTATTCATGTGTCCTTCATTAATTTCTTTTTTTCCTGAATTAATTATGAAATCAATTAATTCCTGCGTCCCTCAATGATATCTTTTGTTCCTGAATTAAAGAATTAATTTCCTTTAATTCCTGAATTACACACATTTGTTCGTGCAGAATATGGAGGAGATAGTAAGGAAAGCGGAGATCATCATCGCAGCTGCTGGCCAAGCTCAACTCATTAAGGTGTGTCTAGAACGGAGTGGGTGTAGGTGTAGCGGTGAATACAGAGCTCAGGCATGAGGTTCGGATGCTCCAGAAAGCGGAGATCATCATCGCAGCTGCTGGCCAAGCTCAACTCATTAAGGTGTGTCTAGAACGGAGTGGGTGTAGGTGTAGCGGTGAATACAGAGCTCAGGCATGAGGTTCGGATGCTCCAGAAAGCGGAGATC